>OY744525.1:143388655-143433655 GCA_963556195.1 Sepiola atlantica
TGTCTAATATGAAAACAAATGATTTGTGGCTGCCGCCAGATTCGTTTATTATGGGGCATACGGACATTTGTTAGTTGTTAACACTACGTGAATCCCAATGTAAAAATAACGAACCTAATGACACCTTTCACTAGATTTATGACAATAAAATAGGTCCCAAGTATAGAAAAGATAAACAAAATAAAATTGTGCCCCCAGGTTGTGCTTCGGTCGGTGAACGGGCCAATCCCTCAGGCGACGCGATACAAGAAAAGGGATCGTCAAAGGCTTTTGAGATACGACTCGTGTAGAGACAAGCTCAGCTGTCTTTCGTCCACATCGACACTGACCCAAATGTAGTCGCAGTTTGGTTTCTTCAGCCCCTGATGCCAACGAGGTAAAAGAATTTTATCTATATTTAAAGTTAAAGTAAATATATATACATTTGTATAGCTTCGTTTTATATTTTAAAAGAATTACTCCTATTTTGATATTTCTTGACTGTTGTGATATCCGTATACATTGATTGATGTCGATTAGACGAAAATACAAGGAGGCTGAAGTGAAACACGTTTATTTACTTGTGTGTACAAACCGGAACTCCTGACGGTGAGCCCGAAACCGGAAGAGGGGATATGGGAAGGGAGTGGGAGGAGGGCTAGCTAGATTTCTATTGCTGATACTACAACATTGACATTTTCGTTGTTTAGATAAATATCTTTTGGCGGTCGAATTCCTCTTTCATTGTGGTCTTGAGAAAGCACCGTTTGTTTCATGTAAATTTCGTGTCGCTTTTAGGGCTCACTGCTTACTTTTTGTCCTTTTCTTATTTGTGATTTATTATACCCTTTTTTAATTTCGATGTACCTTTTTCAATTTTTTCTTTTATTGTTAATATTTGGACCAAGACAACAATAGGGACCCCAGATCATTAACACAAGGTGCGGGACATATTTTGGAAGTCACCGGTTGACCTCGCAATACACGTGGTCTCTATTTACAAAACACTTGTAAATAAATCTTTTATTTATTTTACTAAATGCAGTATATTTCGGAATTTCTTTTCTTTTAACATGTTAATATTTATTTTAAGGCAGAGAGTCCATAAATAAAACAAATAAAATATTAACATGTTTTCTTTTAAAACCTGTTTTTGTGTCACTATTTACTTGCCTCCCCACGAGGGCAGAAATGGGGGGGGGGTATGAAATATTTATCACCGTACTTAAGTAATCTTTCGTTTTGTAGGGAAAAATCAAGCTTCCCAAAAAGGGGCACTCTGGATCTTACCTCAGTTTAGAAGGATTTTTCCATACTACACATTGCTCCTAGCCTGAGGAGGCAAAACGGATGATTACACAAGTTATTTTAATAAATAAACGAAATATATACGCGTTTTAAAAAATCGGCTGACTTGTAATCTTTCGTTTTGCCTCCCCACGAGGGCGGAGTTAGACTTCAAAAATCAGTTTCTAAACGGAAGCAATTTAAAGTTTATGAAGTTTTTGTCCTTTTTTTCTGTAAGCAACAAATGAAATAAGATTTAACAAATACATAATTTTATTTAAAATCTTTTTATAACTTATTTGTTATTAAAAAACAAAACTTCGCTATTTACTTCAAAAATCAGTTTTTAAGGAGTGCCCCTTTTTGGGAAGCTTGATAAAAGATTTATTTACAAGTGTTTTGTAAATAGAGACCACGTGTATTGCGAGGTCAACCGGTGACTTCCAAAATATGTCCCGCGTCTTGTGTTTATGATCTGGGTCCCTATTGTTGTCTTGCTCCTAATCTTTTTCTTATTTGCAGTTTTCACAGCTGCATATGTACATTGGATGAATAAATATTCATATAAACATATTGTACGCAGTTGTCAGTTCTCTCACGCAAACAAGGTGGCGAAGAAATCAAATGATTATTGATTCTATGTGATAACTTTTAATGAAATGTAATTCATGTAACTGAGTGAGGAAGTTTTGATGACGATTTTTCAAACTCGTGGATAATTCACAGCACCTAAATTATCGACCCACGTTTCCTCGATATCCCAACTAATGAATCGCCCTTGTTCTGTAAGGACACTCAACATATGAACAAGTATTCTATGTTTTCCTATCTATGTAGACTTCCATTTTTAAACATATATACAATAACTCTTTTGTGAAACTATGCTTTTGTACTATTTATTTTATGTTGTTTGTTCATCGTATGACATTTCTCTCGCTTTCTCACACATTTGAATATTACTTAGAACTGCTTTCTTTAAAATGGATCTATAAAACTAGTTCTTCCCAAAATACCCACCCCCCCCTAAAAACTGGAACCTTAAAAAGGAACAACCAAAAGATAAGCTGCTCGTAGACTTTCGGCAGCTAAAGAACTTTGATTTTCTAACTTCATTTTTTCCCTTGGACAATATGGTAGGTCGAGTTTGGAATCATAACAAGAGAATAGATGGGAAAGTTGCAAATTTCCATAAATAATCACCACACAAAATATTTTTCTCCAAACGTTTGTCGTTTTTTTAGGAATTGTTCTTTAAGTGTGAAATAATCTAAGATTCTGTTAAGGTAACGGTGTTACTTAACAATTTTAGCCGGTAAAATTAAGACCAGACATTATAGGAAATAAATGCAGTAAATATATGTAAGAGTATTTTCTATGTGTAATATCTATATTGTTCTCAATAAATCGAATAATAGTTACAAAAAATTTAAATACTGTTAAATATTTTATCTAAAATACAAATTACAATTTAAGAATCTTGTCAAATTTGTATCAAGGTAATTATTTCCATGGACCGTAATAAGTTATCTCCCGTTTGTGTACATTGCTGTGTTGTCAAACATCGTTCAATAATACAAAACAAATGTAATATATTATATATTTTAAATTAAAATAGACTTATTTAAAACGTATATAATATATATTTTAATAATAACTTGTAATTTTCTTTCGTGGAAGAAGTTATCGTTTTTTTCACACGTGGAATTAGACCTTTCAGTCGTTTACTAGCTAAGTCGTATCTTTTAATAAAATGTATTTTGTTTTTAAATTAAAAAAAAGACTTAATTATTTTTTTTAAATGTTTTAATAAGCACTGTTGTAATTTGTTTCGATTTTCAAAGTTATTGTTTATCATTCTTAAAATTCAAAGTGTATATGTGTTCTATCGTCGGCAGATCCTGCTAGACTGGGCAATTTTTATTTTTGTTCCAATCAACAGTTTCCCCATATGAAATCACGATTTTTCATCGACCTCTACCTTAGTGGTAAAACATTTTAATTAAATCTATATTTTTTAATTAAAATAGACTTACTATTTAAAAAAAAAATGATATAAGAAGCAATGTTTTATTTAATTTATATTTTCAAATTTATTGTTTTTCATTCTTAAATTTTAAAGTTCGGTCCTCGGTCAGTGAAAAAGAGATCCTCCTAGACTAAGGTAATACAATGTCCTCGCTTTTTTCCCCACCTGAAAACCCCACTTTGTGTCTCAGTCTGACGTCGTAGGGAGGCAAGTAAATAGACTTAATTACTTAAAAAAGGATGGTGTATTCTTTCATTTAAAAAGTTATTCACAAAACTTTCCACTGAATTTATTCAGTATATTTTAATCAAATCTATTATGTTTTTTATTAAAATAGATTTAATTATTAAAAAATAAATCACTGGTAATGTTTCATTTTGAAATTTGTTTTTTTTTGTTCCACTAATGTGTCACCATTTAGCAAGGCCAAAAGCGACTCCAGTGTAAAGATGGGTGGATTTTATTTTTTCCTATTTTATTTTCAATCATAATTTGGAAATGTTCGATGAATATGAGTAACTTCTGATATTCTACAATATATTTTCTTTTAAGATATTTCAAGAAAAATGGTTGGAAAAAGACGCACAATTTTTACTCGCAGTAAGACTTCTTGAGAAAAAAATACAGAGGAAATTACACACAATTGGCTGCTCTTTACATCAAAACGACCTTCCAGTTAGAGCTCGTTTTCGATATATCTATGGAACCACAAGAAGTTCTACAACTTTCACTGGTCCTCTAGGTAAATTATCTGGTAATGACTATAACGATTTGCCTCAAGTAGCATTTACACCAGTTGGTTGTCCTTTGGATGTTCGTTTTACTACTGAAGAAATAAGCGAACTAACCTGTGACCAGAGACTTCTATTATATTGTATATTTTTAAAAGCCACCTAAAATACAACACATTACATTAAAAAATTTACAGCATAATGCTTTTGCTTTACTGCCTGAAAATGTGTTGTATGCGATGGTAAAATCAAACGAAGTGGCAGTGAGGGAAGAATCAATAACAAAAATGTTGTCCATTAGGTAAGTAAATATTTCTTCATATAAAATTGATTAATTTTTGGTATGAGTATTTATTATACGAATACACAACTTTCCTTACTAAACGAAAGTTGAATTTTTTCAAAAAGTGAAAAATCGACCACCCTATAAAACAATGACCCAACTTTGCCAACCTATACTGTGGTTTAAGATACTGTGATAAGTTGCCTTGGTGACAATATATGTCAATTGAGTTATCCTCCCTCTGCAGATTGACTGTTTGGATGCCTAAACAGTCAAGTATCATAGTAGAAACTCGATAGACAACAACTACATACTTAATTTTAGTGAGCCAATCTTACCGCGGCTCACATGTGTTAATGTGTCGATCTGTTTTACTCAGCCGTGGATCATATTCAACCGAAGCTTAATTCACAATTTGTTCATGAACTCTCTGAAAGACAAGCTGCGATATTAATAGACGTCCTAGAAACTGTGGATTTGAAATGTCTGGCAAAGTATAATGTCTTACTTATGACATGATGACCACTCGACGAGGCAATAATCTTAAGCAGTCGTACTGACAGCCGATTGCTGTCACAGAACGTACAAGATTCTAAGGTTGGACTCTCTTCCTTATCAACTTAAGCTACCACATTTTCTGTTGTACTATCGGCTGACTATCATGTCGATTGTATTCAGACCTCACCGTAAATACATTACTGTTATTGTATTTTTAACTGCGTCGTTCGAAGTTCATCGACCCTGAATAGTAAATTAATTTCATTGATTAATAAAATTGTACTCGGTAATTTTCCGTAATTCCCTAATTATTGGTGTACACTAATATTTTTACCTGATAAGTAAGTATATCCATAGGTTTTCCTGTTATATGTAAAACTGCTATATTTGACACAAGCGTCAATAGAAATAAGCGTCAAATTACTGGAATTAAGGAGTTTGTGTACACATAGATAAATAAAGATCACATATTGATTAGAGTTTAGAAGATGTGAGAAGCAAAAAGACAAACTTTGTATTATCAGAAATGTGTTTAAACCGTCTGAATCAATTGCATCATGTTGGCGTGTATAGATTATTTCCAATCTAAAAAGTAGATTCAATCCCCCCTTCCTAATTAATATACAAGAGTAATATGTTCACTCTGCTGATCTAAAAAGTAGATACAATCATGGAGGCTGTGTAAGAAGTTGATACATGTTGATTGTTAAGCTTGGTGTTTGGTAATTTGAAAGCAGATAAGGGTAAAGACTATGAATAGGAAGATTGATGTGGGTAATGACATTTTACTGGAGAAAATATCTCACTTCATAGAATGCCAATTTCTTTGTTTCTGTTTACATGGAAGCGTCATTAAAAGAATGTATTATGGCAGTCAGTTGGAGATGGGTGACCTATAAATGTGAGAACCCCTGGAGAATGGACGAGTTATTCACTCAGTATTTGCGATAGTGCAAGTCATAAATAGCCCCTCCCTAATTAATATAGAAGAATAATATGTTTACTCTGCTGTTCTTGTTGTCTGGGTATTTGACAATTCAGTTTTCTCATTCATAGAATTTCTATTTCAGGAATTGTTATTTAAAAAATTCCATGAAAAAAGTAAGTTTAAATTTTAATGAAACAATAGTTATTTGTGAAAAGGTGTAATAGCAAGAATATAAAGGATCACTTAATAATATGAAAACAAACTTAAAGTATACATTCAGTTTTTATTTAATAACAAACATATGATATTTATATACACGGTGTTCAGGATAAATTGGATGATATTTTTTGTCCTTTAATTTTTCCATCATTTTAAGTATGTTATCAAGGGAAAGTGTGACGGATAGCTGTTTCTGTGTATTTTTGGTGATGTTTAGAGTTGGCGGCGAACTGTAAGCATAAGAATATTGGAAAAGAGTAACCTTCATCATAAGGATTTGCACTTGATTCGCCATTCTTAAAAAAACTGTAAGATTAAAGCTGGAGATTAGCAAGGGCGATTTGGAAACAGTGACTAGCAAGAATTCTGCCTATGTCCACATAATTAAATTCAGCTAGAAGCGTGCAAAAATATTTGGGCAAGATAAATGGGTGCTGGATTGCGACAATGAAGTAAGCGCTGACCGGCATCTTCAGTACTCCTCATAAAAGAGTCAACTACTCACAATTAACGTCCAAGATAAATGACAAAAAAAAAACTTAGAAAAAAGTTCAATCATCCAGTTATGCCAGGGATGCTCTGGTTTTCATACTGTGAAAACTTCTGCCAGAAGCAGTGGCACAACAAATAAACAAAAAGTGGCTAGTCTATATTCTGCACAAAGTCCCACGTTTTATGAAACCAAAGTTTATACAAACTGTAATGTTCTATGTGCGTGTTTCGAGCAAGGGCTATGTCCTGCCCCCAAAATAGACCTAACAATCATAATTTGCCAAAGAGTCTACAAAAGCTCGACAAAAGATGTGACACAATGTCGGTGTAATGTGAGGAAGGATACACAAATAACTGAGCATAGACCCAGCAGCATTCTTTGTTTAGAGCTTCTCAGGTAGCTGGCAATAAACCAACTTCATGTCGAAGGATGTAATGCTTGGGAGGGTGGTCTCTTATGTCCAAATACAACAATACTTCATCATAACAAATAGGGATCTGCTACAAGACAAGAAAATAATCGATTGCTCAATTGATGCTAAGAATGCCCCTGATTGGTATGGAAATAGTGAGTGTACAATGGCAGTTAATTTTTTGAAAACACATTTTTTTAGCCCTAACTTTATTCTTCGTATGCTTAGTGTCGTCTGTGTTTTTTTTGTTAGTATGTACACTTACCGATCACTTTCCGATAGAACCTAATGTTAAAATTAACGTTATTTTACACATTTACTTTGGAATTTTAGAAATTAAATCTAACTTTGGTGGGTAGAAAACGCTCTTCCACCATCATTAAAATAGTGATACATTTTTAAAATTAGACAAAAAAGGAATTAGACAAAATATTATTTTGCAAATGGGTCGGTAAAAAAATGCCCTCTACCCTCCGAAAACAAGTTTTCCGTTGTAGAAACGGACATTTAAAAAAGAGAGGAGTTAGTGTTTCTTTCTTCATTCGATATGCAGAACAAACTCATTAAACTTACTTATCGTTTGTCTGTAATTGATAAAAAAATTATATTTACATATCAGATATTCGTTCGCTCCTTTTAAATAAGCGTTCAATTACCAGCCGATAGTCCCAACCAGTTAATTCTCTGCAGAATTAATGACGCATGAAACCCGACAAGTATAATGATGGGATTAACTCTGTCCTTGAAACGAATCTGACACTCACACCCAACTAGGGAGCTAATAGTGCCGTTCAAGGTTGAAAACACCCGAATATTTACATATTTAACAAGAATATGGCCTTTCCTCAGTGTGAGTTCTTATATGTTTCAGTAACTTTGATTTTGCAGCACACGAATATTCACATATTTTACAAGAATATGGTTTTTCCGCAGTGTGAGTTTTTATATGTCTCACTAACTGTGATTTATGCGAACAAGAATATTCACATACATTACAAGAATATGGTTTTTCTCCACTGTGAATTCTTATATGTGCAACGAAACTAGATTTTCTAGCACACGAATATTCACATATTTTACAAGAATATGGTTTTTCCCCAGTGTGAGTTCTAATATGTCCCACTAAATGTGATTTATGCGAACAAGAATATTCACATATATTACAAGAATATGGTTTTTCTCCACTGTGAATTCTTATATGTGCAACTAAACTAGATTCTCTAGCACACGAATATTCACATATTTTACAAGAATATGGCTTTTCGCCAGTGTGAGTTCTAATATGTCCCACTAAACTTGATTGGTCAGAACATGAATATTCACATATTTTACAAGAATATGGCTTTTCCCCAGTGTGAGTTCTGATATGTCTCACTAATGTTGATTTTTCAGCAGACGAATATTCACATATTTCACAAGAATATGGCTTTTCTAGAGTGTGAGTTCTTATATGTTTCACTAAAGATGATTTTTGAGCACACGAATATTCACACATTTCACAAGAATATGGTTTTTCCGCAGTGTGACTTCTGATATGTCTGACTAAATTTGATTTTTGAGCAAACGAATATTTACATATTTCACAAGAATATGGCTTTTCCCCAGTGTGAGTTCTTATATGTATCACTAACTTTGAATCTGTAGAACAAGAATATTCACATATTTTACAAGAGTGTAGTTTTTCTACAGTGTGTACCTGCATGTTTCACTTAACCTAGTTCATCAAAGGTTATCAACAAAGTTCCCAACAATATGGAATTTTATCCATGTTTTCCCTTAATGTAAGTTCTCATATAAAGTATAACATTTTATTTCATGCTAAGAGAAATGCAACATACTCCACAAGTATACAGTATTCATTTTTTCTTACTTCTTTAAGATATATTAGTGCAAAAAATTCCCTATACTGTATAAGAACATTCTTTTTCCAAAGTCACATAATTCATGAGAATCTTGGTTTTCTCCACTTTGTGATTTGTATCTCTTTATTCCTAGGGTTTTTTATATAGTAATATTCAGGAAAATATTTGCTTTGCACAGATATCGCTGTTGCCTGCCACATGAAACAATAATTTTCTATATAGAAATTTTCAAAGAAAATTATGATCTATTCAAATTCAGCAGCTACGGTAAAGCAGGAACACCTGTAAATAAAAATAAATTCAATTCAATTTTTTAAATATTTGCGTTCACATATAAACATTCTGTTTGTTCATTATCATCAACAATATCGGATTGAATTTATAGCATTTAGATTAGTTCCATGTAAAAGTCATACGATACAAATTAGAAATATAACCCAATATTATCTTACTAGATACAGAACCAGTCGATACATGCACGTGTGAGGATATATTCCAGAGACAATAAAATTTAGAATTTATATATGATTTTGTTACGGTGTGAAAACAACATTATATATATATATATATATATATATATATATATAATTTCATGTATCTACATAATATTTTATACTGAGGTATAATTTTTTATGCATCAATTTTCAGTATTAACATCAACAGTGCTCGATACGTAAGTAGAGCTAAGTAGTAAGTTATTAAAATATATTTATGGCAATTAAGCTACACAGAGGCTCCCATGTTGCATTCCCCGGGGAATCTTCAGGTTAAAATGAAAATTTGCTCTGGAGATGGAACGTGTGAGCCTCTGTGTAGCTTAATTGCCATAAATATATTTTCATAGTTTACTATATATATATATATATATATATATATATATATATATCATTTTCAATGTAATGTTAACATTTGGTAATTAAAAGAGCACATTTAGGTTCATCAAAAAAGTATTTTTTTAGCGTACAATTATTTCTGCCTTCCTACAACACATTCATATTCGATATACGTATATGAAATATTATACAAACATATCGACACAGTTTTCTTTAAATAGGTTTCATCAGTGCCCACAAGGTAATCAATTAGGTTAGAAAAGCTACATTAAAATTCAATACTTATTTATTATTTCTATGTTGTTTCTTTTTTTCGGATCAAGACTAGAATAAAAACCCCAGATCATTGACACAAGACGCGGAACATGTTTTGGAATCACCGGTTGACCTCGCAATACACGGGGTCTCTATTTACAAAACACTTGTAAATAAATCTTTTATTATTTTAATAAATGTGTATATTTCGGAATTTTTTTTCTTTTAACATGTTAATATTTATTTTAAGGCAGAGAGTCTATAAATAAAACAAATAAAATATTAACATGTTTTCTTTTAAAACCTGTTTTTGTGTCACTATTTACTTGCCTACCCACGAGGGCAGAAATGGGAGGGGTATGAAATATTTATCATCGTACTTAAGTAATCTTTCGTTTTGTAGGGTAAATCAAGCTTCCCAAAAAGGGGCACTCTGGATCTTACCTCAGTTTAGAAGGATTTTTCCATACTACACTTTGCTCCTAGCCCGAGGAGGCAAAAACGGAAGATTACGCAAGTTATTTTAATAAATAATCGAAATATATACGCTTTTTTAAAAATCGGCTGACTTGTGATCATTCGTTTTGCCTCCCCACGAATGCGGAGTTAGACTTCAAAAATCAGTTTCTAAACGGAAGCAATTTAAAGTTTATGAAGTTTTTGTCCTTTTTTTCAACAAATGAAATAAGATTTAACAAATACATAATTTTATTTACAAATCTTTTTATCACTTATTTGTTATCAAAAACCAAAACTTCGCTATTTACTCGCCTCCTTACAAGGGCAAAGGTAGACACAAGGTAGGTTAAAATTACCTCGGAATGAAAATTAAAGTTACCTCAGTTTAGAAGGATTTCTCTATCACTGACCGCAGATAAGAATGATGAAGTGTAGTATCAAAAAAATAGATACTACACTTTTGCTTCCCCATGAGGGTGGAGTTAGACTTCAAAAATCAGTTTATGACATTTTTTCCTTTTTTTTCTGTAAGCAACAATTATAAACAAATAAATAAAACTTCGTATTTGTTAAATCTAATTTCATTTGTTGCTTATTCTAGTCTTGGTCCTTTTTTTCTAATGCATTTCTTAATTTGTCAGTCATTATTCCAAACAAATAGTTGCTTGCAGAAAAATATACGTTCACCCCTAATTCATCTCAATGTCAAAAATGTTTGTATGCAATGGGTGTGTAACTATGGGCTTGTTAAATTGTTTATCTTCAAACATCAGTAACAACACATTTGAAAAGAAATATCAACAAGTAATAAACAGTTTACCTAATCGTATTTGGGGTTATGCTTTATTTTGTTCTTTCTTCATGTATTTAATTGACTCTTCTCTTCATGTTTTATATTTTCATGTACATCCAACCATCTTCTCTTATTGGTCTGTAATAACATCATTTCTAGAAAATAAATTATTCGTTCTTAAACTTTTCGATCTTGGATGAATAAAAAAAAGTAAAAGTACGAAAATAAAACAAATTATCTCACAGCTGAGAAAAGGGTGGAAAAACCAAATATTCAACAAAAAACTGTCACCATAAGCAAGAAAAGGTAGCTACATATTTCACAAGAATATAGCTTTTTTAAATTTTTTTTTTTAGATTTTCTGATTGAATTAGCTGTGCTCTGTTATAAGATTCTCCTCTATATACTCAGCCAATCTGGCATAATTTCTTGTCAATAGAGGTACGAGCCACTTTAATCATTCCGTTGACTTTTGATATCGTATGTAAGACCTTGGTATTTAAAATTTTAGTTTTCTATGTATGAAACTGTGGGAAACACATAGTCCTAATTTATAATGTGTGACATATTTCCTACAGTTCTTTCTGGTATATGTTCCATGGACTTATTCCTACACTAGATATTTATTTTTTAATTTACACACTCTATTCATTCCCTCAACAGAACCTTACAACTAGATGTCAGGTGGCTCCCACTCTCAACTTCTATGGGGCAGTGCTTGCGCATGGTGTTTTGCATAGATCACTCTAGCTTATTGTTGGTTGGCCCATTCTTCAAATTTTCTACTATGAAAGGAATTAGTGTATTTAGGGCAGGTCTTTTGGACTGTTTCCATTGCAGGCTTGTTTGGTACTTCTGTCTTATTATGAGATAGTATTGTCCAAAATGTTTGCCAGTTTTCTCATGGAGGTCGTTTCACTCACTCTTGTAGGTTGATGTACCATCATAAGGTTTGGGTTCTGGGAGCTCGGCAGACTTGATCAGTGCTAACAGTAGTTTCTCTATGTTGATGGTTAATTTCTGAGAGACCCATACCTTCTGTTAATCTGGTCAGATGAAGCTTTTGTAGATACTGGGTTCCATACATTATTATGAACAAGGCAATGTCTATTTATTTTTCTAACCAGTAGATAATGCAAAGCTGTGTGTT
Source organism: Sepiola atlantica (assembly GCA_963556195.1). NCBI lineage: Eukaryota > Metazoa > Mollusca > Cephalopoda > Sepiida > Sepiolidae > Sepiola > Sepiola atlantica. The sequence continues at coordinate 143,400,864 of OY744525.1, forward strand.
ATAACTGGCATGGTAAGTTGGTTCCTGGCAGTTATTTTGTTTTAGTTTTTAAGCTGTTTCATAAATTTTTCTTACATATTTTCTGACAATTCATTTTGGCAGGTTTAATTAAATCATTTTCTTCAATGCCAACGTATTTTTATTGTTCCTGCTTTTCTATGCATTTTAAATCAGTTTCTATGTCAAGTTGTACGTTTTCCATATATATATATATATATATATATATATATATACACTACAAACATTAGTATGGATGATTCGAAACCAAATTTTGGAATATATTAAGTCACGTGCTTTATTTTATTTGTTTTGTTCAGTAAATACATGCAAGTAACCTTGTGAACGAAATAATCCGACTGACGTTGATTTACAGATATCAACTGCAAACGTGATTCGCTAATCGAATTCACACTACAAAGGATTTACCTATACAAGGTACAAAAAACATCCAACAAACAGTTTTTATCATAGGACGTACATGTACGCAAACGAACATGGATCACTGTGAATTTTTTTGGGGGGGGAGGGAGGGGGTCAATACAACTAAAAGAGTTGCAGCAACAAATAATGCAACACCGGTGAAAGTAAAAAGTGTTTTTGGTCAAAAGAATTTCAAATTCTTTTTCTGAATTAATGTACAAGCCTGTTTCTGGCGTCACATTTCCAGCATATTTCAGACGATTTGAAACGATATTTACTAAAAATATGGTTCGATTAGTCAAATGAAGAACAGGTAACCCTGTTATTACAGAAACTGGGAACAAAGCAAAATACCAAATATACAAACTTGATATTGTCAAGAAAACCTGTGGAAGATTCGTTCATAAATATAGTGTTGAAGATATTCAATGAAAGAAATAGTCTATTCCACATGCGATACAAATGTCTAAACATCGTGGAAACAGATAACGAGGATTGTTTGGCATATGCAGGAACAATAAACTCTTTGGTTGAGCAATTCAAGATAGATGAAATCCCCAAAGATTTATCTAAATGCCTAATCTTTGTTCAAGGACTAACAGCCCTAAGTACAAAGAAATAAGGTCTAGAATCTTAACAATGGTAGAACAAGACAAAAAAATCATGTTACAAAGAGCGACAGAAGAATGTCAGCACATCATTAATGTTAAAATGGATAATACCCAAATTGAACAAAAAAGTGTACAACGCATAAAAAACTAAAAAAACTCCAAAATTTAAAAAGACAGGAAAATGTGAGCCGTACGAAATTACTAAGAATACTAAAGATGTATGTTTGTATGATAACAAATTCTGTGAATCTTGCAGAATTAAGGGTCATAAATGGTCTGTTTGCCGCAAGAAAAAGAATTTTGAAAAGTAAACGTTTTATAAAAAAGAAATCCAGAACAGTGAAAACAGAAAATACATAGATGTAGGTAAAAATGGTCGAACATTTGGGTTGATATTATACAGGTCAAGGCACCGTAGTAGCTATGAGTGGGGCACGCTGTCATAGGCCTTCTGATAATCAATCCATGCCATGCTCAGGTTTCTATGCCGCTTCCTACAATCCTCTAAAATTGTTTTGTCAATCAATATCTGGTCCTTGGTACCAAAGCATCTTCTCCTACAGCCACCTTGTTGATCTTCTAGGTAGTTCCCAGAGGAGAGATGTTCGTAGATGCTATCGGCTACCAGGCCAGTAAAGAGCTTGTAGGTGGTACTGTCCCAGCATATTGGTATGTATTTATTTGGGTATTGCGTCTCTTTTGTTTTGGGTATGAGGCTTGTATCTCCCTTAGTGAGCCATGGTGGTGTTGCCTCTTCACCCCTCAGTAGTCTGTTCAAGCATTTACTGTAATGGCCATGGAGTGCAGTCAACTGCTTTAACCAAAAATTGGAGACATTGTCAATGCCAGGTTTCTTGTGGTTAGCAAAAAGAGTGTGAGTTCTAATATGTTTCACTAAACCTGATTTTTCAACACACGTATATTCACATATTTCGCAAGAATAGGGTTTTTCCCCAGTGTGAGTTCTTATATGTTTCACTAACTTTGATTTTTGAGAACAAGAATATTCACATATTTGACAAGAATGTAGCTTTTTTACAGTGTGTACCTGAATGTTTCACTTAACCTGATTCAAAAAATTAGTTAAACAAAGGTCACATATTGTAATTGATTGAAAATAAGTGTTTAAAAATAGTGTTTAATATCTTCAATAGACTTTGTGATTTAAATAAGTATTTATCTAAGATGACATTCAGATTGTCTGATTGAATTAGCTGTGTTCAGTTATAAGATTCTCATCTATAAACTCCGCCAATCTGGCATAATTTCTTGTCAATAGAAGTACGAGCCACTTTACTCATTCTGTGGACTTGGAAACGTTATGCAATCCCCAGTTTCATAAGTTTGACTCATTAATTATCGAGTTATGAACTTACCGCTATTACTTTTCTCATCTTATATCAGTGTACAATACTATGTTATGTCATTTAAATATTTGCTACAGGTTCATTTTAAAGGAAATGTGTGAGCATTTAAGTTTATCTTTACACATCCTATATAGAGAGACTGAAGATACGGTGTCTAGTCGGCATCTAAACTCTCTGGGGTGTGATTTCCCATATCTTCCACCAGATTTGAGTGTTGACAAAAAGCATATCCATCTATTTCACAAGAATATAGCTCTTTATGTATCCTTTTTTTCTGGGGATGGGACATCCTACTGTATACCAGATATTCACCTGCTACTTCAGAGACCCAACCGGGAGATCTCTTTCAGTGCAATGGCTTGTATCTCTCTTGCACTTTGTCCACCTGGAATATTCACCAACAAAGTGAGTGGCGAGAATCTTTAAAACGAAAGATATAAGAAAGTCAAGTATAGGAACTGGCAAACAAGGATTCGAAACCAAATTTTGGAATATATTCAGTCACGCGCATGCTTAAATACATGCAAGTCACATTGTGAACGAAATAATCCGACTGACGTTGATTTAAAGATAGCTACTACAAACGTTGTTCGCTAATCGAATTCACACTATAAAGAAAGATTTACCTCTACAAGGTACAAAAAAAGAAAAAAAGCATCCAACAATTTTTATCGTACGATGTACATGTACGCTAACGAACAAGGATTACTGTGGATTTGTTTTATTTTTCAGTACAAGTAAAATACATCTGTTAGAGGGGAATATCAAAGAGGAAAACTTTTTTAAAAGAGTAAGAATATTTTTATTGTTGGATTTGTAAAAAAAAATAATGATGGACCATGACTCAAATTCGAAATCGGACCATGAATATTACGAACTATACAGGAAAAAACTTCAATACTTTTAGTAACTAATAATAGTACATTCACTGCTATTACGTTTTCAAAAAAAAAATGTTTTTAATGAGTCAAGTTCGGAGTATTTTCAATATGGAAGAATCAGCCGAAATAAAAAAATGATGTGTATGGTATGCAGCAACAACAACATAAATATAAAGAGTTGCAGCAACAAATAATACAACAGAAAAACGTTTTGAAAAACTTCTGAAACAGACCACCAGTGAAAGTAAATACAGTTTTTTTTGCCGAAGAATTGCAAATTCTTTATCTGAAACTATAAATATACTGTCGAATATATTCAAGGAAAGACAGTCTATTCCACATGCGATACAAATATCTAAACATCGTGGAAACGAATAACCAGTATTTTTTTAGAATACGCAGGAACAGTAAACACTTTGTTAGGGCAATTCTAGATGAAATCTCCAAATATTTATTCAAATGCCTAATCTTTGTTTAAGGACTAACAGCCCATAAGTACAAAAAATAAAGTCTAAAATCTTAACAATAGTGGAACATGACACACATATCTCGTTACAAAGAGTGACAGAAGAATGTCAGCACATCATTAATGTGAAAATGGATAATACCCAAATTGAACAAAAAAGTGTACAACGCATAAAAAACTAAAAAAACTCCTAAATTCAAAAAGTCAGGAAAATGTGAAACGTACAGAAATACTAAGAATACTAAAGATGTATGTTGGTATAAGAACAAATTCTCTGAATCTTGCAGAATTAAGGGTCATAAATGGTCTGTTTGCCGCAAGAAAAATAATTTTGAAAAAGTAAACATTTCATAAAAAAGAAATCCAGAACCGTGAAAACTGAAAATACATAGTTGTAGGTATAAATGGTCACTTTTTACTTGATTCTGTCTCAGAGATAAGTATTATTGACGAACAAACATAAAGAAAAAAATTTTTTAAACCCCAAATTATCTGAAACCAAGAAAATTGCTAAAGGGGTTTCAGGAAAAAAAGAAACTTTAAAGAAGAATTAAAGTGCGATATTTCTGTCTGTGGCAACACTGCCAAAACAAAAGTATATGTATTCCAGGGATTAATTCATGTCTGTTCGGAATAGACTGGATAGTACTCTTCAATTTATTTAAACCTCAAATGTACTCTTAATGCAACGAAATAAAAAGTGCAGAAAAGAAAAAAATATATTAAATTGAAATATTCATGAATCAATTGAAAGAAGAATATCCCAGAGTTTCTCTGAGGGTTTGGGTTCATGTATAAAGGCAGAAATCAAGTTTGAACTTAAGGAAAATGTCACTCGAACTTTATAAACCATAGACAAACGTCCCCTTTTCCTCATTAGACACAATTAACAAGGAACTGGAAATATTAGCAAAATAGAAATTATATCTCCATAATAAAGATAAACAAAAAATAAGAGTGTGTGGAGATTTTTTTACTGGGTACAACGATTGCTTGAAGGATCATAATTATGCACTTCCTTCGGCAGAAGCTAAATAGAGGAAAGATATTTTCAAAAATTGATCTATCTGACGCATACTTGCAGGTTAAAGTGAACAAGGAATGCTCCAAATATGTGTATATGAATATACATAAAGGAATTTTAAAACTTAATAAGCTCCCTCTCGGCTTAAAGGTCGTCCAAGCGTTGTTCGAGTAGATTATGGACACTATGTTGGTGGGTCTTGAGTTGCTATCGCTTATTTAGACGATATTCTAGTCAAACGTAAGAACGTTATCGAACACAACAAACACATCAGAGCTATGTTCAAATGACTAGAATAATTCGGTTTTAAACTAAGTCCCGAGAAGTATCAATTTTTCATGGAAAGAATTTAATATCTCGGACAAGTGATAGACAGCGAAGGCAGGAAACCGGACCCACAGAGAACCGATGCAATTAAAAATATATCTTCACCCGACACAGTTACAAAACTACAATCGATACTGGGGTTTGCCCAATATTATGCGATCTACATTCCAAATATGTATGATTTAAGAGCCCTCTTAACAAATTATTAAGGGAAAAAAGTGGATGGGTCAAAAGATTGCAAGATGGCTTTCCAGAAAATTAAAATATCTACTCTCATATCTAGCCTTAGCTCAGTATAATCCTGTGAAAGAAATACTCCTTGCAACTGATGCTAGTGAATACTGAGTGTGTGCAGCACTGCTACACAAATATGAAGACAATACTACTAAACTGATCGCACATGCTCCAATGTGTATTCTACTGTCATAGAGAAATTATAGTCAGATCAAGAAAGAGGCATGATGAAAAAATTTAGTAGAGACGGTTATAGCAGCACTAAAAGAGAAAAAGAAATTTCCGGTTCGTTATTAACCACTATCAAAGAATTATCTGTAACATTGGAACAAATACAAAAAGAGTCCGAAAAAGATGATTCTATATTAAAAATAAATGACCAGAAAGGATTAAACAAAAACAATAAAAATGGAACCCAGATTTCACCTTTATCAATATGCGACAACACTTTAATGTACGCAGATAGAATTGTAATACCTCAACCTTTACGTAAAGTTATTCTGAAAGAATTTCATAGCGGTCATCCTGGCATGTCCTGGATTAAATCATTCATACAGAGCTACGTAAACTGGCAAGGAATAGACAAGGAAATAGAAAGTTTTGTAAAACTATGCCGAGGTTGTCAATTGGCTGCAAGGGTGCCTCCAGTGAAAAAGAATCCTTGGCCAAAAACGGATTTTCCGTGGGCACATCTACATATAAACTATATACTGGACCGATTAATGGATAGTATGACTTGATCTTGATGGATTCTTTCTCAAAATGGCCTTAGGTATATAAGTGCAAGGATCCTACGTTTAATAACATCATCAGTTCATTAGATGAAATTTTTGGTCGTTTCCTGGACCCCCGGGCACTGGTCAGCGACAATAGTATGGCGTTCACAGGAAAGGAATTTAAAGTGTTTTGTATTTCTTTGGACATTGAACACATTACTATACCAGTATATAATCCTAGATAGAACGGTCAAGCCACAAAATTTGTTGATACGTTTAAGCGTACCTTACAAAAAAATAAATATATGGACAAAGAAGAAAAAACTATCCAGAATTTTTAGCAATTCAGAGGGTGACTCTTAATGGAAACAACGACTCGAAGTTGTCTCTTGTGCACAACTTATGTTCACAAGAAAAATACAATCAATTTTCGATTGATTGATACCATATCCAAAGAAAAAAGTTGCTAAAAAAGAAACTGTAAACATGATAAGATACTCTCCAGAAGATAAAGTATATTTCAAAAATTTTCAAGGTTGAAAAATTTATTGGATGGATGGTATAATTCAGAAAATAATACGCAAAGTGGTCTACACCATAAAAAGGCAAAAATTCATACATATTCTAGACCAGCTATATGAGCTTAACAAAATGTGTCTTCACCGCAAACTGGAAAAGATCCAATTCCATTAGTTTGGAATAAAAGAAAGAGCACACATGAAAGAAAACCAGTGGAGCTCTTCAGCCCGGATACTAAAAGGAAGAAATATAAGAAGAGAAAATTCAATGGAGATTTTCAGCTCGGGTGGAGGTGATGTGATGGGATACCTGACTCCCTTCAAGACTGATAAGTGTACTAGTCTGTATTATATATATATATATATATATATATATATATATATATTGCGAACAGTAGTATCGACAGTGGACTGTATTCGACGATATTCGAGTGTACTAGTGTTATGCCGCCGTATGAAGAACAAATAGACTCGTTTATCCATAATAAAATTCGAGAAGCATTTAAACTCACAGTCTTCTTCCACCCCAGTTCTATACTGGCAGTCCAGAATACCACTTCCTGTATATATATATATGTTTTTTCTTCAATAATATATCTTTGTTCCTGTAACCCCGTGTTTCTGTGTCTTTATTTCGGCCCCTAACAGGGTCACAACAAACTGGCGACGAGGCAATTCGAACTGACACAGGTCGCCAACTAACGGTCGACAAAGTACCCACATTTATACGGGAAACCACAAAGAAATTATCGACGAGTTACAACAGAAAAAACAAAACAACAAAGGATTTTTGCCGGAACCTTAAATAAAAACCGACGTTGGATTTTAAAAGAAACAAAACTTGATGAAATCGAATACACATTGTCTAGTTCTGGAAACAAGTTATCGGTGAAACCCCCCCCCCCAAAAAAAAAACACGATAAACCAAATTGATTATTTCCTTAATTGAAAAAAAGAGTCATTTTTTTTATTTATCTCCCTACATTGTTATTCCGACTCTGTTAGAATATGTGACAAATAAGGGAATATATGATTTTATTTCCACCGAAAAGAAAAACATTGTGAAATAGTATTTTTTCTTTCTAAAATATAATGCGTAAAGCATAGTAAAGAAAAGGTTTCATAATCTTTTCACAACTAAGATGGCGTCTAGCAAGCGCTAATTTATGGAAAAGACCTTCTCACAAAGCCATACTAAAAAAAGAAATACTCATTTTCTAAAAAAATAAATATGGAAGACCTTAAGTCAATCATCGTAGAATTAACCAGATTTCAAATCTCCCAACATCAACAGGCTGAGGAGAAATTTCAAAAGCTTTTACTCGAGCAAAATGAAAAACAACAACAACAACAACAACAACAGCAAAGTGAAGAAAAGTTTCAAAAGCTTCTCCTCGAGTAAAATATGAAAATGTGTCAGCAAAAGAAAGAAAATGACGACGGATTGGAAACACTTATACAAACAATATCGCATAGAGACCAAGGGGATGAAAGTGACAACGCATTTTCGCAGAACGCCGTGTAAAACGCCATCGATAATTGCACATATTCGGAAGAACATACGTCGCGGCATATTTTCGGAAATATGAAGATTATATAGAACTGACTGCGAAAGTTGGGCTGACTCAAAAAAGGTTTGCCTGCTACTTAGGAAACTTGGTACCACGGAACATACGAAATTCATGGATTTCATTTTTCCTCGGAAAACTAGCAATTTAACTTTTATAGAAGTGGCAAAATTATTAACGGAATTGTTCATTCCCAAGACCACGTTATTTCACAAACGCTGGAAGTGCATAAACCTGATAAAAAAAGATGAGGAAGATTACATTACTTTTGCATCGATAGTAAACAAACATTGTGACGATTTTAAACTAGCTGAATTGAGTACCGATAATTTCAAGTGTTTAATTTTCGTACAAGGATTAGTCTCAGGAAATGACACGGAGATAAGGCGTAGAGTCCAAAATAAATTAGAGAATGAACCGAGCCTAACACTGCAAAAGTTGGCCTAGGACTGTCAAAGATTTATCAATGTAAAACAGGACTCAAAAGACATTGAATTATCGGGCATTGCGCATATAAAAAATCAGTTTGTTAATAAGTTAAGAATATTAATCTTCCTCTCCCAATTGATACGTTAACTATGTTATAGTATATCTTTCTTGTAGTATCTTGGTTTAGCCGGATTCCAGGACAAGAATTCATCTAGTCTGGTAGTGTATCTAGCTAAGTACTTTTAGTTGAGGTAACATTACTTGAGAAGGTACACCATTCTTGCCTGAGCAATTGGATAGCAATGTCAAGTTGAGCTTATTTGGATTTCGAATACTATGTTATATATAATATTTTGGCAGAGTTTACTTGTAGGAATAAGTATCTTCATGTACAGTTGTTCTTACAAATCCTCGAAGATGATGTCTAGTATGTAATTTGTGAGTTCTCATATGGTCTACGATAAGATGAACAGCACATAGTTCAGCAAAATGTCTTTTCTTTGCTGTGTACTTGCATGTTTTATAAAATTTTATTTCTGTCAAGAAGAATATTCACAAATTTGCATGGAAACTGTGACAATGGAAACAGTAGAAAACGAATGTATCCATTCTGGACCTCCAGATCAATCTTGAGGAATCCCTCTGGCCGTACATGACAGTGATTTTTAAAGCACAAAGGTATTGTTTTTATTGGGGGGAATGGGGCACAAGGCCTGGCCCATAGAGGCTATAAAATAAAGCTGGAGGCGGTAACGAGTTTGCTTGTTTGCCAGTTTCTGTTTCATGGCAAGCAAGTATGCTCTGAGTTCATTTGGGTATTTTTTCTGGCAGTGCTCTAAGGTACGAGGAATAGTGATTTCCAGAGTGTGATGGCAAATGTATGGCTTGAGCAAAAGAACTCAAAATGCGAAAGATTTCCTTTTTTGTTTATATTTTGGGGTGGGGATCCTTTTCTGGGAGCTAGGTTAATCTTTAAATGATAATGAAAACTAAAATGTTTCGTCTGTCGAAATATAACTGTGCCTTTTTATTTGTATCGGTTTTGTTCAGACTCAGTTAAAGTCGAAACTACTTTGGCTTTCTCTATTTGTAGTAAGAGCTGCTTATATAATGACTGTCAATATATGGATGCCTATTCTGAATTAGCACCAACATTAAATATTGTTTCCACACTTTATTTTATTGAGGAAAAGAAATGCAATAACATTTTATATAGGTTAACCCCACATATAAAATCTTAAGTTTATCTTTTTTAATTCTTTTTTTCGGATATTTTTCACCATGTTCACATGTAACCCCCCTAAAAAGTAGTATGTCAGTTTTTCTAATGCAACGGGGGTAACGAGTGACGTAATAGTTACAAAAAATGCTAAATCTGTCCTTCACTATCGGCATAGTTTACCTTCTAAAAAACTTCAAATTTTATTTTTTTCTGCGATCACATGTAAACAGCCTGAAAACATCTCAAGAAAAAAGGAATTTACAAAAAAAATATTTTAGATTTTAAGAGGGGTGATCACTTATATGAATTTAATGCAAACTGAGTACCAAGTATCTGCCCAGTTGACGGTAAATCAAGACGTTTAACTGAATGCTTGCTCAATTTTGGGACAAGAAGATTTGAGTTGGGGTATATATTTTACACATCCAATTTTTTTCTGGGTGCCTATTCTGAATTAGCTATGAGATTAAATATTCTTACCACACTATTTTATTGATGAAAAAATGCAAAATAAAATTATCAACCCCACATTTTTGGGGTAGGTAATTTTTTATTGCATTTGTGTAAGAAAAAAATTTAAATATAATATTAAATATTGTTTCCACACGTTATTTTATTATAGAAGAAAAGCAAAAAAAAAACACTTCATTTTCTGGTCCAGACTAAAATGAAAGAGGGTGATGGGCAAATGAAACTACTTTGGCTTTCTCTATTTGTAGTCAAAGCTGCTTATATAATGACTGTCAATATATGGGTGTCTATTCTGAATTAGCACCAACATTAAATATTATTTCCACACTTTATTTTATTGAGGAAAACAAATGCAATACTACTTACCAGCCCACAGTCATATGTTTTTGGAGGAGATGTAAATAAAATATTAAATATTGTTTCCACACTTTATTTTATTGTGGAAAAAAAACCCCAAGAAAGCCAAAAAAACATACCATTTTGGGGGGCAGAATAAAATGCATGATAAAAACTTAAATATTGTTTTAGTTCTTTATTTTATTGTAGTAACATTGAGTTTATATAGGTAAGTGAACCCCACATATAAAATCTTAAGTGTATCTTTTTTATTCTTTTTTGCGAAAGGCCTACAGTGGCTGTGATAGTGAAAAAAATATGCTAAATCTTTACTATATTTAAATAATGGGATTTTAAAGTGAGGGATCACTTCTGTATATAAATTTGGCTAAATAAAAGTGACGATAACGAACATTCAATAAACTTCACAGAACAATGTACACACTATGAATCAAACTGTTTACTTTTTATTTTTACCCTTACCACAAACTAAACGTAACCTAACACTAAGCTAACCTTAACTAACCGTAACCTAATCCTAAGCTAGTTTTAGTTTGTAAAGTCCGTTTAGTTAGGTTCATACTGTGTAGAAGCATAGGAACTTGATTCGACTGTTTCCAGAAAGTGGGAATTACTTACGTCACAACTGCAAATTAACCTATTCCTTAAAAGAAATAAAAAATAATTAAACACTTCCCCACCCCATCCACAATTGAAAAAAATGTATCCTAAAACATTAAATATTGGAAAAAAATTGCGCGCGCCCTCCCCAAACTAGGAGGAAATTAAATTAAAAAATATATAAGCTTAGTTAACTCGCACCTACCTCCATCTAGCATGAATTAAAAATGAATTGGTTCCACGTCTCCACATTACAGTTAAACGGCCCGGAAATGGGTGCTCAATTTACGTTTAATTTATATAAAAAAGTGATCCCCTACTCTAAAATATTTCATTTAAAAATAAAAGAAAATGGTTGTTCGGAAGAGTAACCCACCTCTGATCTATACGTTTAGCTAATGTAAGTATGGATGGTCGAAAGGACAATAATCTCGGTAAAAATCTAAGTAATTTTTAAAATGTATATTAAAAAATAAAATTAAATTAACGTCATTGAATTTTTTCATTACAGAAATATTTATTGCAGAAATGTTTTTGTTTTTTATTAATACTAAAAAAATAAGTTAATAAAATAATCTTGGTTATAATCACGACCATCGTAATAACTCTGAGCACTTGGCGCTAAATTGTTCGTGTTTTTGATTGATTTTCCACATTTTTTTTATTGTGCTTTCGATAGATTTTCCACGTTTTATACAGAAAAAAATACATAAATTTTGGAAAAAACAAATTATGTGCAAAGTTTATTGACTCATGAACAAAAAATTCATATTTTTTACACGTACACATTTTTTTCAAGAAATATGTTTGCCATGAAAAAATTCCATGACGTTAATTTTATTTTTTAATATAAATAAAAAATAAGCAAAAAAATATTTCGAAGACTTTTTATTTATTTTTTATTCTATTATGTTAACTTCATCTAATTAGTTTTTTAAAAAGCCATTGACATACATTTGAGATTTTTACCGGGATTATTGTCGTTCCGACCATCCATACTTACAAAAGCTAAACGTATAAATCAGGAGTTGGTTACTGTTCTGAATAACCCCAAAAAGAACTTGCGGAAATCTTTTCAGACTGTTTACATGTAATCGCCCCAAAAAGTAGAATCTAGTTTTTATTTTGGGGTAAACTATTCTGGGTAAGATAGTAAAAAACACCATGAATACCATTATTTATTATTTATTTTATCGTAGAAAGTATTGTTTTCTTAGAAATCATATAAGTTATATTAAAATGAACACATTGTTTTTTTTTTACTTAAATCTAAATGTCAGATTGAATAATTTTTAGGAGATTTTTTTTTTTTTAATCGGAGATTCATACATTTAAAAATCAGGTCTGTTATCCAGCATGGTGAAATCCTAATTTTTAATAGATTGCAATAAAAATAAACTTATTTCATTGCTTTAAAAAATTGAGCACAATTAAATAAAAAGTTGAAAATATCTTACCTTTCAGTCCAGAAAAATCAATACGAAAAAACCCTAAAAAAATCGGATGATTTCTTTTTCTTTTGTGTTCAAAACAGACAATTTGATCAGTTTGTTGTGATTTCCTTAGTAAAGCGAAACAAATTCTGTTTGTGTCCAATTCAGTAAGAAATAAAATATGTTAAGAACATATAAACATCAAAATTAAAAGATTTTAAATACGATTTAAATGAGGACTTATTCTTAAACAATTGACTGATAAACGAACAATGAATTACGGTGTATTCATTATTTCGTTCCTCGTGTAAAAAAGTCCGTACACGAGTTAAGTGTGCGGAATTGTTTTTCGAATTAATTCAGAGCATATTTGTCAATTCTTAAAACTAAAAAATATAGATGACTCCGAATTAAAAAAAAAAAAGATACGTTTGTTAGTCGAAAATACATACGTGAATAAAGACGCTCTCTCTCTCTCTCTCTCCTGTCATTATACACTGGATTCTCGAGCATGGCTATCTTTAGCTGAAGAATGTAGTGGCGAAGTTTACCCTTCGGTGCCGAAAATTAAAATGTTTAAACTCGTTTCTGCGCACACGGTTTCGCGCACGCATCCACTTGAATAGATGGAAATAAATAAAGAGATTTTAAGCCAATAAGATGCATTTCTCTGGATTTATCTAGTTTGCGGTTTTGATCCACCCGGAATGCATATAGTGCCAGAGTTTTCCTTCACCAAGAATGTTTAGGCCAAATTCACGACAGAGCTAACATCGACATTTCTCCAGCCTTCTTTGACCCTTTTTCTAAACTCATGCACACATAGCCACTCTGATACCAACACACACACACACATAAAATGCATTAATTCTTTCACAGTCTTACGCATACACATACTTAAGGCGACACACAGACACTTCTTAAAACCCCTTTCAATGTCGTCTGCTGATTGAAATCAAATGTATAAACTTAACCACTGTAATACGTCATACATTTATCACTGAAATGTCTATATGAAAACAAATGATTATTGACTCTATGTGATAACTTTCGATGAATTGTAATTCATGTTATTGAGTGAGGAAGTTTTGATGACGATTTTTCAAGCCCGTGGATAATTCACAGCTCGTAAAGTATCGACTCACATTTCCTCGATATCGCAACTAATGAATCCCCCTTGTTCTGCAAGGACACTCAAAATATGAACAAGTATTCTATGTTTTCCTATCTATGTAGACTTCCATTTTTAAACATTTGTGAAACTATGCTTTTGTACTATTTATTTTATTTTGTTTGTTTATCATATAACATTTCTCTCGCTTTCTCACACATTTGAATATTACTTAGAACTGCTTTCTTTAAAATGCATATATAAAACTGGTTCTTCCCAAAATATCCCCCCCCCCCTAAAACTGGAACCTTAAAAAGGAACAACCGAAAAATAAGTTGCTCGTAGACTTTCGGCAGCTAAAAAGCTTTGACTTTTTAGCTTCATTTTTTCACTTGGACAATAGGGTAGGTCGATTTTGGAGCTATAACTAGAGAATAGATGGGAAAGTTGCAAATTTCCTTAAATAATCACCACAGAACATATTTTTCTCCAAAATGTTGTCGTATTTTTAGGAATTGCACTTTAAGTGTGAAATAATCTAAGATTCTGTTGAGGTAACGGTGTTACTTAACAATTTTAGCCGGTAAAATTGAGACCAGACATAGCAAATAAATGCAGTAAATATATGTAAGAGTATTTTTATGTGTAATATCCATACTGTTCTTAATAAATCGAATAATAGTTACAAAAAATTGAAATACTGTAAAATATTTTATCTAAAATACAAATTACGATTTAAGAATCTGGTCAAATTTGTATCAAGGTAATTATTTCCATGGACCGTAATAAGTTATCTCCCGTTTGTTTATATTTCTGTGTTGTCAAACATCGTTCAATAATACAAAACAAATGTAGGGTATATGTTACGACGCTCAGCAGAGGCGCGAACGGGGTCCAAAAAAAGAACGAGAAAGGGTTTAAAAACATAAATTTGCAACAAGTGAAGTTGACCTACGACGAGAATAGATATTTTCCTACTTACCTATGTAATTTGTTTTTATTTTTACGTATTATAAATGGGTTTTCATTAGATGTAAAAAAAAAATTTTCTTGTTTTTTTCCCACCGTTTTCACAAAAACAATATGGTCGCTCCTAGTGCATTCGTTAGTAATCCCCCCCCCCCAATTCGACCATGTTTTTTCCCGACTTGCGGTGTCAAAACTATTGATTTCTAATAAATAGCACTTCAAACGGGTTTAAAATACAAACAAATAGCACATGCAAGTTTGAAACTAACTTTTACAGCTTACAGTTACTTTTATTTGTTGTAAATTTGTTTTTTTAGCATTTTTACTCTGCTGAGTCTCGTAAAAGATGCCCCAAATGTAATATATTATATATTTTTAATTAAAATAAACTCATTTAAAACGTATATAACATATATTTTAATAATAACTTGTAATTTTCTTTCGTGGAAGAAGTTATCGTTTTTTTTTCACACGTGGAATTAGACCGTTCGGTGGTTTACTAGCTAAGTCGTACCTTTTAATGAAATGTATTTTGTTTTTAAATTAAAAAAAGACTTAATTATTTTTAAAAATGTTTTAATAAGCACTGTTGTAATTTGTTTCGATTTTCAAAGTTATTGTTTATCAT
Source organism: Sepiola atlantica (assembly GCA_963556195.1). Taxonomy (NCBI): domain Eukaryota; kingdom Metazoa; phylum Mollusca; class Cephalopoda; order Sepiida; family Sepiolidae; genus Sepiola; species Sepiola atlantica. The sequence continues at coordinate 143,416,216 of OY744525.1, forward strand.
TCTTCAAATTCAAAGTGTATATGTGTTCTATGGTCGGTCAAGGTAGATCCTGCTAGACTGGACAATTTGTATTTTTTGTTCCAATCAACCGTTTCCCCACATGAAAAAGAACGATTTTTCATCGAACTCTACCTTCGTGGTACAACATTTTAATTAAATCTATATATTTTAATTAAAATAGACTTACTTACTTTTAAAAGATTATGTAATAAGCTATGTATTATTTATTTTATATTTTTAAATTTATTGTTTTTCATTCTTAAATTTTAAAGTTCTCTCCTCGGTCAGTGAAAAAGAGATCCTCCTAGACTAAGGCAATTCAATGACCTCCCTTTTTCACCACCTGAAAACCCCACTTTGTGTCTCAATCTGACCTCGTGGGGAGGCAAGTAAATAGACTTAATTACTTAAAAAAGGATGGTGTATTTTTTCATTTAAAAAGTTATTCACAAAACATTCCACGTGGATTTATTCAGTATATTTTAATCATTAGTGAATATTATTATTTATTATTAAAATATATACAAATAAATCACTGGTAATGTTTCATTTTTAAATTTGTTTTTTGTTCCACTAATATGTCACCATTTACCAAGGCCAACAGTGACTCCAGTATAAAGATGGGTGGATTTTTATTTTTTCCTATTTTATTTTCAATTTTAATTTGGAAATATTCATTCAATATGTGTAACGTCTGATATTTTATAATATATTTTCTTTTAAGATATTTCAAGAAAAATGGTTGAAAAAAGACGCACAATTTCTACTCGTAGTAATGATGCCAAAAAAAGTTCAGGTCAACCTGCCCCATTAAATAAAACGGAACCCTCAATTTTTCGACAAGTTATCCAATACAGCTATTTCCTTATAAATACATGTCCACACTTGACATATTTTGCTATTTCTATATTAATAGCAAAGGACATAATTGGCATTTGAAAAGCAGTAAACCCTCGTTTACCTCTATTAAGTGAAAGATCAATTGCAAGTAACGTGAACATCATATGTTTCCGGAAAGCAAAACAAATAAATACAAAATCTCTCTCTGCATCCCAAGAAAAACATTTACAGGAAAAGCTAGACACACTGTTTGACATTGCTTCTTGTACGTGTAAACTGTGGGTGAAATGTCTCATTGCAGACATTTAAAAAAAGGGGTAGGGTCATGGGTCTTCTCAAATCTAATGTCAATATAAAAGCTATCATAATTGATAAATGTAAAATAGATAGAGCAAAGGCAAGAATGAAAGAAAATGCCCATCAAAGACATGATGAAACAGTATAAATCCTTGTTTGAATTGGGGTTGATGGAAGAAATGATCAAGACACACTGTTGTTTAAAGTGATTTTGGGGCCAAATGGAGAGAAACTATTTTTAAAAGCAAAGGGACCAGAACACCACTTGACCTTCACAAAGGAGATGGAACACAAAAGCGAATATCTCACTCATAGGGTTATCCCTAATAATGGTGCAACTGGTGATATTCTTGCAGAGGAAGTTACTGGTGTTTTCAAAGAATAAAACAGTGTATCTACAATTAAGGTTATTCTAGTACACAACACCAATACAAATACAGGTTGTGAGGCTGGACTTGTAACACTTCTTGAGAAAAAAATACAGAGAAAATTACACACCATTGGCTGCTCTTTACATCAAAACGACCTTCCATTTAGAGCTCGTTTTCGATATATCGATAGTACCACAAGAAGTTCTACATCTTTCACTGATCCTCTAGGTAAATTATCTGGTAATGACTATAACGATTTGCCCCAAGTAGCATTTACACCAGTTGGTTGTTTTCTGGATGTTCGTTTTACTACTGAAGAAATAAGCGAACTAACCTGTGACCAGAGACTTCTATTAGAATATACAATAGGTATTTCTATAGGAAAAGTTGACCCTAAATTTGCTGCATGGAAAACTGGGATTATAAATCAGGCAAGATGGTTAACTTTACCCATAAGACTAATGAGCCTGTGGACACGAGGTGCTTATCCACAAGAAATGTCTGGCAAACTTCACAGCCTTATTAGATTCATAATCGAAGCATATGCAGTTAGCTGGTTTTAAATAAAAAGGGATAAGTTTCATAACCAGCAATTGTAAATTTCCAATAGGATCAAGAAACAGCCACCTGAAATACAACACATTACAGTAAAAAATTACAGCATAATGCTTTTGCTTTACTGCCTGAAAATGTGTTGTATGCGATGGTAAAATCAAACGAACTGGCAGTGAGGGAATAATCAATAACAAAGATTTTGTTCATTAGGTAAGTAAATATTTCTTCATATAAAATTGATTAATTTGGTTATGTCGATTTATCCAATCATTTTAAGTTTCTATTCGAATTTCATCATAAAAATTAATGTAGGTAGGATTACATTTTTAAGTTAACTCAAAAAATTAACTTTTATATTTTTTCATATATTCATTATATTTTTATATTTTTTCATATATTCATTATATTTTTATATTTTTTCATATATTCATTATATTTTTATATTTTTTCAGCCAATAAAAGATTTTTAAAAATAACACACATCAACGTTAACACCAATCATCGCCTTGAATTGATAAGCCTTTCGCAAAGTGGAGTTTGCGGACCAGCATTTACAGAATCATTTTCTGAAGATGAACTTTTGGACTCACTTATGAATGGAACAAAGCTGACGTTGCCAGATTTGCCCTCACATTCTCAGTGTTGAAAGGGCAGTAAAGTTAATAACAGAAGCTTCTCAATAGGTGTATAGATTTGAAGCAAGACACAAGCATATACTTGCAAAGGTGTTGTGTCATAAAATGAGGCCTTCATTTGCTTCTAAGGGATCATATATAGAGAAATTTTATACCATATGTTAATTACACACAATTATTTTTATAATGCCTTATTGTACATGATTTACATTTTCAGTCTGACACTTATTAGATACATTTTTTACTTAGTTTTCATTTTCAAATATCTTTCATGGGTTTATTGAGAAATGTTAAAATTAAAATTGTGTTTTATAAATCAAATGATCCTCTATTTTGAACCCAGAAGTATAAAATTTTGTTTTTTGTCTCATCTATAACAAAAAGTGATAATCTTTTTTTTAAAATGTTATTACTGTTCCTACTTAATTAATAAGGTAAAAATCAGAATGTCAGGGATGGGGATAGGCGTAATTTTCAATTCTAGTTATCTTTGATTTATTTGACTTTATTCATTTCATTTTAATGAAACAAAACGACAACCTTTTCTGGTTTAAACAGTGAAATTTATAAATTTTCTAACCATTTACTCGGCTAAATGTTTCACAAATGAGGATTTTTCAGTACATTTATGGAGACGATCTTTGATTCCATTTTCTCAAAAAAAACGTTTAAGTAAGAGATCTAATTTTTGGTATGAGTATTTATTATACCAATACAAAACATTACTTACAAAACGCAAGTTGAATTTTTTCAAAAAGTGAAAAATCGACCAACCCTATTGGACAATGACCCAACTTTTCCAACGTATACTGTGGTTTAAGATACTGTGATAAGTTGCCTTGGTGACAATATATGTCAATTGAGTTATCCTCCCTTTGCAGATTGACTGTTTGTTGCCTAAACAGTCAAGTATAATAGTAGACTCTCGATAGACAACAACTACATACTTAATTTGGGTGAGCCAATCTTACCGCATCTCACATGTGTTAATGTTTCGATCTGTTCTACTAAGCCGTGGATCATATTCAACACAAGCTTAATTCACAAGTTGTTCATTTAATTTAATAAGATAAAAATCAGAATGTCGGGGATGGGGATGGGGGTAATTTTAAATTTTTAATTCTAGTTATCTTATTTATTTGACTTTATTCATTTCATTTTCATGAAACAAAACGACAACCTTTTCTGGTTTAAACAGTGAAATTTATAGATTTTCTAACCATTTCATCGGCTAAATGTTCCAAAAATGAGGATTTTTCAGTACATTTATGGAGACGATCTTTGATTCCATTTCCTAAAAAAACGGTCAAGTAAGAGATCTCATTTTTGGTATGAGTATTTATCATTCAAATACACAACTTTCCTTACTAAACGCAAGTTGAATTTTTTCAAAAAGTGAAAAATCAACCAACCCTATTGGACAATGACCCAACTTTGCCAACGTATACTGAACCGAAGCTTAATTCACAATTTGTTCATGAACTCTCTGAAAAACATGCTGCGATATTAATAGACGTCCTAGAAACTGTGGATTTGAAATGTCTGGCAAAGTATAATGTCTTACTTATGACATGATGACCACTCGACGAGGCAATAATCTTAAGCAGTCGTACTGACAGCCGATTGTTGTCACAGAACGTACAAGATTCTAAGGTTGGACTCTCTTCCTTATCGACTCAAGCCACCACATTTTCTGTAGTACTACCTGCTGACTATCATGTCGATTGTATTCAGACCTCACCGTAAATATATTACTGTTATTGTATTTTTTACTGCATCGTTCAGAGTTCATCGACCCTGAAAAGTAAATTAATTTCATTGCTTATTAAAATTCTACTCGGTAATTTTCCGTAATTCCGTCAATATTTGTTGTACACTAATATTTTTAACTGATATGTAAGTATATCCATAGGTTTTCCTGTTATATGTAAAACTGCTATATTTGACACAAGCGTCAATAGAAATAAGCGACAAACTAATGAAATTAAGGAGTGTTTGTGCACAAATAGATAAATAAAGATGATATATTAGGCCGAGTTTAGAAGATGTGAGAAGCAAAAAGACAAAGTTAGTTTGTATTATCGGAAATGTGTTTAAAACGTCTGAATCAATTGCATTATGTAGGCATGTATAAACTATTTCCAATCTAAAAAGTAGATCCAATCATGGAGGCTGTGTAAGAAGTTGGAACAGGTTCAGGGACACGAATCTGACTTTGGTTCTGCAAAAATGGAAGAGGTTGATGTGAGCAACAACTGGGTAAGATTGGCTAAATAATGACTAACAATTGGGGATTAATCAGTTGTCGATTGTTAAGCTTGGTGTTTGGTAATTTGAAAGCAGATTAGGGTCAAGACTATGAATAGGAAAATTGATGCAGGTAATGACATTTTACTGGAGAAAATATCTAACTTCATAGAATGCAAATTTCTTTGTTTCTGTTGACATGGAAGCGTCATTAAAAGAATTTATTATGACAGTCAGTTGAAGATGGATGACTTAAAAATGTGAGACCCCTGGTGAATGTACGAGTTATTCAATCAGTATTTGCGATAGTGCAAGTGATAAATCTACCCTACCTAATTCATATAGAAGAGTAATATGTTCACTCTGCTGTTCTTGTTGATTGGGTATTTGGCAATTCAGTTTTCTCATTCATAGAATTTCTATTTCAGGAATTTTTATTTAAAAGATTCCACGAAATAAGTAAATTTAAATTTTAATGACAAAATAGTTATTTGTGTAAATGCGTAATGGCAAGAATATAATGGGGGAATTCATAACATGAAAACAAACTTAAAGTATACATTCAGTTTTTATTTAATAATAAACATGATATTTAAATACACGGTGTTAAGGATAAATTGGATGATATTTTTTTATACTTTCATTTTTAACCATTTTAAGTATGTTATCACGGGAAAGTGTTACGGATAGCTGTTTCTGTGTATTTTTGGTGAGGTTGAGAGTTGGCGAGGAACTGTAAGAATAAGAATATTGGAAAAGAGTGACCTTCATCATAATGGTTTGCACTTGATTCGCCATTCTTGAAAACTGTCAGATGTAAGCTTCAGTTTAGCAAGGGCGATGTGGAAGCTGTGGCTAGCTAGAATTCTGCCTATGTGCACAGAATTAAATTCGCCTAGAAGTTGTACAAAAAGTGCAAAAATATTTAGGCAAGGTAATATGAACTTTGGCGAGATAAATGGGTGCTGGATGGCGACAATGAAGTAAGCGCTCAACAGGCATCTTCAGGACTCCTCATAAAAGAGTAGAGATTGTCAACTACTCACAACTAACGGACAAGATAAATAACAAACACGAAACTTATGAAGTTAAAACATTCAGTTATGTCGGGGATGCTCTGGTTTTTATCATAAGAGAACTTCTGCCAGAAGTAGTTGCACAACAAATAAACAAGTGGCTAGCCTATATTTAGCATAAAGTCCCACGTTTTATGAAGCCAAAGTTTATACAAACTGTAATGCTCTATGTGCGTGTTTCGAGCAAGGGCTACGTACTGCCCAAAACTATACCTAACAATCATAATTTGCCAAAGAGTCTACAAAAGCTCGACAAAAGATGTGAAACAATGTCGGTGTAATGTGAGGAAGGATACACAAATAACTGAGCATAGACCCATTAGCATTCTTTGTTTAGAGCTTCTCAGGTGGCTGGTAATAAACCAACTTCATCCCGGATGATGTAATGCTTCGGAGGGTGGTCTCTGATTTCCAAATACAACAATACTTCATCCCAAAAATAAGGATCTGCCACAAGAAAAGAAAATTATCGATTGCTCAATTGATGCTAAGAATGCTCCTGATTGTTATGGAAAAAGTGACTTTACAATGGCAGTGAATTTTTTGAAAAAACATATTTTAGCCCTAACTTAATCCTTCGTATGCTTAGTGTCGTCTGCGTTTTTTTTGTTGGTGTCTACACTTACCGCCTATGTTGCTAGCGAATTCCTTATTATTTTTTTAAGCAAATGTTTAATATTTTATAGTAGAAAATCACTTTCCTATATAACCTAAGCATTGAACGATCACCCATTTCCTGATCAACACTAATATCTGGACAGAATAGCGTGCAAGTGACAGTAAAATTATTTAAAATGTTGTTATATGTACTAAACAATTTTTTGAGAGCATCCGTTTTTTGCAATTTACATAATTAATATGTTTTAAATTTCTAATAAATTAACATTTATAAATACACACTTATGACTGCTATTCTCAAATTTACATATGTATTTAGAATATTTTTCCTTACAGTAATAACACTAGAAAGTATTAATACATTAAATTAAAAACATTTTCTCAGGTTGATAGCAACACTATCTGTCCTTAGCAAACTTTTATTGTTAAGTAACTGGTGTCAATATTAAATGGGTTGACTTCATTTTGTTGAGTTTATTAATTTTATATTCTCATTTTTAAGTTGATCCAAAGTTTATAAAAAGTACATGAAGAAAAATAATACTGAAAAATGAATAAATCGCTGAACACTTATTATCTCTAACAAAGTTGTCTCCGACAGATCAAACAATAACTTGAACATAAAAAGACCACAGGTTTTATGAGTTTCTATCCAATATGTTAGCATGTGGTTAAATAATATTTTTTAAAATTTCATGATACAGTTTCTATCCAAATTTGTTAGAATGTGGGTAACAAATATTTCTTTAAGGTGAATGCTAAGAGACAATACCGTTTATCCCAAAAAGTTATTTGGAAAAATATTAAGTTATTTAGTGGGGCGTCCCATCGAAAATGTCTCTGCTTTGCCAGTAGTAGGAATCCTAGGCTTGGGTTGCATCGTATCGTATCAGGTAGCTGATTTATGTGGACTCATATGTACTATCATTAGATTGGGCGTCAAAGTATTTTTGCCCAGTAGGGGGTTTGCTGATTGGGCAATTGTTTTCTTCAACCATACAATGGATGTACAATTACATTTTTTTAAATTAATGTATAGAAAAGGCAATGTTTTTAAAGAAATTAAACTTTTGACATGTAACTTTTTTCTTGTTGATGTGTTTCTTGTTTGGGCAGTAGTGTTTGAAAAATGACAGCTTTCTGTCAGTTTCTGATGTTTTATTCTGGTTTATTCCAATGTCAATATTAGCATCAATTGTTCTTACCGTTTGTACAAATTCAATTATGTTTGTTTTCGTAATGAAATCCATTGCTTCACCAACAGCTTTTACTTTGATTGTATCCATCCCATATTTTGTGATTCTTGAATTGTTCTCATTTTGGCATAGGAATCACTAAACAGATATTTTACATATTTCACAACAATTTCACCAGTGTGAGTTCTTATAAATCTCACTAACCTAGATCTATGAGAACAAGATTATTGGCATACTGTGCAAGAATATGATTTTGCACTTTTACATTTTTTTTTATTTAAGTTTGTTTGAAGATATGAGGGGGTTCTTCCTAAAGCTATCACTTGATCTTATGATGATTTTAATTTATATCTGAGGTCTCTTTTTAGGATACACGTTGTCGCTTTTAGGGCTGATATCTGTATTTCTATTACAGCTTGGTCTTTCAGGAATAGTGTCTAAATATTTTTAATTCAGCCAGTTGTGCTTACCACAACCATAATAATATTTATTTCCTTCAAACCCGACATTGCTTTTACGTGATCTTTGAAGTCCTGATATGTGGTGATGTTCTCGTGTTCGACTCTATTCAGGCAATAGTCATTCAACATCTATGAGAGCAGTCTTTTCAGGGTTATTTCAGATAACAATGTCTGGCTAGAGTGCTTTGTGTTTTATGTATCTGCATGTATGCCTTGATCAGATACCACTGTCACCTTTCTATTTGATGTCATAGGTGAAGATTCATGTTCCCAGATGTTCACCAATTTGTCGATCTGCATCTCTCCACAGATCTTCCAATGGAGAAATCTACATACTCTGTTGTAGCAGACAGTATAGTGACCATCAGCTAGTAGGATCTCTCAACTGCTGAATTGCAAAATCTATACTGACCCTTTGTTTAGAGGCCAGCTATTTATTTGAATCATTTGTGAGTAAGCCTTGGTCTTGTCCAGCTTTAAAAATATCTCCTCGTTAAATGGAAGTCTGCCATTCTTGAGCCCTTACAGTGAGGCCTCTTCGTTTATATATTCTTGGTTAAGCTCTTCCAAGGACTTCTCTGCTCTCCTATGTTGCTGCCATCCTAGGTTTATGGTACCGATTTCCATTTTTCTCTAAAGCTAATTCTTCTTTCAGATGTCGTTTTCCTCCCCTCCTTATTATGCATTTAGCATGTGTCAAATCAAAACTTCATGCAGATATACTCTGTGAATATTCTATCAGGGAAACTCTGCATAGAGTTTGAGATAGTCCATAAAGAGTAGATGGTTTTCTCTTTTATTCTCTTTTTTTCCATTTCTACTAAGGATGTATCCCACATCACACTTTTTAAGGAGCTTGTTGTGTCCTCATATGCCTTACTAAACTTGACTTTTGAGAACAAGAATATCAACATATTTTACAAAATTATGTTTTTTTCCCACCGTGTGTTTTCATATGTCTCACTAAACTTGATTTAGCAGAACAAGTAAATTCACACACATTACAAGAATATGGCTTTTCTCCAGTGTGAGTTTTAATATGTCTCAATAAATTTGTTTTTATAGATGAAGAATATCCACATATTTTACAAAAATATGGCTTTTCCCCAGTGTGATTTCGCATATGTTTTACTAAATATGATTTATCAGTACAAGAATATTCACATATTGTACAAGAATATGGCCTTTCTCCAGTGTGAGTTCTTATATGATTCACTAAATATGATTTTATAGAACAAGAATATTCACACATTTCACAAGAATATGGCTTTTCCACACCGTGAGTTCTGATATGTCTCAGTAAACATGATTTTTGACGACAAGAATATTCACATATTTTACAAGAATATGGCTTTTCCCCAGTGTGAGTTCTAATATGATTCACTAAATTTGATTTATGCGAACAAGAATATTCACATATTTTACAAGAATATGGCTTTTCCCCAGTGTGAGTTCTTATATGTGCCACTAAACCTGATTTGTCAGAACACGAATATTCACATATTTCACAAAAATATGGCTTTTCCCCAGTGTGAGTTCTCATATGTCTGACTAAACATGATTGATCAGAAAACGTATATTCACATATTTTACAAGAATATGGCTTTTCCCCAGTGTGAGTTCTTATATGTCTCGCTAAACTTGATTTGTCAAAACACGAATATTCACATATTTTACAAGAATATGGCTTTTCCCCAGTGTGAGTTCTTATATGTCTCACTAAACTTGATTTGGCAGAACACGAATATTCACATATTTCACAACGATGTGACTTTTCTCCGGTGTGTAGTCTCATATGTGTCACTAAAGATGATTTTTGAGAACACGAATATTCACAAGTTTCACAAGAATATGGCTTTTCCCCAGTGTGAGTTCTTATATGTATCACTAAACATGATTTGTCAGCACACCTATATTCACATATTTCACAAGAATATGGCTTTTCCCCACTGTGAGTTCTTATATGTTTCACTAACTTTGATTTTTGGGAACAAGTATATTCACAGATTTCACAAGAATGTAGCTTTTCTACAGTGTTTACCTGCATGTTTCACTTAACCTGATTCATCGAAGGTTATCAACAAAGTTCCCAATAATATGGCATTTTATCCATTCTTTTCTCTATTGTAAATTCTCATCTAAAGTATAACATTTTATTTCATGCTACGAGAAATGCAACATACTTCACAAGTATACGGTATTTATCTTGTCTTACGTCTGTAAGATATATTACTTAGTGCAAAAAATTACCTATACTGTATCAGAACATTGTTTTTTCCAAAGTCACATAATTCATGAGGATCTTGGTTTTCTCCACTTAGTGATTTGTATCTCTCAATTCCTAGGATTTTTTATATAGTAATATTCACGAAAAATATATTCTTTGCACAGATATCGCTATTGTCTTCCACTTGAGGCAATAATTTTCTATATAGAAATATTCAAAGAAAATTATGATTCATTCAAATTGAGCAGCTACGGTTAAGCAGGAACATCTGTAAATAAAAATGAATTCAATTCAATTTTTTAAATATTGCGTTCACATATAAACATTGTTTGTTCATTATTATCAACATTATTGGATTGAATTTACAGTAAATAGATTAGTTCCCTGTAAAAGTCATACGAGACAAATTAGAAAAATAACCCAATATAATCTTACTAGATACAGAACCAGTCGATACAGGCGGTTGTGAGGATATACTCCTGAGACAATTATATCTATAATTCATATATGATTTTTGTTTCGGTGAGAAAACAAAAAACATATATATATATATATATATATGTATATACGCATTTACTGTAATGTAAGGTTTGGAAATCAAACAGCACATTTCCATTTCAAACATCAGTGAGAACAAATCTGAAAAGGCATATCAACAAGTAATAAACATTTTACATAACCGTATTTTTATGTATGGGGGTATGCCTTTTTTAGTTCTTTCTTCGTGTATTTAATTGACTCTACTCTTTATGTTTAATATGTTCATGTACATCCAACCATCTTCTATTATTGGTTTGTAATAACATCATTTCTAAGAAAAAAATTATTATTCATCCTTAATTTTGATCTTAGATGAATAAAAAAAGCAAAACTGTACGGAAATACAATTTTGGATATTTCCTAGAGTATCCCACAGCTGAGAAAAGAGTTGAAAAAAGATATTCAACTAATAACTGTCACCACAAGCAGGAAATATATCTACATATTTCACAAGAATATAGCTTTTTTTTCATTCTCTTTTGCTGGGTATGAAAAAAGTGTTTAATATCTTACATAGACTTTGTGATTTACATGAGTATTTATCTAAGAAGAAATTCAGATTGTCTGATTGAATTAGCTCAATCTGGCATAATTTCTTGTCAATAGAGGTACGAGCCACTTTACTCATTCCGTGGACTTGGAAACGTTATGCACTCCCCAGTTTCATAAGTTTGACTCATTAATTATCGAGTTACGAACTTACCATTATAACTTTTCTTATTTTATATCAGTGTATAATACTATGTAATTTTATTTAAATATTTTCTACAGGTGCATTTAAAAGGAAATGTGTCTGCATTTAAGGTTATCTTTACACATCCTGTACAGAGAGACTGAACATACAGTGTCTAGTCGGCATCTAAACTCTCTGGGGTGTGGGTTCCCATATCTTTCACCAGATTTGAGTGTTGACAAAAAGAATATCAATCTATTTCACAAAAATATAGCTTTGTCAAATAATTTTCTGGGGATGGGCAATCCTACTGTATACCAGACATTCACCTGCTACTTCAGAGACCCAACCGAGAGATCTCTTTCAGTGCAATTGTTTGTATCTCTCTTGCACTTTGTTCACCTGGAATATTCACGAGGTATTTTTGAAATTCCTTTTCACGAGTCCGTCTGGTTGCTTCTATGATCACTGGAATGATAGGGATATTCATTAGATTCAATTTTATTTTCATATCGTAGGTAGGACCTTGGTATTTAGTTATCTAATACCTTTCAGCAATCTTTAAGTTCGTATCATGAAGGACACTGACTTTAGGGTTTCTACTTTCCCACCTTGTCCCATATCTCAATGTAAGGTTTAACATATCTGTTCTCTAGGTATAAAGCTGTGGGTATTACATAGTCCTAATTTATGTGTGACATATTTCCTACAGTTCCTTCTGGTATATGTTCCATGGACTTACTGCTACACTAGATATTCATTTTTTACAGATGGTCCAATAGATATTTACACACTCCATTGTGTCCATCAGCAAAACCTTAGAACTTAGTCTCAGGTGGACCCCACTCTCTACTTCTGTGTGGCATCTCTTGCACTTGGTGTTTTGCATAGATCCCTCTAGCTTATTGTTAGTTGGCCCATTCTTTAAATTTTCTACTATGAAAGGTATTAGTGTATTCCAGGCGGGTCTTTTGGACTATTTCTATGGCAGGCTTGTTTGGTACTTTTGTCTTATTTGTGAGATAGTCTTGTCCGAAATCTTTTACCAGTTTTCTTATGTAGGTTGTTTCACTCAGTCTTGAAGGTTGGTGTACCATCATAAGGTTTGCGTTCTGGGAGCTCGGCAGATCTTCATCAGCGCTTACAATAGTTGCTCTATGTGTATGCTTAATTTCTGAGAGACCCATACTGCCTGTTAATTTGGTCAGATGCAGCCTTTGTAGATACTTGTGTCCATACCTTATTATGAACAAGGCAATGCCTATGAATTTCCTCTTCTAACCTGTATATAATGCAAAGCTGTGTGTTATAACTGGCATGGTAAGTTGGTTCCTGGCAGTTATTTTATTTTAGTTTTTAAGCAGTTTCATAAATTTTTCTTACATATTTTCTGACAAATTTTGTCATTCATTTTGGCCGGTTTAATTAAATAATTTTCTTCAATGCCAACGTATTATTGTTGTTCTTGATTGTCTATGTCTTTTACATCAGTTTCTATGTCAAGTTGTATGTTTTCCACGTTAACCTTGATCCCATATTTGAGGGAACACTAAGTACATTTGTCCAGACCAAAGTCTATTTTAATATCTTTAGAAAAAAATTCAAACCAACCAGTAGGTAATTTAAATTCTCCAGTGTGTCCCTAAATTTAATTTTTGAGAAGCAGAACATCCACATACATTACAAGAATATTGCTTTCTCTTTTTGTTTTATTTTACTTCAGTCAGAGTTCTCCGAAATCAAGGGGTCCGTCCTTAGAGCTAACAATTGATCGCTATATGAGATTCATAGATATTCGAATATTCAATTAAAGTTATCCTGTACCTGTCAAACATGAGTTTGTTTTGTGATAGGATATCTGACTCCCCTCAAGCTGATAATAGTACTAGTCTGTAATATATATATATATATATATATACTACAAACAGTGATATGGATGGTGGACTCAATTCAATGGTATTCGAGTGTATTAGGTTAATCCTATTGGATTACTGGTAGTGCTATAGGTTTGTACAAGATATACATTGTAATAAACCATCTTATTATATACACTCTGCTTATTTTTGTTATTATAAATTCTAACAAAGTCATATCAGCTGGCAGCGAGAATTTCGAAAATGAACCCATAAAAGATGTGGTAAAGTCAACTATATGAACTGGCCAACAAGGATTCGAAACCAAATTTTAGAAGACATCAATTGCAAACGTGGTTAGCTAATCGAATTCACACTACAAAAAAGGATTTACCTCTACAAGGTGCAAAAAAATAAGCATCCAACAGTTTTTATAGTTGGACATACATGTACGGTAACAAACAAGGATTACTGTGAATTTGTTTTATTTTTCAGTACAAGTAAAAGACATCTTTAAAAAGGGAATGTCAAAGAGGAAAACCTTTTAAAAGAGTAAAAATATATTCTTGTTCGATTTGTAAAAAATAATGATGGACCGTGACCAGAAATCGGACCATTAATATTACGAACTATACAAGATAAAAGTTCAATACTTTTTAGTAACTAATAGTACACTCACTGCTATTACTTTTTCTAAAAAAAACTTGATTTTTTTATGTGTCGAATTCGGAGTAATTTCAATATGGAACAATTAGCCGAAATGACTGAAATGCTGTGTATGCTTATGCAGCAAAAACAACATAAATATCAAGAGTTGCAGCAAAAAATAATGTAACAGCAGAAAGACTTCGAAAAATTCTGAAACAGACCACCAATGAAAGAAAAAAACAGGGTTTCTTCTGCCGAAGCAATTGCAAATTCTTTATCCGAATTTTAATACGAACCTGCTTGTGGTATTAGATTTCCAGCATATTTCAGAAGATTTAGAAAGATATTCACTAAAATGTACTTCGATTGGGCAAATGAAGAACAGATAACCCGGTAATTAAAGAAACTCGGAACAAAAGAGAAGACCAAATATACAAACTTGATATTGCCACGAAAACCTGCGTGAGTTTATTCGCTGAAACTATAAATATACTGTCGAATATATTCAACAAAAGAAATAGTTTATTTCACATGCGATACAAATGTCTTATCATCGTAAAAACAGATAACGAGGATTTTTTGGAATATGCAGGACAGTAAATTCTTTGGTTGAGCAATTCAAGATAGATTAAATTGCCAAATATTTATTCAAATGGCTAATCTCTGTTCAAGGACTAACATCCCCTAAGTACAAAGAAATGAGGTCAAGAATCTTAACAATGGTGAACAAGACACAAACATCATTTTACAATGAGTGACAGAAGAATGTCAGCACATCATTAATGTTAAAATGGATAATACCAAAAATGAGGAACAGAGTGTTGCCAAAGTACAACGCATAAAAAAAAACTCCAAAATTCAAAAAAACATGAAAATGTGAGACGGGCGCAAACACTAAAAATACTAAAGATGTAGGTTGGTATTAGAACAAATTCTGTGAATCTTGCAGAATTAAGGGTCATAAATGGTCTGTTTGATGCAAGAAATTTTTTTGAAAAAGTAAATGTTGCGTTATAAAAAAAAATCGAAAACAGTGAAAATCGAAAATACATAGATGTAGATATACATGGTCGTACAGTGACTTTTTTACTGGATTCTGTCTCAGAGATAAGAATTATTGACGAACAAACAGAGAAAAATGTTCAAAATATCTATGCATAAATACACATAACATAATTTTCGAACTAAATAAGCTCCTTTTCGGCTTATGTGGCACAATACGTAATATTCGTGAGCCTTGTGCTCAACAAGAGAGATTCTATACTCTGTTATCGTGACACCATTCTGACAGTTAAGATCACTGAGTTCACTTATGCCTCAGTCATATTAAAGGTCAAAGCAATTCGATGACAGGTTTTGAGTGCGATGGGGTCAGGGATCATTCGACAACATGAGACTCAAAAATATAAACATTTGACGGGTCGTACCCTGATTGTGCCTGTATTCTCTCTCTCTTTCCCTCTGTCTCTCTCCTTCTCTCTCAACTTCTCCCCTTCTCTATCCCTCGTTAAGAGATTTCGAAAATGCAGACGGGGTTTTGAATTCGAACCTAGGAGACGCGTTTTGGTTGCGCTCTCAAAAAGGTTTAAACATGTCTTCAAGTAAAATAAATATATTTTTTTATATTAAAAGTAAATAGTTTCTTTCCTTATTTCAAATAAGGTTCTTTTTGCAGCATAATGGTTTCATTAGTAAACGACAGAGACGATGATTGCTCATTAGTAACAACGGTGAGTAATTACGTGCACATGTAACACATCGTCCCGTCGTTAGCACCAAAGTCCGACAAGATATGTCCCTGCCAAAAACATCTTTCCACTAGGATAAACGCCCCACTGGCCAAACGACTCCGCCACATTGGTGCCGTGACCAGGATTCGAACCTGGGTTACCACGGACACAACTAAAAACAAACACAAGACGATCACATTTCAAAAAAAAAAAAAACCCAAGGACACAACAAACAAAGATCGCAACCACAGTTGAAAAAAAAACTATCCAAAGAAAAACGCACGGACACAATAAAAAAAAAACAGCCACTTCTGACCGGAACGACCATCCCAGCATCAGCAGACCAAAAAGAAAAAGTCAACACACCGTAACCACAAAAACAAAGGTAGGTGACCATTTTCTTCTGCTCTCATTTACTCTAAAATTGTTGGTAGATAATTTATAAAAGTTATTTGTGTATAGAGCTTTTTTTGTTTAACATCTGCTATATATAAAAAAAAGAAATAGACAAAATGGCTAGCACTAATCCAACCCCCTTAAATAGAGTGCTCACAGGTGGATCGAAGATCCCAATATTTACTGGAAGATCGTCTGACTTAAGGCCATGGCTAGCTGCTCTGAAAAAGAAAGAGCGGGTCTACAATCTAACAGACCCAGAGCTAGTAAACCTGGCATATGACTTTTCAGACGGTCTACCTTCGGAATGGATCGGAGAATATCTCGACGACCATCTGAATACAACCAGTAAAGACCTGCTCGTATGGCGAGGTTATAAATACCGCCGATGCCGCCAGGGCCCTAATAAGAATAAGGCAAAATCGAGGTGAAGCACTCGCTAACTTAGCTAATAGGATGAACCGACTTGCTAAGTTAGCATACAGGGATGCAGATATGCGGGAAGGTTTAGCTGTGCAAGTGCACCTAGCTGAATTTTTCATAGATGCTTCATTAAGGAGGATGTGGCCAGATCCAATCCGACATTATCGGAGGCTTTATCTGCTGCGAGACAAAGTGAAAAGCTCTACGAGCGAATCCGACCTGGTTACGGAAAGGAACAAGCTTATCTAAATGATAGCTTATTCAAAGGCGTTCACTGGCAGCAGGGACCTAGGGGGGGCCTCTAATAGATTTAGGATACCTAAGACCGAATTCTACAGCGAGGAAGGGTCAGAGAAAACCCACAGTTGTAGCAAAGCCACAGACGCTGTAAAGAGTAAGTTTAGTGGGTACGCTTCGGCGAAATCTACGAGACCGCGGCGAGCGCATTTTAGCCATAACAGGCTAGAACAGGACTGCCCATGGTCATCTGAGAGAGAAGTAAATAACTTCAACCCATGAAAAAGAAAGACCAGGGTACCCTCGCAAACCACACATCACCACCGGCATGAACCGACGCTGGTTTACCGAACATGTAACCATGTTAAGTCCTCAATAAAAGAAGGACCCCGGCGAAATATGAGCCCCAAAGGGCAT
>OY744525.1:143446155-143447470 GCA_963556195.1 Sepiola atlantica
AAACCGGGGGTGTCCAGACTTCGAGATGGGTCCTTTTTGATTTTTAATCTTTTTTGCCTAAGGGATTTAGACTCCGAGGTTGTAAGGGTTTATACACCTAAATTTTCAGTTTCTAAATGTATACACCTAAATTTTCAGTTTCTAAATATATTTACAATATCTTTACAATATCTTTACAACCTCTTAATTGGGAAATATTAAACCTTAAACCTTGAATATATTTACAACTTCTAGATTAGGAAAAATTAAGCCCTAATTTGGATTGGACTTCTTGATTGAACAAACCTAACCTTAAATTAAACTTCCTAATCTGATAAAATTAAATCTTAAATTAAACTATTAAATTATTAAGTTCTAATTATTTAGATAACTTCGTAATTGGGAAAATTAAATCTTAATTGGGAAAAATTAAACCTTAGGGCAGGTTAAACTTTTTAATTGGGGAATGTCAGGCCTTGAGTTGGAATTCCTGGGCTGATGGGATTGAATCTTAAATTAAACTACTAATAATTTCTAGCCTGTTAAAATTAAATCTTAAAAATTAAATCTTGAATTAAACTATAAAATTATTGGAATTTAATAACTTCGTAATTTTTAACTTCATAAATATTCTAAATTACTTGATGGGGCTAGATTTGTGAAGTCGGTTTTTTACTGTAAGCCAGATTTTAAGTAATACTTTTGGATGGGTACGTGATCACATGACTTGACCTAATTTTCCTAACTCCCTTTTAGCTTTCTTTTAACTTCTTAGCTCTTTCCCCTTTGACATAGAATAAGCTTACTGACCCAGACAGTGAAAACCTAATTTGGGGTTGGATGGATGGCGGGGTTGTATGTTGCTGTCTTTTCTTGAACCTGTCAAACAGGAAGCAGGACAGACATAATCTTGAACCCGTTGAAGTCATTCTGAGATGTAGACAATTTAATATCGCCTTCTGTTCGTTAGGGATTTGTTATGTCTGGAGAGAAGATCACTTATATATTTTTCGCTCTTCTGGCTAGATGTGATGGGAGTCCGTCTTATTTTGCTCAATTCGGATTTGGCGGGTTTTCTAATTAAACAACGAATTTGGATTTGATTAGAGTTGCACATGTTGGGATCTCGGAACTTTGATTGGACTTTTTGTATTGTTTTGATTGATTTGTTTATCATTAACATTGAATATGGACACATTTCGCGACTGGATGGCTTTGCCGGCCCCTTCAATTTCACATATTTGGACTGCTGTTTGTATCTTGGAGTAATGTCCTTCCTGATTATGCTTCTCGGCTTGTGTGACCTGGATGGACTGTATGGATTCAACAAAAGTAT
>OY744525.1:143447670-143455170 GCA_963556195.1 Sepiola atlantica
TCCGGACAAAATGTGTGTCATCACCCTATGAAAGATTTCTGGCCCAGAACTTATCCCAAATGGAAGTCGGTTGAAACAGTACCTCCCATAAGGTGTTATAAATGCGATTTTTCGTGTAGGACGATTTGGTAGAAACCGTTTTTGCAGTCGAGCTTGCTAAACACTGTGGCTCCATCGAGCTCAGCCAGTAATTGGTCTGTGGTGGGTAAAGGAAATTTTTCCATTTCACGCTCTCGTTTAGCTTGGTAAAGTCGACGCATAACCTAACTTTACCATCAGCTTTCTGGACAGCGACTATTGGGGCACACTAATCAGTTGGTGATTTGACTGGACGGATTATGTCTTCATTCTCCAGACGTTTCAGTTCTTCCTGAACCGTGTTTCATAGGCAACGGCAATCTTCTAGGAGTAGCAATGGAAAAGGGCTGAGCTCATTCCTTCAAACGTATCTGGTACACATGTTCCAGTTTCCCTAGGCCTGTGAACAGTTCTGGGAACTCTTTCTTATACTGGTGCCCTTCGCTTGTCACTCTATTAACTGCTTTCAGCAGGTTGAGGGCTTTGATGGCTGGTCCTCCCAGTAGAGGTTTTTGCAGACTCTCTATAACATAAAGGTCTTGTTGCAAGTTTACTTTTTCTGTGGCCAGTTTGGTCTTCACACACCATATGAGGTTTATCTCATGATGACCTGATCCGTACAGTCTTTTGTTTGTGGGTTGGATGAGTGGGGAATTTTTCCTGAAGAACCGGTCCGGGATTACGGTCACATCTGCACCAGTATCCAGCCTTAAATTTATAATTTTGGTACAGGTCTTAGTGGTGACCTTGATTTTAGCCTGCCAATTTGTATTATCCTCAGTGGTAATTGTACCTATATTTTTGAGAGTGACAGAACCTAAAAAATGATTTACTTCTTCCTCTTTTATTTCTCTAACCTTCGCCTTATCGGTTCTGCAAAATTTTGCATAATGCCCTTTCTGCGAACAAATTCTGCAGCGTGCATTTTCTGCTGGGCAGTAATTTCTATTGTGGAATGGAAATTTCCCGCAGCGTGTGCATTTGCTAGGCATTTTCGATTTCGGATGTGGTTGTTTGGTGAAGTTTGTCTTGTAGGTTCGCTTCATAACCCGGTTGATTTGAGGATCCGCTGCATTGGCAACGGAAGAAATGGTCTGCGTCTGTTGTTTCGAAGTTTCGTAGGCTCTACCTATTTGTAGGCACTTATCTAGAGTAAGCTGTTTATCAGACAGTAACTTTTCTCTGATGGTATCGCTTCGAACTCCGACAACGACTGGGTCTCGAATAAGCCTATCCTGTAGCTGTCCGAAATTACAGTTCTTTGCAAGATGTCGAAGAGCAGCTATATAGGTCTCGATACCTTCCGATACTTCTTGCTTGCGAAAATGGAATGTATAGGATTCGTAAGCTTCATGTGTTTCGCCCACGAAAAAATCCTCAAACTTCTTCATCATCTTCTCTAGGTTCGTCTTTTCTTCCTCAGAGTTAAACTTCAACCCTTCATATACATCGTAACTATCCTCCCCGATAGTTGCTAAAAATAGCGATGTCTGATATGAAGTATCTGCTTCTTTAGACAATCTACTAGCGATCGAATAATTGAGAAAATTTCGTTTAAATTTTCGCCAGTTATTAGCAACATTTCCAACGAGAGTCATTCGTTCGGGGGGTTGTATATTAGCAGAATATTGCTTTATGTCCGTGTGAGGCATTTTTCAAAAGTATACGATATATATGAGAAAAACAAATTTTTGTACTTTCTGTTCTCTCTCTTTTCTTACTTTTTTTTTGTTTGAGGGACCGTTTTCCGTAAGTCGTTTGTTTATCGATAGTAGAATTTTCTTTCTCTTAAAAATCCTTTGTTTTTCTTACTACGATATCCGATTTCTTTATTTTGTTTTCTTTTTTTTCTCCACAAATTGTATCCCACTTCTGACACCATGTAATGTTATTGGCTGGGTTAAATAGGTAGTAAGACAGAGAGACATATAGGATAACTAACAAGGTTTATTGGCGGTCCAAATACATTCTAACTGAGTCATCGCCAGGGGCCGTAACTCGTCCCTTCACCGGTGAATCCGGTGCACAGTGTTGCCAATTTAGCAGGTTTCCCGCTAGATCCGGCGATTTTGATTTGAATCTGGCTAGTAAAATTTGGATCTAGCGGCTAGCGATTTTTTTCTTTAAAATCTGGCGATTTCGTTTGCCACATACACACACGCAATTTCAGATTTCAGTAAAACTATTTTCCGTATTCATTTTCTCTTTTGTCATCGTGAGATTATTTCTCAAGCTACCTTCCATTCATGATATATCAACATCTGCAGTAGTTTTACATGTCAATAAAAATGTTAATATTCTAAAAATATAATGGTGATCGCGACCGGACAAAAGCTAACCGGACAAAAGGCCACCAAAATAATTCAAACACGGACAAAAGCCAACGAACGTAAAAATAAATTAATAAAAAAAAACAATTCTAAGGCATTTATAACAAGAGCGAACAGAACGAAAAATGGGTAAAAAAAAACAACGAATAAATGTGCAACAAATAAACGTTACCAAAGGCAAGATAAGTTACTATTCTACTTACCTGGATGAGTTTATTTGTGTTTTAACTCATTTTAAAGCATATTTTTGTTAAAAACAAACATGGTGTCGACTGTTCAGTTCATACTCAAAAAGAAAATGGCGTCGATAAGATGTCGACGATGATCACTCGGATAATCGCTAAAAATCGAAAATTAAACAAAATACTGGTAGAAACACATCCGGTAAATGTCACCAATCGTGCGGAAATGTAATATTCTTCCAGCATTTTGTTTAATTTTCGATTTTTAACATTACACAAGGTTTGATAGGAGGCAGTGAACTTTGAAATGTTTACTTTGTATCCCCATAATTTACCAATAAAAATATTTGACTTACACTCTGAGAACCAATGTTAACTAAATTATTTTACCTACTAAGTTAGAATGGCCCGGAAATGGGGGATCATTTTATGTTACAAGTATATGCCAAACTGATCCATTCTGAAATAATTGTTGTTGTTTTCTTTCCGCGAAAGATAAGTGATACAATACAACGGTTTATTTAATATGAATAAATAACACAACAAAAAAACTAACTTTAATATTCAATAAATTGACAGCCACGTCGCACGCACTTTTTTCGACTTTTGTTAAATTTATTCTTTATTTATTTTTCGTATTACCACGCGGACTTAGGGTTTGTAGTAGGAAGGGTGCGTGTTTTTTTTTGGGGGGGGGCGGAAAATTATGTAATTTTAGCAAGTAAGAAAATTAGAAAATTAGGTAAGTATGGAATAAATATCGAAGTAATTCAATCATTAACAAAATATTAAAATGACCGACTTTCTTACGAAGAAACCGAAATGCATTATAATGGATAGTCTCGTAATAGGATTTTAATTTAATATTTTTTTATCAAAATAATAATTGGAAAAGATAATACCAGAACAGTATTCTTAGAACACACATAACTCGATTTTATTTGCATTAAAACAGCAGTAAATGTTTTAAAATATTTTTTGCGGTGTGTATGGGGGGTAGACCCTATTTAAAACTATAGAGTAAGGGCCTTTAAAGTGTCAAATAACAATTTAAATAACATTGAAAAAAGAAAGAAACAAAAGGATGGGTATATTGAGGTCACCGTAACTCTCCAATTAATTCACTTATTAATTTGTTGTCCGATTTTTGCGGATTTCTTTTTTTAATTTTTATTTTCTAAATAATAATTTATTTTCAGATTTTTGTGGATTAAAAAAAATCATTTTGCAAATATTAATTTGTTTTCTCATTTTGTGAATATTTTTTATAGCTTTTATTTTGAAAATATTAATGAATTTTCAGATTTTTGCAGATTATTTTGCAAATATTAATTTCATTTTTGTGGACAATTTCTTCGGCAATATTCTATATTTAGAGATGTCATTATTGTCATATATTTCAATTTTTAATAAACACTGATTGATTTTATGATTTGTTTCTTACAAAACAAAATATACACTCTATTAAACCTCCCACTAACCCTAGGTCCAGGTGGCAACAAATTAATATTAATGAAAACAAATTAACTTTTTTTTGAAAAAGTCAGACAACAAATTAATATTTGCAAAGTAATTTTTTTAAGTAATAGACAAAAACAGACAAATTAATATTTGTACAGTGGATATATTTTCGCTGTCATAGCTTTGAAAAACAGAGTAGTCGATAAAATTTGGCAGTCATTTTGATTATTATATATTTTACTTTTTTAATTTTTTTTTTTTTTTTTTAATGACTCAAAGCTTCTTTAGACTATATATATATATATATATATATATATATATATATATATATATATATATATATATATATATATATATTATAGATGATTGGTGGTGTATGAAGCATTGAAAACGATGTTTTTTTTAAAATTAAATAAACAACAACACTGTTTTTAATGCTTCATACACCACCAATCATCTATAAAATACTTCTCTAGGAGCATACGTGGAATAACAATCAAATTCATATATATATATATATATATATATATATATATATATATGGTACGAAGTTAAAATCTAGTGGGTTTTTTTAGCGGGTTTTGAAAATCTCAGTTGCCAATAATGACGAAAAGTCACAAATCTAGGGATTTTCTGGCGATTTTGCTTTCTCAATCTAGCGGCTTTTTAAAATCTCAGTTGGCAACACTGCCGGTGCAGTAACACTACAATTCGAACATAGCTCTGATGTATTTGTTGTGTTCGTTAACGTTCTTATGTTTGACTAGAATATCGTCTAAATAGGTTCACCAACATAGTGTCCATAATCTGCTGGAACAACGCTTGGACGACCTTTAAGCCGAGAGGGAGCTTATTAAGGTTTAAAATTCCCTTATGTGTATTTATGTACACATATTTGCAGCATTCCTTGTTGACTTGAACCTGCAAGTATGCGTCAGATCGATTTAAAAAATATCTTTCCTCCATTTAGCTTCTAGGAAATGTCTTCTGGCGAAGGAAGTACATAATTATGATCCTTCAAGCAATCATTTAACCCGATAAAAAAATCTCCACACATTCTTATTTTTTGTTTTTCTTCTTTATGTAGACGGTGGGATACACCCAGTCAATATGGTTTACCTTAGATATAACTCCTATTTTCTAAGCTTTCCAGTTCCTTGTTAATTGTGTCAAATGAGGAAAAGGGGACGTTTCTATAAGGTTTAAGTTAAAACTTGACTTCTATCTTTATACATGAACTTCAACCCTCAGAGACACTCTGGGATATTCTTCTTTCAATTCATTCATGAATTTTTCATTTTTAATATATTTTTTTCTTTTCTGCACTGTTCATTTCGTTGCAAAAAGAGTACATTGGGAGTTTAAATAAATTGAACAGTACTATCCAGTCTATTAAGAAGAGACATGAATTAATCCCTTGAATCACATATACTTTTGTCTTTAAAGTTTCTTTTTTTCCTGAAACCCCTTAAGCAATTTTCTTGGTTTCAAATAATTTGGGTTATTAAATGTTTTCTTTATGTTTGTTCGTCAATAATACTTATCTCTGAGACAGAATCCAGTAAAAGGTGACTGTACGACCATTTATACCTACATCTATATATTTTCGATTTTCACTGTTCTGGTTTGTTTTTTTATAACACGTTTACTTTTTCAAAATTCCTTTTCTTGTGGCAAACAAACCATTTATGACCCTTAATTCTGCAAGATTCACAGAATTTCCTCTGATACCAACCTATATCTTTTTGCTCAATTCGGGTATCATCAATTTTAACATTAATGATGTGCTGATATTCTTCTGTCGCTCATTGTAACGTGATGTTTTTGTCTTGTTCCGCCATTGTTAAGATTCTTGATTTAATTTCTTTGTACTTTTGGGCTGTTACTCCTTGAACAAAGATTAGGCATTTGAATAAATATTTAAGGATTTCATCTATCTTGAATTGCTCAACCAAAGAGTTTACTGTTCCTGCGTATTCCAAAAAATCCTGATTATTCGTTTTCATCATGTTTAGACATTTTTATCGCATGTGTAATAGACTATGTCTTTCTTTGAATATATTCAACAGTATATTTATAGTTTCAGATAAAGAAATTGCAATTTCATCAGGAAAAAAAACTGTTTTTTCTTTCACCGGTGGTCTGTTTTAGAATTTTTTCGAAACTTTTTTGCTGTTGTATTATTTTTTGCTGCAACTCTTGATATTTATGTTTTTTTAGCTGCAACATTTGATATTTATGTTGTTTTTGTTGCATGCTCATACACAGCATTTCAGTCATTTCGTCTAATTGTTCCATATTGAAATTACTCCGAACTTGACATATTAAAAAATATTTTTAGAAAACGTAATAGCAGTGAATGTA
The DNA here is from genome assembly GCA_963556195.1 of Sepiola atlantica. Classification (NCBI taxonomy): domain Eukaryota; kingdom Metazoa; phylum Mollusca; class Cephalopoda; order Sepiida; family Sepiolidae; genus Sepiola; species Sepiola atlantica. The sequence goes on from OY744525.1 coordinate 143,454,086, forward strand.
CTATTATTTGTTACTAAAAGTATTGAACTTTTTTTGTATAGTTCGTAATATTAATGGTCCGATTTCGAATTTGAGTCACCATCCATCATTATTTGTTTTTTACAAATCCAACAAAAAAGTATTCTCACTCTTTTAAAAAATAGTTTTCCTCTTTGATATTCCCTTCTAACAGATGTATTTTACTTGTACTGAAAAATAAAACAAATCCACAATAATCCTTGTTCGTTAGTGTAAATTTGGTTTCGAATCCTTCTTTTCCAGTTAATATAGTTGACTTTACCATATCTTTTATGGGGTCGTTTTTGAAATTCTTTTCACCAGCTGATGTGAGTTTGTTAGAATTTATAATAACAAAAATAACCAGAGTGTAAGGCTTTTAAAAGAGAATGGTTTATTAAAACGCATATCTTGTACAAACAATAGCACTACTGGTATTCCAGTAGGATTAAGATCATACACTCGAATACCATTGAATTGAGTCCACCATCCATACTATTTTTTGTAGTACACATTTATATATATATATAAATATATATATATATATATATATATATATATATATTTATATATATTAGAGACTAGTACTCCTATCAGCCTTGAGGGAATCAGATATCCCATCACAACACAAACTCAACGTTTGACAGGTAAAGGATAACTTTAATGGAATATTCGAATATCTATGTATCTCATATAGAGATCAATTGTTAGCCCCAAGGATGGACCCTTGATTTCTGAGAACTTCGACTGAAGTAAATAAAACAAAAAGAGAAAGCCTTGATCTTGTAATTGATGTTGATGTTCTGGTTCTTATAATTTTTTTAGGGACACACTGGAGAATTTAAATTACCTACTGGTGCGTTTGAATTTTTTCTAAAGATATTAAACTGGACCTTGGTCTGGACAAATGTGCCAAGTGCTCCTTCAAAGATGTGATCAAGATAGACATGGAAAACATACAACTGTACATAGAAACTGATTTCAAAAACCTAGAAAAGCAGGAACAATAAAAATATGTTGGTATTCAAAAAAATGATTTAGTTAATCCCGCCAAAATTAATGACAAAATTGGCAGAAAATATGTAAGA
>OY744525.1:143460170-143905170 GCA_963556195.1 Sepiola atlantica
GGTTTTGCCACACTTAAGTGTAAAATGTGAGCCACCTGATATTGAGTTTCAGAATTATCTTGGCAGATGACTACTACACAGCACGATATAATAGAGTGTGCAGGTACCTCCACAGGACCATCTGTTAGAAACAGAATATCAAGTGTAGCAGCAAGCCCTGAGAACATCTACCTTCGAGAACTGTGGGGAATGAGACATACACCATCCATTATGACCATGAAATCCCGACAGCTACCTATCTGGGAAACGCATCTGTCAAACCTGACATTGTCATATGGAATAAGAGAGAGCGAGAGAGAGAGAGAGAGTGGCAACTTTGGTTGATGTAAGGGTCCCTAATGATTGGGTCCTAAACAGAGCTGAAAGGGAGAAAATAACAAAATATCAAGGTCTAATGTATGATATGAAAAGAAACTGGAACCTCAGATAGATCTCCATCATTCCCGTTATCATAGGAGCCACTGGATTCATGATGTAGAATTTGAAAAATTATTTGGCGAGTATTCCTAGTGAACCAAGTGCAAGAGAAATCCAAACAACTGCACTCAAGCGAACAGACAGAAACCTGAAAAGAGCTCTCGGTTGGAGTCTGTAAATAGCGGGTGATCGTATGCCATTTGGAAGGAAATGAAAGAAAATGAAAATAAAAAATGTTAAGTTAAAAACCATATCTTGCACAGTATGTCAATAATGTTGTTCTCATAGTTAAAGCTTAGTCAAACTCATCGGGAGGACATTCTTGTGAAATATGTTAAATATATGTTTAGTGATTCATTTGCAAAAATGAGAACAATTCCAGAATCACAACATATGGGATAGATATAATCAAAATTGAAAATCTTCAAATAAATAATAACTTCATCAGAGACCTGCGAGAGGATGTAACATACCAATAGTTCGGTACAGAGGAAAATGTGATTGTTGAAAATTAACAGATGCGTGATAAAGTGGTAAAAGAATACACTAGATGCCTTAAAACGATCCTCAACTCAGAACTGAGCCCGAAAAAATAAACTAACGGCTTTTAACCAGTATACAATTCCGATCAGTTTATCTGGTGTTGGTATTAAAGATTCGTTACAACGTAACATGAATAGGCTCCATACAAAACCAGAAAGATACTGGCGTTACATAGGATAATATACCGAAAACAGTGGTTGACAGGATATATCTATTACAAAAAGAAGGCAGTCCCGGTCTCACTGAAGTAAACCATGCATATAGAGCCGCCATAGTAAGCATTGGGAAGTATATTAGAAGCTCTACAATTGTGGGAATGAACATCTATCCCAACAAACCTCAGTCACAAAGCTTGCTGATAACTTTGGTAGAGTCATGCTAGAAAAAGATACTGGGCCTACAACGAACCAGCAACCTGGATTGCGAGAAAAAAGAATATCTTCAGAGAAAAAATGTAATCGGTACCATAAAGCTGGACAAGACCAAGGCTTACTCACAAATGATTCAAATAAATAGCTGGCCTCCAAAAAAAGGGTCAGTATAGATTTGGCAACTCAGCAGTTGAGAACCCGAGTCACCTCATGTCTGGATGCCAGATCCTACTAGTTGATGGTCACTATACTTCCCACCACAACAGAGTATGTGGATATCTCCATTGGAAGATCTGTGGAGAGATGCAGCTTGACAAATTGCTACACATCTGGGAACATGAATCTTCACCCATGACATCAAATAGAAAGGTGACAGTGTTGTATTATTAAGAGATACCCGCTGGCAGATAGATAAAAGACAAAGCCATCAAGCCAGACATTGTTATCTGGAGTAAATCTGAAAGGACTGCTCTCATAGATGTTGAATGAATGGCTTGAATAGAGTCTTAACACTAGAAGATCACCACATATTAGGACTTCAAAGATGACGTAAAAGCAACGTGGGGTCTGAAGGAAATAAATATCATACTGGTTGTGGTAAGCACAACTGGCTGAATTAAAAATATTTAGACACTATTCCTGAAAGACCAAGCTGTAATAGAAATACAGATATCAGCCCTAAAAGGGACAACATGTATCCTAAAAAGAGACCTCAGATATAAATTCAGATCATCATAAAATCAAGGGATAGCTCCAGGAAGAAAAAAACCCTGATCTCTTCAAACAAACTTAAATAAAAAGGTAAAGGTGAAAAAACATGTTCTAGCACAGTATGCAAATAATCTTATTCTAATAGATCTAGGTTGGTGAGATGTATAAGAAATCACACTGATGAGATTCTTGTGAAATATGTTAAATATCTGTTTAGTGATACCTATGCAAAAATGAGAACAATTCCAGAATCACAAAATATGGGATATGTACAATGGATTACTTTACAAAAACAAACCTAAATGATTTCGTCCAAACCGTAAGAATCGTTGATGCTGATATTGACATTGGAATAAACCAGAATAAAACATCAGAAACTGAGAGAAAGCTGTCATTTCCCAAACACTACTGCCCAAAAAGAAACACATCAACAAGAAAAAAGTTACAAGTGGAAAGTTGAATTTCTTGAAAAACATTGCCATCTCTATACATTAATTAAAAAAAAATCTAATTGTACATCCATTGGATGGTTGAAGAAAACAATTGCCCAATCAGCAAACCCCTTATTGTGCAAAAATTATTTGAAGCCCAATCTAATGATAGTACATATGAGTCCACATACATCAGCTACCTGATACGATACGATGCAACCCAAGCCTAGGATTCCTACTGATGGCAAAACAGAGACATTTCCGATGGGACATCCCACTAAATCATTAAACATCTTTCCTAAACCCTTTTTGGGATAAACTGTATTGTCTTTTAGCATTCATCTTAAATAAATATTCGTTACACACATTCTAACAAATTTGGATAGAAACTGTCTCATCAAATAATAAAATATTAGTTACCCACATGCTAACATATTGGATAGAAACTCATGAAACCTGTGGTCTTTTTATGTTCAGTTATTGTTTGATCTGTCGGAGACAACTTTGTTAGAGATAATAAGTGTTCAGCGATTTATTCATTTTTCACTATTATTTTAATTCATTTATTTTTATAAACTTTGGATGAACTTAAAAATGAGAATATAAAATTAATAAACTCAACAAAATGAAGTAAACCCATTTAATATTGACATCAGTTACTTAACAATAAAAGTCTGCTAAGACAGATAATGTTGATATCAACCTGAGATCTGCAGTATTTTTAGTAAAACATAAACACTTTTAAGACAACACTTATTTTCTACAAGTATTAAAATATATAACTAATTGAATCGTGAACAGATATAGCACACGCTTTAGAAATTAAGATGGTGGAGAGGTTTTTTCGAGTGTACCCTGTGCTTTCCTTTTACTCAGGCAAAGCTATTTACTTCTTCCTCAGGTGACCATGTTCACTTTCGTTCTAACATATGGCTGAAATGCCCTGGTTACATGATTTTGCAGAAGTTTACCCACTAAATGTGCTCTTTACATCTTTGGTCGATTTGGTACAACTCTATCAACCATGGGCCTTCTCTTACTATTTTGCGCTGTACGATTTAGTTTTGGGTACCATAAATCTAGTATAGCTCCTCCTGGTCTTAGCTGCCAGTGGACACCGTTTATTGAGCTATCATTTCATGCTCCCTCTTGTGGCATATAGAAACTTTCATTCACCTTAGAAAATGCTTCCAATAACTTTGCAAGATTTATCGATCCAACTCGTCCTTTATTACACTAACTTAGAAAATCGGTTCATCCGATTTTCTAAGTCTGTGAGTACCTTACTTCGATCCTGTTTTATTTTAATTAAAGCAGCGTCAGTTGCATTTGTAGACTTGCAGTACTGTGCCATTAATTCTTTTTAAGAGCCGCTGGCCATAACCTTTACCATACGGTTTCCCAGTAATGATTGTAACTCATGATTTACTTTAGAGGACTCTGTTTACTGTGTGTAGGTCGGTTAGCCACTTTATATATGTTGTAAAGTATCAGACATTTTACAAAAAAAGTTATGTCCGATAATGTTTTTTAGGAATTATTTTAACCAAAATATTTTAGCAGAGGAAATTATCACCTACCTTAACTTTCTGGGGTTTACAGTGTGTTTTCCTTTTCTTTAGATGTTTTTAAGGATCGTTACTGGTCGATGTGCTGTCCTTCCGATGACTGTTATTCTTCCGTAGATGATTTGTCAATTTGTAAGCTGTAACATTGTCGTGGAAGTGATCAGCACCAAATTAGGTTATTGTTCAGTGGAAGAGTCTGGCTTTTCCATAGATTTCTCCCTGAGTTTCTTCTTTGTCATCAAACTAATGTAACACTATCGTGGGCCGGATAATGTGACTTGATGTGTCTGCGCTGTGTGGACGTTTCTGAAGGGTTGTTTTCATCCTCGAACGGCAATATTAGCTCACTAGTTGGGTACGATAATCAGATTCGATTTCAATGAAGGGGTTAATCCCATAGTTATATTTCACGGGTTTCATGCGTCATTTATTCTGCAGAGAATTTAGTACCTGGTTTGGCACTATCGGCTGGGAATTGAACGCTTATATAAAAAGGAGCGAACGATTATCTTATATGTAAATACAATTGTTGTTATTCATTACAGACAAACAATAAATAAGTTGAATGAGTTTGTTTTCGAAGGGTGGAGGGCATCTGTTTACCGACCCATTAAAAAAAATATTTCGTCTAATTTATTTTTTGTCTAATCTTAAAAAGGTACCAGTATTTTTATGAGGGTAGATGAGCGTCTTCTATCGACCAAATTTGTATTTTATTTGTAAAATTCCAAAGTAAATGTTTAAAATTACGTGAATTCACAAACCTTACATTATATAGGCAAGTGATCGGTAAGTGTACACACTAACAAAAAACAAGCAGACGACACTAAGCATACGAAGGATAAAGTTAGGGATAAAAAAATGTTTACAAAAAAATTAACTGCCATTGTAAACTCAATTTTCCATATCCATCAGCGGCATTCTTAGCATCAATTGAGCAATCGCTGATTTTCTTGTCTTGTAGCAGATCCTTATTTGTTGGGATGAAGTATGGTTCGATTTGGACATAAGAGACCACGCTCCCAAGCATTACATTCTCCGGGATGACGTTGGTTTATTGCCAGCCACCTGAGAAGCTCTAACGAGAGAATGCTGATGGGTCTATGCTCATTTATTTTTATATCCTTACTCACATTACACCGACATTGTGTCACATCTTTTGTCGAGCTTTTGTAGACTCTTTGGCAAATTATTATTTTTAGGTCTAGTTTTGGGGCAGGATGTAGCCCTTGCTCGAAACAGGCACATAGAACATTACAGTTTGTATGAACTTTGGCTTCAAAAACGGACTTTATGCAGAATATAGGCTAGCCACTTCTTGTTTTTCTTATGCAACTGCTTCTGACAGAAGTTCTCTTCTGATAAAAACCCGAGCATCCCTGGCATAACTGGATGTTTGAACTTTAAGATACGTTTCTTTTTCGTCATAAGACATTTATCTATGACGTTATTTGTGACAATCTCGACTCTTTTCTGAGGAGTGCTGAAGATGCCCGTTCAGCGCTTTCTTCATTGTCGCCATCCAGACCCATCTATCTCGCCAAAGTTTATATTACCTTGCCCAAATATTTTTGCACTTTTTGTACAACTTCTAGGCGAATTTAATTCTGTGCACATAGGCAGAATTCCTGCTAGCCATTGCTTCCACATCGCCCTTGCTAATCTCCAACTTACATCTTACAGTTTTCAAGAATGGCGAACCAAGTGCAAATCATTATAATGATGGTCACTCTTTTCCAATATTATTATGCTTACAGTTCCTCGCCAAGTCACAACCTCACCAATAATACACAGGAACAGCTATCCGTCACACTTTCCGTGATAACATACTAAAAATGGTTAAAAAATTAAAGCATAAAAAAATATTATCCAATTTATCCTAAACACCGTGTATTTAAATATCATATGTTTGTAATTAAATAAAAACTTTAAGTTTTTTTTCATATCATAAATTCATCCCTTATATTCTTGCCATGTCACATTTTCACAAATAACTATTATTTCATTAAAATTTAAATTTAGTTATTTCGTTGAATTTTTGAAATAAGAATTCTATGAATGAGAAAACCGAATTGCTAAAACCCAGACAAGAATATAAAAAGAGAACAAAATATATCAAGAGAAACACTAAGCATTTTTATTCATATCATTTTTGTTAAGTTGAAAATTTCCTTACGAACGTACAACAAGCAAATATTCTTTTCTTATTTCGTTGAATGTTTTAGATACCAATTCTTGAAATAGAAATTCTATGAATGAGAAAACTGAATTGCCAAAACCCTAGACAACAAGAATATAAAAGAACTAAAGGAGAACAAAATATATCAAGAGAAATGCTAAGCATTTTTATTCATATCATTTTTGTTAAGTTGGAAATTTCCTTACAAATGTACAACAAGCAAATATTAAAGTTTTTTTTTATGCAAATTTATCAAATCTATTGAGAATGACATTTTTAGTAAATTAGTGAACCCTAACTGAAAAACTATTATGTACAACTGAACGTAATTTGTTATACTTCACAATCAGAGAATGTGGATAAAATTATAAATATAGAAAAACAAAAATAAACCCGAGTTGCATTAAAACAAATACAATTGCACTGTCGCAAAGATTTATTGAAATAATTCGCCATTCTTCATGACTGATATTATAAATCCATTTAGTGATGCTTCTAAATGAATAAAAAATTCTCTACTATGAATGTAAACATTTCACACCAATATAATAATAGTAATAAAATAAAGAAATTAGCATTTGATGAAGTAAGATATTTTCTCTTATTCAAATCTCATTGCGCCAATCAATCTTTTTTATTCAGAGACTTTCCCCAAATCTGCTTTCCATAACCAAACATCAGATAGAGAATGTGAATGAAAAGTATAGAAAAAGAAAATCACAAAAGAAAAACAAAAAAGGGAGTTGCAATAATACATAAGAGTAGGTGTTAATTATCATTTGCACTGTTACAAAAAGTTATTCAATAAATCATCCATTCTCTAAGGGTTTCCATTTTTTACGTCATTCATCTTCAACTGACTGCCATAATAAAAAAATTCTCTACTATAAATTTAAACATTCCACGCCCGTATTCTACGCCTTCCTTTTTTTTTAATATCACTATTTCTTATGATAGTTAGATTATCATCAGAGTCAACATATTACTCTTTTATATTAATTAGCAGTTTTACATATAACAGGAAAACCTATGGATATACTTATTATCAGGTAAAAATATCAGTATACACCAAAAATTACGGAAAATTACCGGAGAGAATTTTAAGAAGCAATGAAATTAATTTACTATTCAGTAGTATCCTCCCATTGGTTGTGAACTATTTATCCCCCCCCTATATGTAACACGATGTAACTTTAATTTACATTAAGATTATCAACAAAACTTTTTACCATTCAAAAGAGGATACATAAAATAAACTGCTGATGATTTTTTAGAATTTTTTCCAGCATACGAAACTCATGAAAATGTGAAGTTAAAATTTTGTTTACTTTTTTTACGTGATAAAATAACGTTCTTATGTATAAGCATTTCTGCGCGCTCTGATAGGCATATTTTTAATAAATCTCGCATAAATCAAGTTATGGCCAGATCTTCACGAAATTTTCAATACTTATTCACTATAGGACTAATTTATCTTTAAAATGCTGTTTTCCTAAAATATATTAGGGAAAATATTTTTGCTAGGGCCCCCCCCCTATTTCATTTTATGAAATATTGAACGAAATATATTCAGGTCCGGCGGTTTTTTTTTCTTATATAAAACTAAAGTCTTTTAAAAAACACATTGGATTAATTTTATTAAATTTTACGTCCACATATTTTAGTAAACTGCTCCGTGATTGCACAAATAAAAAGTGGAAATAAAAGCAATATTATTATGTTTTGAATTTTTTTTTACCTTTTCTCAATAAAATATACTGTGAATTATTGAAATGACAAAAAAAAAGTTTTACGAAATAATTTTTATTTTCAGAGACATTTATTCATTTGATCGAGTTTATCGGTTAGTCAAAATGTTTAAAAACATTTTTGAAAATATGTGTTCTAAATTTTTCAAAATATTTTAATATAATATAGCCCGAAGTATTAGGAATCGTAAAAGACCAAAGTTGTATACGACCTGAGGTCGTATACAGCTTTGTATACGTCGACCTCATATGTACTTGGAAAAAAGTCCTTCATTTGCTAGAAGTAAGAAAGCCTTTTTCGCCGTAGCTAGTTTGGCCGCAACTATGGAATGCAATACTAGCCGTAATTAACGCGGTTCATTTTTAGAGTGAAATTGACGCACGCTAATTCATTTGTAGAGCTAAGCTCATTCTAAAAAAAAAAAACGTTGACAAAAGTAAAGATTAATTATATTTATTATTATTATTATTTTATTATTATTATATATTTATAATACTTTTTATCATTTTTCTTTTTTCAAATTAAAATGTTTATCCATTCAGAATTTTCTTTCGAAATTTCGAAATAAAAACTTATTTTTACTTTGAATTTTTATTATTCAATGGCCGAATATTTTTAATCATTAACAAACCACAATACTTTCTCCATTTTCATTTTCAGTTTAATTTTTATTATATAAAATTTAACCCAAATTTAAGTCAAATGCTAACAAATGTGCAACTCAAGGAAAATGTAAAAAAAAAAAACGTTAATTTTGTCTACAACATAATGAAAGTAATTAATTCTATCACTTTTGGACATCCATAGGTACATAACATCTGGCAATGTCGCACCTGATAATACTAATTTTTTGTGCAAACAAGACATCCAGCAGTAGAAAAAGAAAATTTCGTACTTATATCGCAAGATAAAGAAGGGTTTCTTTCCCAAATAGATAATTTAATCTTTAAATAAACTATTTAACTTTAAAACAACTTACTATAAGTATAACTTTATTTTAGGGAGATTTTTAAAAACACTACATGGAACGCGAATGTATGAATTTCTTACAGAAAGCAGAAACCGGTGACGTCAGCGATTCTGTGGCTGCGATTGGAGGTCCCTACTATTACGGGTCAATGAACCCCGAACGACGCAGTAAAAAAAAATATAATAACAGTAATGTATTTACGGTGAGCTATGAATGCAATCGACATGATAGTCAGCCGATAGTACAACAGAAAATGTGGGCTGTGAATAATCAACGGGTTTGAAAAATCGTCATCAAAACTTCCTCACTCAATTACATGAATTACATTTCATTGAAAGTTATCACATAGAGTCAATACTCATTTGTTTTCATATTAGACATTTCAGTGATAAATGTATTTACGTAATGTATTTACGGTGAGCTCTGAATGCAATCGACATGATAGTCAGCCGATAGTACAACAGAAAATGTGGTGGCTTGAGTTGAAAAGGAAGAGAGTCCAACCTTAGAATCTTGTACGTTCTGTGACAACAATCGGCTGTCAGTACGACTGCTTAAGATTATTGCCTCGTCGAGTGGTCATCATGTCATAAGTAAGACATTATACTTTGCCAGACATTTCAAATCCACAGTTTCTAGGACGTCTATTAATATCGCAGCATGTCTTTCAGGGAGTTCATGAACAAATTGTGAATTAAGCTTCGGTTCAATATGATCCGCGGCTGAGTAAAACAGATCAAAACATTGACACATGTGAGCCGCGATAAGATTGGCTCACCCAGATTAAGTATGTAGTTCTTGTCTATCGGGTTTCTAATATGATACTTGACTGTTTAGGCATCCAAACAGCCAATCTGCAAAGGGAGGATAACTCAATTGACATATATTGTCACCAAGGCAACTTATCACAGTATCTTAAACCACAGTATAGGTTGGCAAAGTTGGGTGATTGTCTAAGTGAAAAAATGAAGTTAGAAAGTGAAAGTTCTGCCGAAAGTCTACGAGCAGCTTAAATTTTGGTTGTTCCTTTTAAGGTTCCAGTTTTTAGGGGGGATATTTTGGGAAGAACCAGTTTTATAGATACATTTGAAAGAAAACAGTTCTGAGTAATATTCAAATGTGTGAGAGAGCAAGAGAAATGTTATATGATAAACAAACAAAATAAAATAAATAGTACAAAAGCATAGTTTCACAAAAGAGTTATTGTATATATGTTTAAAAATGGAAGTCTACATAGATAGGAAAACATAGAATACTTGTTCATATTTTGAGTGTCATTGTAGAACAAGGGGGATTCATTAGTTGGGATATCGAGTAAATGTGGGTCGATAATTTACGGGCTGTGAATAATCAACGGGTTTGAAAAATCGTCATCAAAACTTCGTCACTCAATTACATGAAGTACATTTCATTGAAAGTTATCACATAGAGTCAATAATCATTTGTTTTCATATTAGACATTTCAGTGAGAAATGTATGACGTATTACAGTGGTTAAGTTTATACATTTGATTTCAATCAGCAGAAAACATTGAAAGGGGATTTAAGAAGTGTGTGTGTGTCGCCTTAAGTATAGGTATGCGTAAGACTGTGAAAGAGTTAATGCATTGTGTGTGTGTGTGTGTGTGTTTGGTATCAGAGTGGCTATGAGTGCATGAGTTTAGAAAAAGGGTATTCAGCTTTTCCCAAGGTCCGACAGAGGGTCGAGAAGGCTGGCGAAATGCCAATGTTTACTCTGTCGTGAATTTCGGCTAAAAGCTGCCATTATATGCATTCGGGGTGGATCAAAACATCAAACTTGATAAATCCAGAGAAATGCATCTGATTGGCTTAAAATCTTTTTATTTGTTTTTATCTATTCAAGTAAATGCGTGCGCGAAACCGTGTGCGCAGAAACGAGTTTAAACATTTTAATTTTGGGCACCGAAGAGTAAACTTCGCCGCAACAATCTTCAGCTAAAGATAGTCGTGCTCGAGAATCCAGTGTATAATGACGGGAGAGAGAGAAAGAGAGAGAGAAAATGAAGTCTTTATTCATGTATGTATTTTCGACTAACAAACGTATCTTTTTTTTTTAATTCGATGTCATCTATATTTTTTAGTTTTAAGAATTGACAAATATGCTCTGAATTAATTCGGAAAACAATTCCGCACACTTAACTCATGAACGGACCTTTTCACACGGGGAACGAAATAATGATTACACCGTGTTATGATGACGTAACTTATTTTCGTTCATCAAGTCAATTGTTTAAGAATAAGTCCTTATTTAAATCGTTTTTTTATATCTGTTAATTTCGATGTTTATATTTTCTTAACATATTTTATGTCTTACTGAATTGGACACAAACAGAATTTGTTTCGCTTTACTAAGGAAATCACAACAAACTGATCAAATTGTCGGTTTTGAACACAAAAGAAAAAGAAATCATCCGTTTTTTAAGGGGTTTTTCGTATTGATTTTTCTGGACTGAAAGGTAAATATTTTCAACTTTTTATTTAATTGTGCTCAATTTTTTAAGCAATGTTCAACAATATAATAAGTTTATTTCTATTGCAATCTATTAAAAATTAGGATTTCACCATGCTGGATAACAGACCTGATTTTAAAAAGTATGAATCTCCGATTAAAAAACAAAAAACAAATCTTAAAAATTATTCAATCTGACATTTAGATTTAATTTAAAAAAAAAATAATGTGTTCATTTTAGTATAACTTATATGATTTCTAAGAAAACAATACTTTCTACTATAAAATAAATAAGAAATAATGGTATTCATGGTGTTTTTTTACTATCTTACACAGAATAGTTTACCCCCAAAACAAAACTAGATTCTACTTTTGGGGGCGATTACATGTAAACAGTCTGAAAACATTTCCGCAAATTGTTTCGGATGTTTTTCAGAACAGTAACCAACTCCTGATTTATACGTTTACCTTTTGTAAGTATGGATGGTCGGAACGACACTAATCTCGGTAAAAACTACGAGGGGGTCGTTATTTTTCCGTTCCCGGCAGAATAACGAGGGATCTTTATTCTGCCGGCTTATGTTTTTTTAACCTGTTATCGTCTTGTGAAAGAAATGGTAATGAAATAAATAAGGACAAATATTTAATAACAATTTATTTTCATCGTCATCATCAGTTGTTATTCTGTCGGTTATTTTAATTTTTGGAATAGAAAAAAACAAATCTGCTTTTAATACAAAAAAACATTAACAGTAAAAATTAATTAAATGAACGAAAATATCAGACAATTAGATTCTTTTTTGGGGGAGGGCGGGGGCATTTTTTTAATAATTAAATAAAATACGGAAGCAATATTTAATGTTTAATGAAACATTTTTGTTTGAATTGTGGATGGGGTGGGGAAGGGTTTAATTATTTTTTGATTACTTTTAAGGAATAGGTTCATTGGCAGTTGTGAAGTAAGCAATTCCCACTTTCTGGAGAAAGTCGAATCATGTTTAAACACAGTACGAACTCAACTAACGGACTTTGCAAACTAAAATTTAGCTTAGGATTAGGTTATGGTTAGTTTATGGTTAGGTTATTGTTGGTTTGTGGTTAGGGTAAAAATAAAAAATAAACAGTTTGTTTCATATTGTGTACATTGTTCTGTGAAGTTAATTGAATGTTCGTTATCGTCACTTTTACTTAGCCAAACACGAGTATTTTCTACCATGGTGTTGTTATTTCTGCAAGCGGTTGCAAATTTCAAAATTTAAACATAGCCCTTCCCTCAAATTAAACTTTTAAAAATTATCCCGGTCCCCATTTATATTTAAAACAAAAAAAAATGAATTATATGAATTAAAAAATGCCCTCATCCAACGTTCCGATTCCAAAATAAAGAAACATTTAAGTTTACGTCTCGATTTACCGCTAAATAAGCAGGAAGTGGGTGCTATGCCACGTTAAATTTATATACGAAAGTGATCCCTCACCTATAAATCTAATCTATTTATTTTATTAAAATTTCTTTTTTGTTGATATTTTTACAGGCTGTTTACATGTAATCTCGAAAGAAAGTAGAATTTGAAAATTTTGAGGTTGTAAACTTTGTCGGGTTTTATAGTAAAAATTGATGTTTTTAAGATCACAGTCATCCTATCACTTCTCCCCAAAAATATTAGATACTTTTTATTGTGGGTAATTACATGTGACCAACGTAAAAATAATTCTGCAAATAAGCGATTAAAACTTAAACAAGGAAGTGGATAATTATGATCCTTCAGGCAATCGTTTAACCCGGTTGAAAAATCGGCGCACACTTTTATTTTTTGTCCATGTACTTTACCTTGGATATAACTCTTATTCTTCTAATCTTTCCAGTTCCTTGTTAATTGTGTCTAATGAGGAAAAGAGGACGTTTCTCTTTGGTTTAAGTTTAAACTTGACTTCTCTCTTTATACATGAACCCAAACCCTCAGAGAAAACTCTGGGATATTCTTCTTTCAATTTCATTCATGAATTTTTCATTTTTAATATTTTTTTTTCTTTTCTGCACTGTTTATTTCGTTTAAAAAAATACATTGGGAGTTCAAATAAATTGAAAAATATTACCCAGTCTATTCCGAAGAGACATGAATTAACCCCTTGAATAACATATACTTTTGTTTTGGCAGTTTTCCCACAGACAGAAATATCGCACTTTAATTCTCCTGTAAAGTTTCTTTTCTTCCTGAAACCCCTTTAGTAAATTTCTTGGTTTCAGATAATTTGGGTGTTTTAATTTTTCTCTGTTTGTTCGTCAATAATTCTTATCACTGTTTTCGCTTTTTTTTATAACGCAACGTTTACTTTTTCAAAATTCTTTTTTCTTGTGGTTAGCAGACCACTAATTACCCTTAATTCAACAAGATTCACAGAATTTGTTCTAATACCAACCTACATCTTTAGTATTTTTAGTATTTCCGCAAGTCTCACATTTTCATGTCTTTTTGAATTTTTGAGTTTTTTTTTTCATGCGTTGTACTTTGGCAACACTCCTGTCCTCAATTTCGGTATTATCCATTTTAACATTAATGATGTGCTGACATTGTTCTGTCACTCATTGTAACGTGATGTTTTTGTGTTGTTCCACCATTGTTAAGATTCTTGACCTCATTTTTTTGTACTTAGGGACTGTTAGTCCTTGAACAAAGATTAGCCATTTGAATAAATCTTTGGCGATTTCATCTATCTTGAATTGCTCAACCAAAGAGTTTACTGTTCCTGCGTATGCCAAAAAATCCTGGTTATCTGTGTTTACGATGATAAGACATTTGTATCGCATGTGAAATAAACTATTTCTTTCACTGAATATATTCGACAGTATATTTATAGTTTCAGCGAATAAACTCACGCAGGGTTTCTTGGCAATATCAAGTTTGTATATTGTGTATTCTCTTTTGTTACCAGTTTCTTTAATAACCGAGTTATCTGTTCTTCATTTGCCCAATCAACGTACATTTTAGTGAATATCTTTCTAAATCGTCTGAAATATGCTGGAAATCTAATACCACAACCAGGTTCGTATTAAAATTCAGATAAAGAATTTGCAATTGCTTCGGCAGAAGAAACCCTGTTTTTTTCTTTCATTGGTGGTCTGTTTCAGAATTTTCGAAGTTTTTCTGCTGTTACATTACTTTTTGCTGCAACTCTTGATATTTATGTTGTTTTTGCTGCATAATCATACACAGCCTTTCAGTCATTTCGGCTAATTGTTCCATATTGAAATTACTCCGAATTCGACACAAAAAAATTCAGTTTTTTTTTAGAAAAAGTAATAGCAATGAGTGTACTATTAATTACTAAAAAGTATTGAACTTTTATCTTGTATAGTTCGTAATATTAATGGTCCGATTTCGAATTCGAGTCACAGTCCATCATTATTTTTTTTTACAAATCGAACGAGAAAGTATCATTACTCGTTTAACAAAAGTTTTCCTCTTTGACATTCCCTTTTTAAAGATATCTTTTACTTTGCCTGAAAAATAAAACAAATCTACAGTAATCCTTGTTTGTTAACGTACATTTATGTCCAACGATGAAAACTGTTGGATGCTTTTTTTGTACCTTGTAGAGGTAAATCCTTTTTTGTAGTGTGAATTCGATTAATGAACCACGTTTGCATTTGATATCTTTTAAAATTTGGTTTCGAATCCTTGTTTGCCAGCTCATTTAGTTGACTTTACCCTATCTTTCATGGGTTCGTTTTCGAAATTCTCGCCGCCAGCTGATATAACTTTGTTGGTATTTATAATAACAAAAATAACCAGAGTGTAAAGCTTTCAAAAATAAGATGGTTTATTACAATGTATATCTTGTACAAACCAATAGCACTACCAGTAATCCAATAGGATTAACCTAATACACTCGAATACCATTGAATTGAGTCCACCATCCATATTACTGTTTGTAGTATATATATATATATATATATATATATACATATATTACAGACTAGTACTCTTATCAGCTTGAGGGGAGTCAGATATCCTATCACAACACGAACTCAACGTTTGACAGGTAAAGGATAACATTAATGGAATATTCGAATATCTATGTATCTCATATAGAGATCAATTGTTAGCCCAAGGATGGACCCTTGATCTCTGAGAACTTCGACTGAAGTAAAATAAACAAAAAGAGAAAGCAATATTCTTGTAATGTATGTGGATGTTACCAACTGGTAGGTTTGAATTTTTTTCTAAAGATATTAAAATAGACTTTGGTTTCGACAAATGTGGTTAGTGTTCCCTCAACGATGGGATCAAGGTTGACGTGGAAAACGTACACCGTGACGTAGAAACTGATTTAAAATGCATAGAACAATTAAAAATACGTTGGCATTGAAGAAAATGATTTAATTAAACCCGCCAAAATGAATGACAAAAATTGTCAGAAAATATGTAAGCAAAATCTATGAAACAGCTTAAAAACTAAAACAAAATAACTGCCAGTAACCAACTTACCATGCCAGTTATAACACACAGCTTTGCATTATATACAGGTTAGTAGAGGAAATTAATTGACATTGCCTAGTTCATAATAAGGTATAGACACAAGTATCTACAAAGGCTGCATCTGACTAAATTAACAGGCGGTATGGGTCTCTGAGAAATTAACCATAAACATAGAGCAACTATTGTAAGCGCTGATCAAGATCTGCCGAACCCCCAGAACTCAAACCTTATGATGGTACATCATCCTACAAGAGTGATAAACAACCTCCATAAGAAAACTAGTAAAACATTTTGGACAAGACTATCTCACAAATAAGACTGAAGTACCAAACAAGCCTGCCATAAAAATAGTCGAAAAGACCTGGCCGGAATACACTAATACCTTTCATAGTAGAAAATTTGAAGAATGGGCCAACCAACAATAAGCTAGAGGGATCTATGCAAAACAATAAGTGCAAGCGCTGCCACACAGAAGTAGAGAGTGGGATCCACCTGAGATCTTGTTGTAAGGTTCTGTTGAAGGACATAATGGAGTGTGTAAATATCGACTGGACCATCTGTAAAAAATGAATATCTAGTGTAGCAGTAAGTCCATGGAACATATACCAGAAAGAACTGTAGGAAATATGTAACACATTATAAATTAGGACTATGTAATACCCACAGCTACATACCTAGAAAACTGAAATTTTAAACCTGACATTGAGATATGGGACAAGGTGGGAAAGTAAAGTCAGTGTCCTTCATGATACGAACTTAAAGATTGCTGAAAGGGATTAGATAACTAAATAGCAGAGTCTTACCTACGATATGAAAATAAAATAGAATCTTAGGAATATCTCTATCATTCCAGTGATCATAGAAGCAACCGGACTCGTGAAAAGGAATTTCAAAAATACCTGGTGAATATTCCATGTGAACAAAGTTCAAGAGAGATACAAACAATTGCAATGAACGAGATCTCCCGGTTGGGTCTCTGAAGTAGCAGGTGTATGTCTGGTATACAGTAGGATGTCCCATCTCCAGAAAAAAAGGATTTAAAAAGAGCTATATTCTTGTGAAATAGATGGATATCTTTTTTGTCAAAACTCAAATCTTGTGAAATATTTGGGAACTCATACATTTGTTTAACTAATTATACCAGGAACAGATATATGGTACATAATTTTGAAATAAACTATTCTTATTATTATGTGATACATTTTTAAAGCTTTGTAATGGTGTGTGATTTGACTTTTCTCTCGACCAATACCAGACATATTCTGCAACTTCTGATCGACCACATAAATATTTTGACAATACTTTTATACAACCGTTGTAATATCAACATGTTTACAAGCGACAGCTTTATTTCATGTTTCATGCGTTTTGTGATTTTTTTTACTTTCTTCATTATCAATTAGGTTTTACTACTATTTTCAGTTGAATAACGTGAACAGGTTTGAAATGAAATTGTTTTTAGAGTATACAACAGAAAGAAAAAACATATATTCAACAAATAATTTATGATAAACGATTAATGTTACTTTTCTACAAACCTTCCCAAATAATGAGTGTTTAAAATTATTTTAAATCGCTTTTATTTACATATTTTATCTCGGAGTGATCCTATCTATTGAAGATGGCGTCGAGTACGAAACCGTGTGTGCATCGACAATCGCAAAAAAATGAAACAAAAATAATTCTAATAACTGTCATAACGAGCAAAAATTTAATGTTCAACCGAACTGTCCGTTTTTATTTCCTCTGTACTTTTAATTTTCGATTTTTAGGATTTTGTTGACGACCTCTCATTTTAACAGGGAATCTACTGACAAAATTGTTAATTACACGACTGCAGAACAGCGATAAAACATGTAAATAAAATCACTGTAAAATACTTTTAAAAACCAAACAATCAGGCAGACATGTAGAAAAAAAGGTTTACTTGCTTGTGGTGACAGTAATTTGTTGAATATTTGTTTTTTCAACCCTTTTCTCAGCTGTGGAATACTCTAGGAAATATTCAAAGATGTTTTATTTACGTACAGTTTTGCGTTTTTTTTTCATTCATCTAAGATCAAAAGTTAAGGATTAATAATAATTTTTTCTTAGAAATGATGTTATTACAAACCAATAATAGAAGATTGTTTGATGTACATGAAAATATTAAACATGAAGAGAAGAGTCAATTAAATACATGAAACAAGTACAAAATAAAGTATAACGCCCAAATACGATTAGGTAAAATGTTTATTACTTGTTGATATGATTTTTCAGATTTGTTCTCACAGATGTTTGAAGATAAAATATTTAACATGCCCGTGGTTACACGCCCGTTGCATACAAACAATTTTGACATTGAGATGAATTAAGGGTGAACAAATATTTTTCTACAAAAAAACATTTGCTTGGAATAATGACTGACAAATTGAGAAATGTGTTAGAAAAAAGGGAAACAAAATAGAAATAATAAATAATAAATAGGTATTGAATTTGAATGTAGCTTTTCTAACCTAATTGATTACGTTGTGGGCACATATGAAACCTCTCTAAAGAAAACTTTGTTGATATGTTTGTATAATTTTCCATATACGTATATCGAATATATATGTGTTGTAGGAAGGCAGAAATAATAGCATGCCAATAAATACTTTTTTTGATGAACCTATGGAAATGTGCTCTCTTCATTATCAAATGGTAACATAACAGTGAAATTTATATATGTATATATATATATATATATATATATCATTACAGTGAAATATAACATTACAGTGAAATTTATATATATATATATATATATATATAGTTTTTTGTTTTCTCACCGTAACGGAAATCATATAGCAATTCTAGATATAATTGTCTCTGGAATATATCCTCCCAAACGCCTGTATCGACTGATTCTGTATCTAGTAAGATAATATTGGGTTATTTTTCTCGTATGACTTTTACAGTGAACTTATCAAGATTCTGTGAATTTAATCCAATATTATTTATAATAATGAACAAACAAAATGTTTCTATATGGACAGAAATACTAAAAAAAATTCAATTGAATTTATTTTTATTTACAGATGTTCCTGCTTGAACGTCCCTGCGGAATTTGAATAGATCATAATTTTCTTTGAAAAATAGGATATCGAAAATTATTTTCTAATATCCAAGACAACAGCGACATATGTGCCAAAAATTATTTTCCTGGATATTACTACATAGCAAATTCTAGGAATGGACAGATACAAATCACAAAGTCAACCAAGATTCTTGTGAATAATGTGGCTTTGGAAAAGACAAAGTTCTTATAGAGTATAGGGAATTTTTTTCACTAAGGGATATCTCTTACAGAAGTAAGACAAGATAAATATCGTATACTTGTGAAGTATATTGCATTTCTATTAGCATGAAATAAAATGTGGTACTATATATGAGAATTTTCAATATAGAAAAGAATAGATAAAATTGCATATTTTGAAAAACTTCGTTGATAACCTTAAGTGAATCAGGTATGGTGAACCATGCAGGTAAACACTGTAAAAAAGCTACATTCTTGTCAAATATGTGAATATTCTTGTTCTCAAAAATCAAAGTTAGTGAAACATATAAGAACTCACACTGGGGAAAAGCCATATGCTTGTGAAATATGTGAATTTTCGTGTGCTGAAAAATCACGTTTAGTGAGACATATCAGAACTCACACTGGGAAAAAGCCATATTCTTGTAAAATATGTGAATATTCGTGTTCTCACACATCAAGTTTAGTCATACATATGAGGACTCACACCGGAAAAAAGAAACCATATATTTGTAATGTCTGTGAATATTCGTCTTCGTATAAATACCATTTAGTGCGACATATTAGAACTCACACTGGGGAAAAGCCATACTCTTGTAAAATATGTGAATATTCGTGTTCTGACACATACAGTTTAGTTATACATATGAGAACTCACACGGGGGAAGAAAACCCATATACTTGTAATGTCTGTGAATATTCGTCTTCGTATAAATCACATTTAGTGAAACATATTAGAACTCACACTGGGGAAAAGCCATACTCTTGTAAATTATGTGAATATTCGTCTTCTGAGAAATCAATGTTAGTCAAACATATAAGAACGCATACCGGAGAAAAGCCATATTCTTGCAATGTATGTGAATATTCTTGTGGTGAAAAATCAAGTTTAGTTACACATATGATAACTCACGGTGGTGAAAAGCCATATGCTTGTGAAATATGTGAATATGGTTGTTCTATGAAATCCGCATTAGTAAAACATGTAAGAACTCACACTGGAGAAAGGCCATATTCTTGTGAAATATGTGAATATTCTTGTGCTGATAAATCAGGTTTAATAAAACATATCAGAATCCACACTGGCGAAAAACCACATTTTTGTAAAATATGTGAATATTCTTCATCTAAAAAAACAAATTTATTGAGACATATTAAAACGCACACTGACGAAAAGCCATATTCTTGTAATGTATGTGAATTTTCCTGTTCTCAAAACTCAAGTTTAGTGAGACATATGAAGAGACACAGTGGGGAAAAAACATAATTTTGTAAAATATGTGGATATTCTTGTTCTCAAAAGTCTAATTTAGTCAGGCATATGAGGACACAGTAAGCTCCTTAGAAAGTGTGACGTGGGATAAATCCTCGTAGAAAAAGAAAACAGGAAGAGAATAAAAGAAAAAAAAGATCTACTCTTCATGGATGATCTCAAACTCTATGCAGAGTCTCCCTAATAGAAACTGGACAAATATTCACTGAAGATATCTGCATGAAGTTTGGATTGACACATGTACTAAATGCACAATAAAAAGGGGACGGAAACGACATCTAAAAATCTGTAAATAAATAACTTTATTGACGACCTGGGAGAGGATGCAACATACAAATACCTCGGTACAGAGAAAATGTGATTGTGGAACATTTACAGATGCGAAATAAAGTAGTAAAATAATACACTAAACGCCTTAAATCGATCTTCAACTAACCAAGAATATATAAACGCAGAGGCCTACCTCTAATAGCTCAAGAATGTCAGACTTCTATTGGACGTGGAAAGAATTTTTATAGCCGGACAAGACTAAGGCTTACTCACAAATAGATTCAAATAAATAGCTGGCCTCCAAACAAACGGTCAGTGTAGATTTGCCACTCAGCAATTAAGAGCCAGAGGAGGACGTCAGAGAAGCTGAGTATGATCCTGATCCCTAAACAAGGTTGATAAAACTGTGATTACAATTCTGCTCATTTATATGGTTGCATTATCCAGGCAAAAAGATGTAACTTGAAGATACATTGCCAAGGGCATTTGTTAACAGTGTGAGTGATGAACATTATAAAGAGGAGGACGTCAGAGAAGCTGAGTATGTTCCTGTTACCGAAACAAGGTTGCTTAAACTGTGATTGACCACAAAGCAATATAGGTGTATGCAGCAATTACAGAAGGTCATCTTAGATGGATGGTCGGATTAAAATATAAATCTCGACCCTGACGTGAGACGATACTTCACAGTCTGTTGAACCCTTAATTGTCCACGAAGTCCCTGAAGGACCATACACAGGAAGAGATACACCCATACTTTTAAGAACAGATGCATTGATGAGTAATCTGGAGAGAAATGTGCCACATACTTCGTCGATTAACTTTCCAAGGACTATATTAATAAAGAAGGGTCTTTGTACTGGCTAAAAGGGGTGCCCTCCACTACGACCAGTAGAGGCTCATAATGGCCGCTAAAGTCAAGGGCATGATGACAAAAGCGTTTAAAAAGATGGCCGGTCTCAGTCAGGACAACAAGTGCATGTTTTGCCACACTGATGTGGAGAGTGTGAGCCACCTGATATCGAGTTGCAAAATCATGTTGGCTGATGACTCCTACACAGCACAATATAATGGAGTGTGCAGGTACCTCTACTGGACCATCTGTAAGAAACTGAATATCAAGTGTAGCAGAAAGCCCTGAGAACATCTACATGAGAGAACTGTGGGGAATGAGACATAAACCATCCATTATAACCATGAAACTTCCTAGCTACCTATCTGGAAAACGCAGCTGTCAAACCTGACATTGTCATATTGAACAAGAGAGAGAGAGAGAGAGCGTCAACTTTGGTTTATGTAAGTATCCCTAATGATAAGGTCCTAAAGAGAGGTGAAAAGAAGAAAATAACAAAATATCAAAGTTTTATGTATGTTATTAAAAGAAACTGGAACATCAGAGAGATCTCCATTCCAGTTATCATAGCAGCCACTGTACTCATGAATAAGAACTTGAAAAAGTATTTAGGCAGTATACCTGGTGAACCAAGTGCAAGAGAAATCCAAAAAGCTACACTCAAGCGAACACCCATAATCCTGAAAAGAGCTCTTGGTTCGTGTCTTTTAATAGCTGGTGATCGTATGCCATTTGGAAGCAAATAAAAGAAAATGAAAAAAAAATGATAAGTTAAAAACCATATTCTTGCACAGTATGTCAATAATCTTGTTCTAATAGATGAAGCTTAGGGAAACGTATAAGAACTCCTAGTGAGGACATCCTTGTGAAATATGTTAAATATCTGTTTTGTGATACTTTTGCAAAAATGAGAACAATTCCAGAATCATAAAATATGGGATAGATATAATCAAAATAAAAGTTCTTAGTGGATCAATATATTACTTTACGAAAACAAACGTAATTTAATTTGTACAAACGGAAAGAACAATTGATGCTGATATTGACATTGGAATCAACCAGAATAAAACATCAAAAACTGACAGAAAGCTGTCATTTTCCAAACACTACTGCCCAAACAAAAACACATAAAGAAGAAAAAAGTTACATGTCAAAAGTTTTATTTCCTGAAAAACAATGCCTTCTCTATACATTTAAAAAATCTAATTGTACATCCATTGGATGGTTGACGAAAACAATTGCCCAATCAGCAAACCCCTTATTGTGCAAAAATTCTTTGAAGCCCAATCTAACTATAGTACATATGAGTCCACATACATCAGCTACCTGATACGATACGATGAAACACATACCTAGGATTCCTACTACTGGCAAAACAGACATTTCTGATGGGACGCCCCACTAAAAAACTTAACATCCTTAACAAACCTTTTTGGTATAAACTGTTTTGTGTCTTAGCATTCACCTTAAAGAAATATTCGTTACACACATTCTAACAAATTTGGATAGAAACTGTCTCATGAAATTCAAAAAATATTAGTTACCCACATGCTAACATATTGGATAGAAATTGTTTGATCTGTCGGAGACAACTTTGTTAGAGATAATAAGTGTTCAGCTATTTATTCATTTTTCATTATTATTTTACTTCATGTATTTCTTATAAACTTTGGATCAACTTAAAAATGGGAATATAGAATTAATAAACTCAACAAAATGAAGTCAACCCATTTAATATTGACATCAGTTACTTAACAATAAAAGTCTGCTAAGGACAGATAGTGTTGCTATCAACCTGAGATCTGCAGTATTTTTTGTAAAAAATTAAACACTTTCAAGACAACACTTATTTTCTACAAGTATAAAATATATAACTAATTGAATCGTGAACAGATATAACACACGCTTTAGAAATTGAATATTCTAATCAGTATTTGATACAGAGCTAAAGCATGTTAGTGCTATATTATCTGGCTTTTCTGTCTACAAATACAACACATGTACTTATGTTTTTCGCGGATCTAATCGATATTCTTAAAATACTTGCGTGTGTTGGTCTACTCTATATTTTATGATAAACCCATTCTGGGAATACTCTGTCCCTGCTTTGGTTTATTTTATTTTTGGTGGGCTCGTTTTGGACAGCTTCCACCACTTTCCTGACACTCATGTCTTATTTAATTCATATTTCCATCGGGCCCTTGACATGATTACACGTACATCTAATTGGCTTCTGATCGAGCCGTTGGAGAGGTGTTTTTGGGTGTACCCTGTTCTTTCCTTTTCCTCAAGCAAAGCTATTTACTTCTTCCTCATGGGGACCATGTTCACTCCCGTTCTAACATATGGCTGAAATGCCCTGGTTATATGATTTGGATTCTGCATAAGTTTCTACACTAAATTTGCTCTTTACATTTTTGGTCGATTTGGTACAACTCTAGCAACCATCGGCCTTCTCTGACTATTTCGCGCTGTAGGATTCAGTTTTCTAAGTCTGCGAGTACCTTATTTCGATCCTGTTTTATTTTAATTAAAGCAGCGTCAATTGCATTTGTAGACTTGCAGTACTGTGCCGTTAATTCTTTTTAAGAGTCACTTGCCATAGCCTTTACTATACTGTTACCCAGTAATGATTGTAACTCATGATTCACTTTAGAGGACTCTGTTTACTGTGGGTGGGTCGGTAAGCCACTTTATATATGTTGTTAAGTATCAGACGTTTTTACAAAAAAAGTTCTGTCCAATAATGTTTTCATGAATTATTTTAACCAAAATATTTTAGCAAGGGAAATTATCACCTACCATAACTTTTTGAGGGTTACAGTGTGTTTTCCTTTTCTTTAGATGCTTGTAAGGATCGTTCCTGGTCGATGTGCTGTCCTTCCGATGACGGTTATTCTTTCGTAGATGATTTGTCCGTTTGTAAGCTGTAACTGTCGTGGAAGTGATCAGCACCAAATTTGGTTATTGTTCAGTGGAAGAGTCTGGCTTTTCCATAGATTTCTCCCTGAGTTTCTTCTTTTTCGTAAAACTAATGTAACACTATCGTGGGCCGGGTAATGTAACTTGATATGTCTGCGCTGTGCGGACGTTTCTGAAGGGGTGTTTTCATCCCCGACGTGTAATATTAGCTCCCTAGTTGGGTGCGATAGTCAGATTCCTTTTCAATGAAGGGGTTAATCCCATAGTTATATTTAAGGGTTTCATGCGTCATTAATTCTGCAGAGAATTTACTACCTGGTTTGGCACTATCGGCTGGGAATTGAACGCTTATATAAAAAGGAGCGAACTATTATCTGATATGTAAATATAATTCATTACATACACAAAAATAAGTTGAATGAGTTTGTTTTTGTGGAGGGCATTTTTTTACAGACCCATTTAAAAAAAATATTTCGTCTAATTTATTTTTTGTCTAATTTGAAAAAGGTACCAGTATTTTCATGAGGGTAGAAGAGCGTTTTCTATCTACCAAATGTATATTTTATTTGTAAAATTCCAAAGTAAATGTGTAAAATAACGTGAATTCACAAACATTAAGTCATATAGGAAAATGATCGGTAAGTGTACACACTAACAAAAAAAACGTAGACGACACTAAGCATACGAATGGATTAAGTTAGGGTTGAAAAAATGTTTTAAAAAATTAACTGCCATTGTAAACTCACTTTTTCGATACCCATCAGGGGTATTCTTAGCATCAATTGAGCAATCGATAATTTTCTTGTAGCAGATCCTTATTTGTTGGGATGAAGTATGGTTCGATTTGGACATAAGATACCACGCTTCCAAGCATTAAATCCTCCGGGCTGAAGTTGGTTTATTGCCAGCCACCTGAGAAGCTCTAACGAGAGAATGCTGATGGGTCTATGCTCATTTATTTTTGTATCCTTACTCACATTACACCGATATTGTATCACATCTTTTGTCGAGCTTTTGTAGACTCTTTGGCAAATTATGATTGTTAGGTCTAGTTTTGGGGAAGGACGTAGCCCTTGCTCGAAACAGGCACATAGAACATTACAGTTTGTATAAACGTTGGCTTCATAAAACGGACTTTATGCAGAATATAGGCTAGCCACTTCTTGTTTTTCTTATGCAACTGCTTCTGACAGAAGTTCTCTTCTGATAAAAACCCGAGCATCCCTGGCATAACTGGATGTTTGAACTTTAAGATACGTTTCTTTTTTGTCATAAGACATTTATCTTGGACGTTAGTTGTGACAATCTCGACTCTTTTCGTAGGAGTGCTGAAGATGCCCGTTCAGCGCTTTCTTCATTGTCGCCATGCAGCACCCATCTATCTGTCCAAAGTTAATATTACCTTGCCCAAATATTTTTGCACCTTTTGTACAACTTCTAGGCGAATTTCATTCTGTGGACATAGGCAGAAGTCCTGCTGGCCACTGATTCCACATCGCCCTTGATAATCTCCAGCTTACATCTTACAGTTTTAAGGAATGGCGAATCAACTGCAAATCATTATGATAAAGGTCACTCTTTTCCAATATTCTTATGCTTACAGTTCCTCGCCAACTCTCAACCTCACCAATAATACACAGAAACAGCTATCCGTCACACTTTCCCGTGATAACATACTAAAATGGTTTAAAAATGAAAGCATAAAAAAATATCCAATTCATCCTAAACACCGTGTATTTACCTATCATATGTTTGTAATTAAATAAAAACTGAATGTATACTTTAAGTTTGTTTACATATTATAAATTCATCCCTTATATTCTTGCCATTACACATTTTCACAAGTAACTATTTTTTCATTAAAATTTCAATTTAGTTATTTCGTTGAACTTTTGAAATAGAAATTCTATGAATGAGAAAACTGAATTGCTAAAACCCAGACAAGAATATAAAAGGAGAACAAAATATATCAAGAGAAACACTAAGCATTTTTATTCATATCATTTTTGTTAAGTTGAAAATTTCTCTACGAACGTACAACAAGCAAATATTAAAGTTTTTTTTTTCATGCAAATTATTAAAATCTATTGAGAAGTACATTTTTAGTAAATTAGTGAACCCTAACTTAAAAACTATTATGTACAACTGAACGTAATTTGTGATACTTCACAATCAGAGAATGTGGATAAAAAGTATAAAAATAGAAAAACAAAAAAAATCTGGATTGCATACAATTGCACTGTCGCAAAGATTTTTTGCATAAATTCGCCATTCTTCATGACTGATATTATAAATCCTTTTAGTGATGCTTCTAAATGAATAAAAAAATTCTCTACTATGAATGTAAACATTTCACACCAATATAATAATAGTAATAAAATAAAGAAATTAGCATTTGATGAAGTAAGATATTTTCTCTTATTCAAATCTCATTGCGCCAATCAATCTTTTTTATTCAGAGACTTTCCCCAAATCTGCTTCCAATAACCAAACATCAGATAGAGAATATGAATGAAAAGTATAGAAATAGAAAATCACAAAAGAAAAAGAAAAACAGGATTTGCAATAATACATATATAAGAGTAGGTGTTAATTATCATTTGCACTGTCACAAAAAGTTATTCAATAAATCATCCATTCTCGAAGGGTTTCCATTTTTTACGTCATTCATCTTCAACTGACTGCCATAATAAAAACAATTCTCTACTATAAATTTAAACATTTCACGCCCATAGTCTACACCTTCCTTTTCTTTAATATCACTATTTCTTATGATAGTTAGATTATCAGCAGAGTCAACATATTACCCTTTTATATTAATTAGCAGTTTTACATATAACAGGAAAATATATGGATATACTTATTATCAGGTAAAAATATCAGTATACACCAAACATTACGGAATTACGGAAAATTACCGAGTAGAATTTTAATAAGCAATGAAATTAAATTACTATTCAGGGTCGATGAACTCCGAACGACGCAGTAAAAAAATATAATAACAGTAATGTATTTACGGTGAGGTCTGAATACAATCGACATGATAGTCAGTCGATAGTAGAACAGAAAATGTGGTGGCTTGAGTTGATAAGGAAGAGAGTCCAACATTAGAATCTTTACGTTCTGTGACAACAATCGGCTGTCAGTACGCCTGCTTAAGATTATTGCCTCGTGGAGTAGTCATCATGTCATAAGTAAGACATTATACTTTGCCAGATATTGCAAATCCACAGTTTCTAGGACGTCTATTAATATCGCAGCATGTCTTTCAGAGAGTTCATGAACAGCTTGTTAATTAAGCTTCGGTTCAATATGATCCACGGCTGAGTAAAACAGATTGACACATTAACACATGTGAGCCGCGGTAAGATTGGCTCACCCAAATTAAGTATGTAGTTGTCTATCGGGTTTCTACTATGATACTTGACTGTTTAGGCATCCAAACAGCCAATCTGCAAAGGGAGGATAACTCAATTGACATATATTGTCACCAAGGCAACCCTTCACAGTATCTTAAACCACAGTATAGGTTGGCAAAGTTGGGTCATTGTCCAAGTGAAAAAATGAAGTTAGAAAGTGAAAGTTCTGCCGAAAGTCTACGAGCAGCTTAAATTTTGGTTGTTCCTTTTTAAAGTTCCAGTTTGTAGGGGGATATTTAAGGAAGAACAAGTTTTATAGATACATTTGAAAGAAAACAGTTCTGAGTAATATTCAAATGTTTGAGAGAGCGAGAGAAATGTTATATGATAAACAAAATAATATAAATAGTATAAAAGCATATTTTCACTAAATAGTTATTGTATATATGTTTAAAAAATTGAAGTCTACATAGATAGGACAACATAGAATACTTGTTCATATTTTGAGTGTGTTGTTAAGTTTCGGGCAGTAGGTAGCAACCCGAAATAACAAAAATAAACTGCTCTTTCTCTCCTTCCCTTTCGTTCTCTCTCTGCTTCCTTCTATCACTTTAGACCACCTATTGCTCTGGCACACTGCTCGCCCCCTTGCCCAAACATTGACTGCTCTTATAGTGCAGCCTCCTTTCCACAATCCGTCTCCCCCGGAAGCACTTCCGTTTTCGCCGGAAGTACTTCCTTCCCATAAAATGCATTGCGATGAAGTCTTGATCCCTGATCTGGCACTCAGCCACTCCACCTCCATCACATGGCGAGGCTTCCGGGTTCGCACCCGCCGCACAGTGGTCGTCACCGAACTCAACGCGTCCATTTGTGTCAACAGTGACGCCCCCCATCCGGCAGAGTACGTCCATGCCGAGGATTGCCTCTACCCCAGGCACCAGACGATCGACTACCAATACTTCTATAGTCAGTCGTCGTCCTCTTATGTCGATGCGAACAGTGCTGGTCCCACGACATTTCACCTCCGTGCCGTCGAATGCCTTGATGCTGCTACCCCCACTCCATCTGTTCACCCGGCCCTTTCGAACCATGTTAGTTGAGCAGCCAGTGTCAACCAGTGCCTCGATCTCTCTCCCCTCCACTGCGACCACGATCCGTGGGGCTATCCCTGCCGTCTTTGCGCCGGGGTATCGGCCGGCGTGATGATACCCCATTAAGTGTTTCCCGGACAGTCCTTGGCTAGGTGGCCACTCTGCTGGCACCGGTAACATATGATCCGCGTCAGATACTTCTCACAGTCTTTTTGGAGGTGCGGCCCACCACATTCAAAACATTTGATGTCCACCTTCACTTGGCTTCGTGCACCGCTCTGTGCAACGTCCGATTCGTCGTTCACCCGCGAGGATCGCCTGCACGTCAGCACGTTTTCCCTGGGGATTACTGCGTGGACATCGGCATTGTCAAATCCGGGCACCTGTTGCAATTCCTTTGCAACATCTTCTGGGAATCCAGTGGTGAAGAATAGCTTGACCGTTGTCTCGAACCCTCGCCCCACATATCCTGCCAGTCCGACCAATCGCTTCACCTTATTGGCGTAAACATCGACGGACCCACCTGCCCACCGTAGATTCTTCAGCATCTCTGTCGCTTCACATGGGCTTTCTGCGAACGCTCTTTTCAAACGGATTTTTATAATTTCCGCATTCTGTTGTTCGTCTTCGCTAAGCTCGAGATATAGGGCAAGGGCGTCTCCTTCCAAAAATAACGGCAAGAAAGATGCTAGGTCCGTAACGTTTTTCAGTTTCGCGACCAGCTCAACCTTCCTTATCCACTGACAAACGTCGGTACTTCCGTCGAATGACTTCACCATCGTGGTTACACCCGCGTCTGTCATTTCTCCGTGCTGAAGGAGTGAAAAGAAAGAGCAGCCGGGGATGTAGCTTGTTGTTAAGTTTCGGGCAGTAGGTAACAACCCGAAATAAAAATAAAAATAAACTGCTCTTTCTCTCCTTCCCTTTCGTTCTCTCTCTGCTTCCTTCTATCACTTTAGACCACCTGTTGCTCTGGCACACTGCTCGCCCCCTTGCCCAAACATTGACTGCTCTTATAGTGCAGCCTCCTTTCCACAATCTGTCTCCCCCGGAAGCACTTCCGTTTCTGACGGAAGTACTTCCGTTTTCGCCGGAAGTACTTCATTCCCATAAAAGGCATTGCTCCCTCTCTTTCTTTTCCCTCTTTGTGCCCGGATCCCCACACGAGGTAAGTCGTACGTTTGTCATTCAAATATACAACAGAGTGTCCTTGCAGAACAAGCGGGATTCATTAGTTGGGATATCGAGGAAATGTTGGTCGATAATTTACGGGCTGTGAATCATCCACGGGTTTGAAAACTCGTCATCAAACTTCCTCACTCAATTACATGAATTACATTTCATTGGAAGTTATCACATAGAGTCAATAATCATTTGTTTTCATATTAGACATTTCAGTGAGAAATGCATGACGTTTACAATGGTTAAGTTTATACATTTGATATCAATCAGCAGACGACATTGAAAGGGGATTTAAGAAGTGTGTGTGTGTCGCCTTAAGTGTGTGTATGCGTAAGACTGTGAAAGAGTTAATGTATTGTATGTGGGTGTGTGTTGGTATCAGAGTGGCTATGCGTGCATGAGTTTAGAAAAAGGGTATTCAGCTTTCCCAAGGTCCGACAGAGGGTCGATAAGGCTGGAGAAATGCCAATGTTTACTCTGTCGTGAATTTCGGCTACAAATCTGCCATTATATTCATTTGGGGTAGATCTAACCGTCAAACTTAATAAATCCAGAGAAATGCATCTAATTGGCTTTAAATCTTTTTATTTGTTTTAATCCATTCAAGTAAATGCGTGCGCGTAACCGTGTGCGCAGAAACGAGTTTAAACATTTTAATTTTCGGCCCGAAGAGTAAACTTCACCACTACAATCTTCAGCTAAAGATAGCCGTGCTCGAGAATCCAGTGTATAATGACAGGAGGGAGAGAGAAAAGGGAAGTCTTTATTCATGTATGTATTTTCGACTAACAAACGTATCTTTTTCTTTTAATTCGTAGTCATCTATATTTTTTAGTTTTAAGAATTGACAAATATGCTCTGAATTAATTCGGAAAACAATTCCGCACACTAACTCATGTACGGACCTTTTCACACGAGGAACGAAATAATGATTACACCGTGTTATGATGACGTAACTTATTGTTCGTTTATCAAGTCAATTGTTTAAGAATAAGTCCTTATTTAAATCGTTTTTTATATCTGTTAATTTTGATGTTTATATGTTCTTAACATATTTTATTTCTTACTGAATTGGACACAAACAGATTTTGTTTCGCTTTACTAAGGGAATCACAACAAACTGATCAAATTGTCTGTTTTGAACACAAAAGAAAAAGAAATCATCCGTTTATTTTAGGGTTTTTTCGTATTGATTTTTCTGGACTGAAAGGTAAATATTTTCAACTTTTTATTTAATTTTTCTCAAATTTTTAAGCAATGTTCAACAATATAATAAGTTTATTTTATTGCAATCTATTAAAATTAGGATTTCACCATGCTGGATACCAGACCTGATTTTAAAAAGTATGAATCTCCGATTAAAAAACAAAAACAAATCTTAAAAATTATTCAATCTGACATTTAGATTTAAGCAACAAAAAAAAAACAATGTGTTCATTTTAGTATAACTGATATGATTTCTAAGAAAACAATACTTTCTACTATAAAATAAATAAGAAATAATGGTATTCATGGTGTTTTTTACTATCTTACACAGAATAGTTTACCCCAAAATAAAACTAGATTCTACTTTTGGGGGCGATTACATGTAAACAGTCTGAAAACATTTCCGCAAATTGTTTTGGATGTTTTTCAGAACAGTAACAAACTCCTGATTTATACGTTTACCTTTTGTAAGTATGGATGGTCGGAACGACACTAATCTCGGTAAAAACTCATGTCTATGTCAATGACTTTTTAAAAAACTAATTAGATGAAGTTAACATAATTGAATTAAAAATAAATAAAAAGTCCTCGAATTATTCTTTTTTTTATTGCATACAATTTTTTATTTATGTTTAAAAAAATTTACATCATGGAATTTTTCCATGACAGACATATTTCTTGATAAAAATTTGTACGAGTCAAAAAGTATTAATTTTTTGTTCATGAGTTAATAACATTTTTAAATAATTTATATTCAAAAATAAAATAAAATTAACGTCATGCAATTTTTTCATTACAGAAATATTTATTGAAGATTTTTTAAGTTGTTATTCTGTCGGTTTTTTTTTTAATTTTTTGAATAGAAAACAAATATCTGCTTTTAATACAAAAAACATTAAAGTAAAAATTAATTAAATGAACGAAATTTATTTTTCCAAAATGTATGTATTTTTTTTTTCTGTATAAAATGTGGAAAATCAATCGAGTTATTACGATGGTCGTGATTATCAGCAATATCATTTTTTAAACTTATTTTTTTATTGTCTTTTGGACCATCCATACTTACATAAGCTAAACGTGTAAATCAGAGGATGATTACTCTTCCAAATAACTATTTTCTTTTATTTTTAAATGAAATATTTTAGAGTGGGGTATCACTTTCCTATATAAATTTAACGTAAATTGAGCACCCACTTCCGGGCCGTTTAACTGTAATGTGGAGACGTGGAACCAATTGTTTTGGAAGAGGCTATTTTGCCGGTCGCGTCAAAATAACGACCCCCTGGTTATTCTGCCGGGACCGGCAAAATTACGAGGGGGTCGTTATTTTGCCGGTCCCGGCAGAATAACGAGGGATCTTTATTCTGCCGGCTTATGTTTTTTTAACCTGTTATCGTCTTGTGAAAGAAATGGTAATGAAATAAATAAAGACAAATATTTAATAACAATTTATTTTCATCGTCGTCATCAGTTGTTATTCTGTCGGTTATTTTAATTTTTTGAATAGAAAACAAATATCTGCTTTTAACACAAAAAAACATTAAAAGTAAAAATTAATTAAATGAACGAAAATATCAGACAATTAGATTCTTTAGTCGCATTTAGAAGTAATTTGCGTCGGATAAAAAATGTTTTAGTTATTTAAGAAAAAAAAAGTAGTTTTCATTCATTGATATAAAAAATAAATAACTTTTGTTAAGAAATCTGATTATTAAAATAATTAAAGATAAGTCCCTAAAGAAATTAAATCAGATATCATTTTTTTAATTTCAGTTTTATAAACAGTCTAAACAGCAATTTTAAAACTGATATTTCACTATCTTTTAGGATAAATGTTAGGACTATTTCTCATCATTTCACTAAATTAACCATTAAATTGAATGTTTTTTTTTGCGATGAAATAAAAACAGTAGTAATTGTCAGTAATTTCAACTGCTACATGTAACGACGAATGTTAATGCAAAGTTAGATTGTTTTACACACAAACATTGTGAGGTAATCCGGTAGAGAGTTATATTAAAAGAAGTAGCCATAAACGGGGTTCAAAACAAATTATTTGTACTTAAAAACATGAGGTGTATTTTTTTACAATAAAAACTACGTAAATGCGTTTAAATGTACATAGAAATACATCGTAGTTACTTAGTCTATGGTGATATAAAACTTTTTTTTTCGTAAGTCGTGGCGAAAATCGCCGTATAAATCATTTATTTAATTTTTTAAAATAGTCAGAAGTTTTTATTATTTCTGTTTTTATTGGGAAAATGTTGAAATAAAAATAAACCGGCAGTTAAGTTGACTCGTGAAATCTTCACTGTAACTGTAACAGTTAGGTTAAATAAACCTGAACCGGCAAAATAACAGCCCCATCGTTATTCTGCCGGGACCGGCAAACTAGCCTATTCGAAATTTTTTTAATTTGTGCTAGAAGGAGGTAAATGTGAGTTAACTAAGATGATATTTTAACATTTAATTTCCTCCTTTTTGGGGGGAGGGCGGGGGCATTTTTTTTAATAATTAAATAAAATACGGAAGCAATATTTAATGTTTAATGAAACATTTTTGTTTCAATTGTGGATGGCGTGGGGAAGGGTTTAATTATTTTTTGATTACTTTTAAGGAATAGGTTTATTTGCAGTTGTGAAGTAAGCAATTCCCACTTTCTGGAGAAAGTCGAATCAAGTTTAAACACAGTACGAACTCAACTAACGGACTTTGCAAACTAAAACTTAACTTAGGATGAGGTTAGGGTTAGTTTATGGTTAGGTTATTGTTAGTTTGTGGTTAGGGTAAAAATAAAAAATAAACAATTTGGTTCATATTGTGTACATTGTTCTGTGAAGTTAATTGAATGTTCGTTATCGTCACTTTTACTTAGCCAAACACGAGTATTTTCTACCATGGTCTTTTTATTTCTGCAAGCGGTTGCTAATTTCAAAATTTAAACATAGCCCCCCCCTCAAATTAAACTTTTTAAAATTATCCCCCATTTATATTTAAAACAACAAAAATGAATTATATGAATTAAAAAATGTCCTCATCCAACGTTCCGATTTAAAAATAAAGAAACATTTAAGTTTACGTCTCGATTTACCGCTAAATAAGCAGGAAGTGGGTGCTATGCCACGTTAAATTTATCTACGAAAGTGATCCCTCACCTTAAAATCTAATTTATTTATTTTATTAAAATTTCTTTTTTGTTGATATTTTTACAGGCTGTTTACATGTAATTTTGAGGTTGTAAACTTTGTCGGGTTTTATAGTAAAAATTGATGTTTTTACTATCACAGTCATCCTATCACTTCTCCCCCAATATATTAGATACTTTTTATTGTGGGTAATTACATGTGACCAGCGTAAAAATAAATTCTGCAAATAAGCGATTAAAACTTTAAAAAGGAAGTGGATAATTATGATCCTTCAGGCAATCGTTTAACCCGGTTGAAAAATCGGCGCACACTTTTATTTTTTGTCCATGTACTTTACCTTGGATATAACTCTTATTTTTCTAATCTTTCCAGTTCCTTGTTAATTGTGTCTAATGAGGAAAAGGAGACGTTTCTCTTTGGTTTAAGTTTAAACTTGACTTCTCTCTTTATACATGAACCCAAACCCTCAGAGAAAACTCTGGGATATTCTTCTTTACATTCATTCATGAATTTTTCATTTTTAATATATATTTTTATTTCTGCACTGTTTATTTCGTTTAAAAAATACATTGGGAGTTCAAATAAATTGAACAGTATTAACCAGTCTATTCCGAAGAGACATGAATTAACCCCTTGAATCACATATACTTTTGTTTTTGCAGTTTTCCCACAAACAGAAATATCGCACTTTAATTCTCCTGTAAAGTTTCTTTTCTTCCTGAAACCCTTTAGCAAATTTCTTGGTTTCAGATAATTTGGGTGTTTTAATTTTTTCTCTGTTTTTTCGTCAATAATTCTTATCTCTGAGACAGATTGTTAACAGTGTGAGTGATGAACATTATAAAGAGGAGGACGTCAGAGAAGCTGAGTATGTTCCTGTTACCGAAACAAGGTTGCTTAAACTGTGATTGACCACAAAGCAATATAGGTGTATACAGCAATTACAGAAGGTCATCTTAGATGGATGGTCGGATTAAAATATAAATCTCGACCCTGACGTGAGACGATACTTCACAGTCTGTTGAACCCTTAATTGTCCACGAAGTCCCGTAAAGACCATAAGCAGGAAGAGATACACCCATACCTTTAAGAACAGATGCATTGATGAGTAATCTGGAGAAAAATGTGCCACATACTTCGTCGATTAACTTTCCAAGGACTATATTAATAAAGAAGGGTCTTTGTACTGGCTAAAAGGGGTGCCCTCCACTACGACAAGTAGAGGCTTATAATGGCCGCTAATGTCCAGGGCATGATGACAAAAGCGTTTAAAAAGATGGCCGGTCTCAGTCAGGACAACAAGTGCAGGTTTTGCCACACTGATGTGGAGGGTGTGAGCCACCTGATATCGAGTTGCAAAATCATGTTGGCTGATGACTCCTACACAGCACAATATAATGGAGTGTGCAGGTACCTCTACTGGACCATCTGTAAGAAACTGAATATCAAGTGTAGCAGCAAGCCCTGAGAACATCTACATGAGAGAACTGTGGGGAATGAGACATAAACCATCCATTATAACCATGAAACTTCCTAGCTACCTATCTGGAAAACGCAGCTGTCAAACCTGACATTGTCATATTGAACAAGAGAGAGAGAGCGTAAACTTTGGTTTATGTAAGTATCCCTAATGATGGGGTCCTAAAGAGAGGTTAAAAGGAGAAAATAACAAAATATAAAAGTTTTATGTATGTTATTAAAAGAAACTGGTACATCAGAGAGATCTCCATTCCAGTTATCATAGCAGCCACTGTACTCATGAATAAGAACTTGAAAAAGTATTTAGGCAGTATACCTGGTGAACCAAGTGCAAGAGAAATCCAAAAAGCTACACTCAAGCGAACACCCAGAATCCGGAAAAGAGCTCTTGGTTCGTATCTTTAAATAGCTGGTGATCGTATGCCATTTGGAAGCAAATAAAAGAAAATGAAAAAAAATGATAAGTTAAAAACCATATTCTTGCACAGTATGTCAATAATCTTGTTCTCATAGATGAAGCTTAGTGAAACGTATAAGAGCTCCTAGTGAGGACATCCTTGTGAAATATGTTAAATATCTGTTTTGTGATACTTTTGCAAAAATGAGAACAATTCCAGAATCACAAAATATGGGATAGATATAATCAAAATAAAAGTTCTTAGTGGATCAATATATTACTTTACGAAAACAAACGTAATTTAATTTGTACAAACGGAAAGAACAATTGATGCTGATATTGACATTGGAATCAACCAGAATAAAACATCAAAAACTGACAGAAAGCTGTCATTTTCCAAACACTACTGCCCAAACAAAAACACATAAAGAAGAAAAAAGTTACATGTCAAAAGTTTTATTTCCTGAAAAACAATGCCTTCTCTATACATTTAAAAAATCTAATTGTACATCCATTGGATGGTTGACGAAAACAATTGCCCAATCAGCAAACCCCTTATTGTGCAAAAATTATTTGAAGCCCAATCTAACTATAGTACATATGAGTCCACATACATCAGCTACCTGATACGATGCGATGAAACCCAAGCCTAGGATTCCTACTACTGGCAAAACAGACATTTCTGATGGGACGCCCCACTAAAAAACTTAACATCCTAAACAAACCTTTTGTGTATAAACTGTATTGTGTCTTAGCATTCACCTTAAAGAAATATTCGTTACACACATTCTAACAAATTTGGATAGAAACTGTCTCATGAAATTCAAAAAATATTAGTTACCCACATGCTAACATATTGGATAGAAATTGTTTGATCTGTCGGAGACAACTTTGTTAGAGATAATAAGTGTTCAGCTATTTATTCATTTTTCATTATTATTTTACTTCATGTATTTCTTATAAACTTTGGATCAACTTAAAAATGGGAATATAGAATTAATAAACTCAGCAAAATGAAGTCAACCTATTTAATATTGACAGCAGTTACTTAACAATAAAAGTTTGCTAAGGACAGATAGTGTTGATATCAACCTGAGATCTTCAGTATTTTTTGTAAAACATATTAAACACTTTTAAGACAACACTTATTTTCTACAAGTATAAAATATATAACTAATTGAATCGTGAACAGATATAACACACGCTTTAGAAATTGAATATTCTAATCAGTATTTGATACAGAGCTAAAGCATGTTAGTGCTATATTATCTGGCTTTTCTGTCTACAAATACAACACATGTAGTTATGTTTTTCGCGGATCTAATAGATATTCTTACAATACTTGCGTGCGTTGGTCCACTCTATATTTTATGATAAACCCATTCCGAAGGCCTTGTTGGGAATACTCTGTCCCTGCTTTGGTTTATTTTATTTTTGGTGGGCTCGTTTTGGACAGCTTCCACCACTTTCCTGACACTCATGTCTTATTTAATTCATATTTCCATTTGGCCCTTGACATGATTACACGTACATCTAATTGGCTTCTGGTCGAGCCGTTGGAGAGGTGTTTTTGGGTGTACCCTGTTCTTTCCTTTTCCTCAAGCAAAGCTATTTACTTCTTCCTCATGGGGACCATGTTCACTCTCGTTCTAACATATGGCTGAAATGCCCTGGTTATATGATTTGGATTCTGCATAAGTTTCTACACTAAATTTGCTTTTTACATTTTTGGTCGATTTGGTACAACTCTAGCAACCATCGGCCTTCTCTGACTATTTCCCGCTGTAGGATTCAGTTTTCTAAGTCTGCGAGTACCTTATTTCGATCCTGTTTTATTTAAATTAAAGCAGCGTCAATTGCATTTGTAGACTTGCAGTACTGTGCCGTTAATTCTTTTTAAGAGTCACTTGCCATAGCCTTTACCATACTGTTACCCAGTAATGATTGTAACTCATGATTAACTTTAGAGGACTCTGTTTACTGTGGGTGGGTCGGTAAGCCACTTTATATATGTTGTTAAGTATCAGACGTTTTTACAAAAAAAGTTCTGTCCAATAATGTTTTCATGAATTATTTTAACCAAAATATATTAGCAAGGGAAATTATCACCTACCATAACTTTTTGAGGGTTACAGTGTGTTTTCCTTTTCTTTAGATGCTTGTAAGGATCGTTCCTGGTCGATGTGCTGTCCTTCCGATGACTGTTATTCTTCCGTAGATGATTTGTCAGTTTGTAAGCTGTAACTGTCGTGGAAGTGATCAGCACCAAATTTGGTTATTGTTCAGTGGAAGAGTCTGGCTTTTCCATAGATTTCTCCCTGAGTTTCTTCTATTTCGTAAAACTAATGTAACACTATCGTGGGCCGGGTAGTGTAACTTGATGTGTCTGCGCTGTGTGGACGTTTCTGAAGGGTTGTTTTAATCCCCGACGTGTAATATTAGCTCCCTAGTTGGGTGCGATAGTCAGATTCCTTTTCAATGAAGAGGTTAATCCCATAGTTATATTTAAGGGTTTCATGCGTCATTAATTCTGCAGAGAATTTACTACCTGGTTTGGCACTATCGGCTGGGAATTGAACGCTTATATAAAAAGGAGCGAACTATTATCTGATATGTAAATATAATTTTTGTTATTCATTACAGACAAAAAAATAAGTTGAATGAGTTTGTTTTTGTTGAGGGCATTTTTTTACAGACCCATTTAAAAAAAAATATTTCGTCTTATTTATTTTTTGTCCAATTTTAAAAAGGTACCAGTATTTTCATGAGGGTAGAAGAGCGTTTTCTATCTACCAAATTTATATTTTATTTGTAAAATTCCAAAGTAAATGTGTAAAATAACGTGATTTCACAAACATTAAGTCATATAGGAAAATGATCGGTAAGTGTACACACTAACAAAAAAAAACGTAGACGACACTAAGCATACGAATGGATTAAGTTAAGGTTGAAAAAATGTTTTAAAAAAATTAACTGCCATTGTAAACTCAATTTTCCATATCCATCAGCGGCATTCTTAGCATCAATTGAGCAATCGATTATTTTCTTGTAGCAGATCCTTATTTGTTGGGATGAAGTATGGTTCGATTTGGACAAAAGATACCACGCTTCCAAGCATTAAATCCTCCGGGCTGAAGTTGGTTTATTGCCAGCCACCTGAGAAGCTCTAACGAGAGAATGCTGATGGGTCTATGCTCATTTATTTTTGTGTCCTTACTCACATTACACCGATATTGTATCACATCTTTTGTCGAGCTTTTGTAGACTCTTTGGCAAATTATGATTGTTAGGTCTAGTTTTGGGGCAGGATGTAGCCCTTGCTCGAAACAGGCACATAGAACATTACAGTTTGTATAAACTTTGGCTTCATAAAACGGACTTTATGCAGAATATAGGCTAGCCACTTCTTGTTTTTCTTATGCAACCGCTTCTGACAGAAGTTCTCTTCTGATAAAAACCCGAGCATCCCTGGCATAACTGGATGTTTGAACTTTAAGATACGTTTCTTTTTTGTCATAAGACATTTATCTTGGACGTTAGTTGTGACAATCTCGACTCTTTTCGTAGGAGTGCTGAAGATGCCCGTTCAGCGCTTTCTTCATTGTCGCCATGCAGCACCCATCTATCTGTCCAAAGTTAATATTACCTTGCCCAAATATTTTTGCACCTTTTGTACAACTTCTAGGCGAATTTAATTCTGTGGACATAGGCAGAATTCCTGCTAGCCACTGCTTCCACATCGCTTTTGATAATCTCCAACTTACATCTTACAGTTTTCAAGAATGGCGAATCAAGTGCAAATCATTATGATGAAGGTCACTCTTTTCCAATATTCTTATGCTTACAGTTCCTCGCCAAGTCTCAACCTCACCAATAATACACAGAAACCGCTATCCGTCACACTTTCCCGTGATAACATACTAAAATGATTTAAAAAATGGAAGCATAAAAAAATATCCAATTTATCCTAAACACCGTGTATTTACCTATCATATGTTTGTAATTAAATAAAAACTGAATGTATACTTTAAGTTTATTTACATATTATAAATTCATCCCTTATATTCTCTCCATTACACATTTTCACAAGTAACTATTTTTTCATTAAAATTTAAATTTAGTTATTTCGTTGAACTTTTGAAATAGAAATTCTATGAATGAGAAAACTGAATTGCTAAAACCCAGACAAGAATATAAAAGAACAAAATATATCAAGAGAAACACTAAGCATTTTTATTCATATCATTTTTGTTAAGTTGAAAATTTCTCTACGAACGTACAACAAGCAAATATTAAAGTTTTTTTTTCATGCAAATTCATAAAATCTATTGAGAAGTACATTTTTAGTAAATTAGTGAACCCTAACTTAAAAACTATTATGTACAACTGAACGTAATTTGTGATACTTCACAATCAGAGAATGTGGATAAAAAGTATAAAAATAGAAAAACAAAAAAAATCTGGGTTGCATTAAAACAAAGACAATTGCACTGTCGCAAAGATTTTTTGCATAAATTCGCCATTCTTCATGACTGATATTCTAAATCCTTTTAGTGATGCTTCCAAATGAATAAAAAAATTCTCTACTATGAATGTAAACATTTCACACCAATATAATAATAGTAATAAAATAAAGAAATTAGCATTTGATGAAGTAAGATATTTCTCTTATTCAAATCTCATTGCGCCAATCAATCATTTTTATTCAGAGACTTTCCCCAAATCTGCTTTCCATAACCAAACATCAGATAGAGAATGTGAATGAAAAGTATAGAAATAGAAAATCACAAAAGAAAAACAAAAAAGGGATTTGCAATAATACATATATAAGAGTAGGTGTTAATTATCATTTGCACTGTCACAAAAAGTTATTCAATAAATCATCCATTCTCCAAGGGTTTCCATTTTTTACGTCATTCATCTTCAACTGACTGCCATAATAAAAACAATTCTCTACAATAAATTTATACATTCCACGCCCGTAGTCTACACCTTCCTTTTCTTTAATATCACTATTTCTTATGATAGTTAGATTATCAGCAGAGTCAACATATTACTCTTTTATATTAATTAGCAGTTTTACATATAACAGGAAAATATATGGATATACTTATTATCAGGTAAAAATATCAGTATACACCAATAATTACGGAATTACGGAAAATTACCGAGTAGAATTTTAATAAGCACTGAAATTAATTTACTATTCAGGGTCGATGAACTCCGAACGACGCAGTAAAAAAATATAATAACAGTAATGTATTTACGGTGAGGTCTGAATACAATCGACATGATAGTCAGTCGATAGTAGAACAGAAAATGTGGTGGCTTGAGTTGATAAGGAAGAGAGTCCAACCTTAGAATCTTGTACGTTCTGTGACAACAATCGGCTGTCAGTACGACTGCTTAAGATTATTGCCTCGTCGAGTGGTCATCATGTCATAAGTAAGACATTATACTTTGCCAGATATTTCAAATACACAGTTTCTAGGACGTCTATTAATATCGCAGCATGTCTTTTAGAGAGTTCATGAACAAATTATGAATTAAGCTTCGGTTCAATATGATCCACGGCTGAGTAAAACAGATCGAAACATTAATACATGTGAGCCGCGGTAAGATTGGCTCACCCAGATTAAGTATGTAGTTGTTGTCT
The DNA here is from genome assembly GCA_963556195.1 of Sepiola atlantica. Classification (NCBI taxonomy): domain Eukaryota; kingdom Metazoa; phylum Mollusca; class Cephalopoda; order Sepiida; family Sepiolidae; genus Sepiola; species Sepiola atlantica. Next base: position 143,502,174 of record OY744525.1, read on the forward strand.
ATCGGGTTTCTACTATGATACTTGACTGTTTAGGCATCCAAACAGCCAATCTGCAAAGGGAGGATAACTCAATTGACATATATTGTTACCAAGGCAACCCTTCACAGTATCTTAAACCACAGTATAGGTTGGCAAAGTTGGGTCATTGTCTAAGTGAAAAAATGAAGTTAGAAAGTGAAAGTTCTGCCGAAAGTCTACGAGCAGCTTAAATTTTGGTTGTTCCTTTTTAAGGTTCCAGTTTGTAGGGGGATATTTAAGGAAGAACAAGTTTTATAGATACATTTGAAAGAAAACAGTTCTGAGTAATATTCAAATGTTTGAGAGAGCGAGAGAAATGTTATATGATAAACAAACAAAATAAAATAAATAGTACAAAAGCATATTTTCACTAAATAGTTATTGTATATATGTTTAAAAAATTGAAGTCTACATAGATAGGACAACATAGAATACTTGTTCATATTTTGAGTGTGTTGTTAAGTTTCGGGCAGTAGGTAGCAACCCGAAATAACAAAAATAAACTCCTCTTTCTCTCCTTCCCTTTCGTTCTCTCTCTGCTCCCTTCTATCACTTTAGACCACCTGTTGCTCTGGCAAACTGCTCGCCCCCTTACCCAAACATTGACTGCTCTTATAGTGCAGCCTCCTTTCCACAATCCGTCTCCCCCGGAAGCACTTCCGTTTCTGACGGAAGTACTTCTGTTTTCGCCGGAAGTACTTCATTCCCATAAAATGCATTGCTCCCTCTCTTTCTTTTCCCTCTTTGTGCCCGGATCCCCACACGAGGTAAGTCGTACGTTTGTCATTCAAATATACAACATCACCCCCTGATCTCTGATCACATTACATAGTCTGAACTCCACACTGGAGGTCGCCGGCTTCGCTGTGATCTCCGTGGTGACCCTTCACGGACACCTCCATTCAGATCGGTCGCTGTTGGCCTCTCTCGCAACTCCGTCTCATGCCTCTCCACAGGTCTTAGGTCCAGAACCTGTCTCGGCATGCCATCGACAGACACATTACTGTCCAAATTCCTGGCTGTAACTGTTCCTCGCGCCCATTGTGTCGTACACCGCACACCAGGCGGCTTTACCCACACTTCATCTTCTAGTCGCACTGTGCTCCTGGTTGCTCGACTCTGTTCCGGTGGCGGAACGCTTTGATGCCGCCAGACATATCGATATATCTGTTCTTGTGGCACCGTCTCCCTCACCTACCCTGATCTGTGAGTCATGTTGTATCAGAACAGGGCCTCTCCTGGTGCGGTTCCCTCTCGCTCAGCCAACGCTTTGATGGTCCTGTGGTTCCTTTCCACTATGCCGTTTCCTTCCGGCCTATACGCGGTTCTGAAGTATGGTCTGATGTTCCATCTCTCCAGCATCTCTCTGACTGTTCCTGGTCGGAAAGCCGCCCCATTGTCCATCAAGACTTCGTCTACGGGTCGACGTTCCAGAAACACTGTATTCATTGTGCTTGCCACCTCACTAGCCGTCTCTCTCCTCAACTCCCTCCAAATCGCGAACCTACTTGGTCCGCAGTCAATCATGGTTAGATATTGAGCCCCTCGATAGTGGGTGACATCAACGGCGAGTCTCTTCCAATTTTCGCACACCTGGAGCTCTCCGTGATGATGTGACGCCGGTGCCGGATCTATCAATTGACACCGCACGCATTGCTGGACTACTTTCTGCACGACCTTCCTCGCAACACTGGGATGTACCTTGCGGGCTAGATGCAAAGTCCTGTCAACTCCCATGTGGTGCATATAGTGCTGGTCCTTGACTTCCTCATGGGTCATGCAGCATGTTTCATCAGCACTCTCTGTCGTTTCGTCCAAAGCTTCCATCCACCCTCTTCTCACCCTCGTTAGGCTGTCTGCCCTATTCTTGGCGGAAGGTATGAACGAAACACTGACTTTCAATCCAAATTCGGCGATTAACTCTCGTAAGATCCCGACTCTACGCATGATGATCATTTCTGAAGCACCTTTTGTCTTTACTCTCCGCTGTTCTGTCACAGCCGCCTGCACCCAGTTCAGCACGGTCGCTGAATCTGTACGTAGCTCCACCTCTTTCAGTCCCCACCTTAATGTCAGGTTTATGCCCTTGATAGTTGCGTCCAACTCGGCTACGTTGATGTGTGAGAAATTTGTTGCTTTCCTAAGCCAGGCCGCGTCCTCCACCACTTCACTTCCAATCTCAACTGCGATGCCAGTGGCAATGCTACTTGCATCACACCATACGACCCCTTTTTCTGTCTTAGGGACTCTCCACCTTCCTCTCACTGGGTCCTCCTTATCCATCTCCTTTAGGACATCTCGCATCACAGCCACCACATTTTCGCCAACGCTGTCCTCCCATTTCACTCCTCCTGCTTTTCTCTTCACATAACTGCAGGTTGCTCTGAGCCACCCAGCTACAGGGTAATGGCCCACCAACTTCCCGCAACCCAAGAACAATTGTCGCCTGCTAATTCTGTCCGTGACCTCTGGAATAGCGTTCCCTCTCGTGAACCGCAGCTCTCCCATTGCATCTTCCTCTAAGTGGAGTCCCAAAGCCGCACCACCATTTAACAGCTCAGGGGCCTTTGCTGTTAGACCAAACCTCCTGAGCTGTTCCACTACTCTTGGTGCTGGCACCACTGTCTCATCAAGCAGTATGTCATCTACATAGGCGTCGGTTGCTTCATTTACGTCCTCCTCCTCTTTCAACACCTGCTTTAGTATTGCAGTCATGATTTTGGGCGCGATATTCAACCCAAAACCCAAACGCGTCAAGCAGTACGCCTTCTCCTTGAATTGTACCAGCTGATATTTCCATAGATCTTGCTCGACATGGATTTGCAGATACGCCGACTTCAGATCAACAATCGTGGACGCCCCAACCTTCTGTCTCCATCTCCGCATGGTTTCTGCACAAACGTCTATGACGTCACCCCCTGTGTGGTAAGACACATGTTTGTTCAGTTCCCGGTAATCCAACACGGGGCGGTCCTTATCCTTGGTCGACTGGATCACCGCCATGAGAGGTAACAGACCTCCTTTAAGTTCCTCTTTCCATGGCACGAGAATCCCCTCCTTGATCTACCTCTCCACTTCGTCCTCAAAGGACGCCTCCTGTGACTCCGTTAATTTGGTGTCATACCTCCCGACTCGATTCTGCAGGCACAGAGGCCCCGTCGACCACTTCCATCTGGCATTCAACCTACCATCGCGAAATGTTGCGATGAAGTCTTGATCGCTGATCTGGCACTCAGCCACTCCACCTCCATCACATGGCGAGGCTTCCGGGTTCGCACCCGCCGCACAGTGTTCGTCACTGAACTCAACGCGTCCATTTGTGTCAACAGTGACGCCCCCCATCCGGCAGAGTACGTCTATGCCGAGGATTGCCTCTACCCCAGGCACCAGACGATCGACTACCAATACTTCTATAGTCAGTCGTCGTCCTCTTATGTCGATGCGAACAGTGCTGGTCCCACGACATTTCACCTCCGTGCCGTCGAATGCCTTGATGCTGCTACCCCCACTCCATCTGTTCACCCGGCCCTTTCGAACCATGGTAGTTGAGCAGCCAGTGTCAACCAGTGCCTCGATCTCTCTCCCCTCCACTGCGACCACGATCCGTGGGGCTATCCCTGCCGTCTTTGCGCCGGGGTATCGGCCGGCGTGATGATACCCCATTAAGCGTTTCCCGGACAGTCCTTGGCTAGGTGGCCACTCTGCTGGCACCGGTAACATATGATCCGCGTCAGATACTTCTCACAGTCTTTCTGGAGGTGCGGCCCACCACATTCAAAACATTTGATTGCCACCTTCACTTGGCCTCGTGCACCGCTCTGTGCAACTGCCGATTCGTCGTTCACCCGCGAGGATCGCCTGCACGTCAGCACCTTTTCCCTGGGGATTACTGCGTGGACATCGGCATTGTAAATCCGGGCACCTGTTGCAATTCCTTTGCAACATCTTCTGGGAATCCAGTGGTGAAGAATAGCTTGACCGTTGTCTCAAACCCTCGCCCCACATATCCTGCCAGTCCGACCAATCGCTTCACCTTATTGGCGTAAACATCGACGGACCCACCTGCCCACCGTAGATTCTTCAGCATCTCTGTCGCTTCACATGGGCTTTCTGCGAACGCTCTTTTCAAACGGATTTTTATAATTTCCGCATTCTGTTGTTCGTCTTCGCTAAGCTCGAGATATAGGGCAAGGGCGTCTCCTTCCTAAAATAACGGCAAGAAAGATGCTAGGTCCGTAACGTTTTTCAGTTTCGCGACCAGCTCAACCTTCCTTATCCACTGACAAACGTCGGTACTTCCGTCGAATGACTTCACCATCGTGGTTACACCCGCGTCTGTCATTTCTCCGTGCTGAAGGAGTGAAAAGAAAGAGCAGCCGGGGATGTAGCTTGTTGTTAAGTTTTGGGCAGTAGGTAACAACCCGAAATAAAAATAAAAATAAACTGCTCTTTCTCTCCTTCCCTTTCGTTCTCTCTCTGCTTCCTTCTATCACTTTAGACCACCTGTTGCTCTGGCACACTGCTCGCCCCCTTGCCCAAACATTGACTGCTCTTATAGTGCAGCATCCTTTCCACAATCTGTCTCCCCCGGAAGCACTTCCGTTTCTGACGGAAGTACTTCCGTTTTCGCCGGAAGTACTTCATTCCCATAAAATGCATTGCTCCCTCTCTTTCTTTTCCCTCTTTGTGCCCGGATCCCCACACGAGGTAAGTCGTACGTTTGTCATTCAAATATACAACAGAGTGTCCTTGCAGAACAAGCGGGATTCATTAGTTGGGATATCGAGGAAATGTGGGTCGATAATTTACAGGCTGTGAATCATCCACGGGTTTGAAAACTCGTCATCAAACTTCCTCACTCAATTACATGAATTACATTTCATTGGAAGTTATCACATAGAGTCAATAATCATTTGTTTTCATATTAGACATTTCAGTGAGAAATGCATGACGTATTACAATGGTTAAGTTTATACATTTGATATCAATCAGCAGACGACATTGAAAGTGGATTTAAGAAGTGTGTGTGTCGCCTTAAGTGTGTGTATGCGTAAGACTGTGAAAGAGTTAATGTATTGTATGTGTGTGTGTGTTGGTATCAGAGTGGCTATGCGTGCATGAGTTTAGAAAAAGGGTATTCAGCTTTCCCAAGGTCCGACAGAGGGTCGATAAGGCTGGAGAAATGCCAATGTTTACTCTGTCTTGAATTTCGGCTACAAATCTGCCATTATATTCATTTGGGGTAGATCTAACCGTCAAACTTAATAAATCCAGAGAAATGCATCTAATTGGCTTTAAATCTTTTTATTTGTTTTAATCCATTCAAGTAAATGCGTGCGCGTAACCGTGTGCGCAGAAACGAGTTTAAACATTTTAATTTTCGGCCCGAAGAGTAAACTTCACCACTACAATCTTCAGCTAAAGATAGCCGTGCTCGAGAATCCAGTGTATAATGACAGGAGGGAGAGAGAAAAGGGAAGTCTTTATTCATGTATGTATTTTCGACTAACAAACGTATCTTTTTCTTTTAATTCGTAGTCATCTATATTTTTTAGTTTTAAGAATTGACAAATATGCTCTGAATTAATTCGGAAAACAATTCCGCACACTAACTCATGTACGGACCTTTTCACACGAGGAACGAAATAATGATTACACCGTGTTATGATGACGTAACTTATTGTTCGTTTATCAAGTCAATTGTTTAAGAATAAGTCCTTATTTAAATCGTTTTTTATATCTGTTAATTTTGATGTTTATATGTTCTTAACATATTTTATTTCTTACTGAATTGGACACAAACAGATTTTGTTTCGCTTTACTAAGGGAATCACAACAAACTGATCAAATTGTCTGTTTTGAACACAAAAGAAAAAGAAATCATCCGTTTATTTTAGGGGTTTTTCGTATTGATTTTTCTGGACTGAAAGGTAAATATTTTCAACTTTTTATTTAATTTTTCTCAAATTTTTAAGCAATGTTTAACAATATAATAAGTTTATTTTATTGCAATCTATTAAAATTAGGATTTCACCATGCTGGATACCAGACCTGATTTTAAAAAGTATGAATCTCCGATTAAAAAACAAAAACAAATCTTAAAAATTATTCAATCTGACATTTAGATTTAAGCAACAAAAAAAAAACAATGTGTTCATTTTAGTATAACTTATATGAATTCTAAGAAAACAATACTTTCTACGATAAAATAAATAAGAAATAATGGTATTCATGGTGTTTTATACTATCTTACACAGAATAGTTTACCCTAAAAACAAAACTAGATTCTACTTTTGGGGGCGATTACATGTAAACAGTCTGAAAACATTTCCGCAAATTGTTTTGGATGTTTTTCAGAACAGTAACAAACTCCTGATTTATACGTTTACCTTTTGTAAGTATGGATGGTCGGAACGACACTAATCTCGGTAAAAACTCATGTCTATGTCAATGACTTTTTAAAAAACTAATTAGATGAAGTTAACATAATTGAATTAAAAATAAATAAAAAGTCCGCGAATTATTCTTTTTTTTATTGCATACAATTTTTTATTTATGTTTAAAAAAATTTACATCATGGAATTTTTCATGACAGACATATTTCTTGATAAAAATTTGTACGAGTCAAAAAGTATTAATTTTTGGTTCATGAGTTAATAACATTTTTAAATAATTTATATTCAAAAATAAAATAAAATTAACGTCATGCAATTTTTTCATTACAGAAATATTAATTGAAGATTTTTTAAGTTGTTATTCTGTCGGTTTTTTTTAAATTTTTTTAATAGAAAATAAATATCTGCTTTTAATACAAAAAACATTAAAGTAAAAATTAATTAAATGAACGAAATTTGTTTTTCCAAAATGTATGTATTTTTTTTTCTGTATAAAATGTGGAAAATCAATCGAGTTATTACGATGGTCGTGATTATCAGCAATATCATTTTTTAAACTTATTTTTTTATTGTCTTTTGGACCACCCATACTTACATAAGCTAAACGTGTAAATCAGAGGATGATTACTCTTCCAAATAACTATTTTCTTTTATTTTTAAATGAAATATTTTAGAGTGGGGGATCACTTTCCTATATAAATTTAACGTAAATTGAGCACCCACTTCCGGGCCGTTTAACTGTAATGTGGAGACGTGGAACCAATTTTTTGGAAGAGGCTATTTTGCCGGTCGCGTCAAAATAACGACCCCCTGGTTATTCTGCCGGGACCGGCAAAATTACGAGGGGGTCGTTATTTTGCCGGTCCCGGCAGAATAACGAGGGATCTTTATTCTGCCGGCTTATGTTTTTTTAACCTGTTATCGTCTTGTGAAAGAAATGGTAATGAAATAAATAAGGACAAATATTTAATAATAATTTATTTTCATCGTCATCATCAGTTGTTATTCTGTCGGTTATTTTAAGTTTTTGAATAGAAAACAAATATCTGCTTTTAACACAAAAAAACATTAAAAGTAAAAATTAATTAAATGAACGAAAATATCAGACATAAACGAGGTTCAAAGCGAATTATTTGTACTTAAAAACATGAGGTGTATTTTTTTACAATAAAAACTACGTAAATGCATTTAAATGTACATAGAAATCATCGTAGTTACTTAGTCTATGGTGATATAAAACTTTTTTTTTTCGTAAGTCGTGGCGAAAATCGCCGTATAAATTATTTATTTAATTTTTAAAAATAGTCAGAAGTTTTTATTATTTCTGTTTTATTGGGAAAATGTTAAAATAAAAATAAACCGGCAGTTGACTCGTGAAATCTTCACTGTAACTGTAACAGTTAGGTTAAATAAACCTGAACCGGCAAAATAAAAGCCCCGTTGTTATTCTGCCGGGACCGGCAAAATAACGAGAGGGTCGTTATTCTGCCGGTCCCGGCAAACTAGCCTATTCGAAATTTTTTTAATTTGTGCTAGAAGGAGGTAAATGTGAGTTAACTAAGATGATATTTTAACATTTAATTTCCTCCTTTTTGGGGGGAGGGCGGGGGCATTTTTTTTAATAATTAAATAAAATACGGAAGCAATATTTAATGTTTAATGAAACATTTTTGTTTAAATTGTGGATGGGGTGGGGAAGGGTTTAATTATTTTTTGATTACTTTTAAGGAATAGGTTCATTTGCAGTTGTGAAGTAAGCAATTCCCACTTTCTGGAGAAAGTCGAATCAAGTTTAAACACAGTACGAACTCAACTAACGGACTTTGCAAACTAAAACTTAGCTTAGGATGAGGTTAGGGTTAGTTTATGGTTAGGTTATTGTTAGTTTGTGGTTAGGGTAAAAATAAAAAAATAAACAATTTGGTTCATATTGTGTACATTGTTCTGTGAAGTTAATTGAATGTTCGTTATCGTCACTTTTACTTAGCCAAACACGAGTATTTTCTACCATGGTCGTTTTATTTCTGCAAGCGGTTGCTAATTTCAAAATTTAAACATAGCCCCCCCCTCAAATTAAACTTTTTAAAATTATCCCCCATTTATATTTAAAACAACAAAAATGAATTATATGAATTAAAAAATGTCCTCATCCAACGTTCCGATTCCAAAATAAAGAAACATTTAAGTTTACGTGTCGATTTACCGCTAAATATGCAGGAAGTGGGTGCTATGCCACGTTAAATTAATCTACGAAAGTGATCCCTCACCTTAAAATCTAATTTATTTATTTTATTAAAATTTCTTTTTTGTTGATATTTTTACAGGCTGTTTACATGTAATCTCGAAAGAAAGTAGAATTTGAAAATTTTGAGGTTGTAAACTTTGTCGGGTTTATAGTAAAAATTGATGTTTTTACTATCACAGTCATCGTATCACTTCTCCCCCAAAATATTAGATACTTTTTATTGTGGGTAATTACATGTGACCAGCGTAAAAATAAATTCTGCAAATAAGCGATTAAAACTTTAAAAAGGAAGTGGATAATTATGATCCTTCAGGCAATCGTTTAACCCGGTTGAAAAATCGGCGCACACTTTTATTTTTTTGTCCATGTACTTTACCTTGGATATAACTCTTATTTTTCTAATCTTTCCAGTTCCTTGTTAATTGTGTCTAATGAGGAAAAGGAGACGTTTCTCTTTGGTTTAAGTTTAAACTTGACTTCTCTCTTTATACATGAACCCAAACCATCAGAGAAAACTCTGGGATATTCTTCTTTCAATTCATTCATGAATTTTTCATTTTTAATATATTTTTTTTCTTTTCTGCACTGTTTATTTCGTTTTAAAAATACATTGGGAGTTCAAATAAATTGAACAGTATTAACCAGTCTATTCCGAAGAGACATGATTTAAACCCTAGAATCACATATACGTTTGTTTTTGCAGTTTTCCCACAAACAGAAATATCGCACTTTAATTCACCTGTAAAGTTTCTTTTCTTCCTGAAACCCCTTTAGCAAATTTCTTGGTTTCAGATAATTTGGGTGTTTTAATTTTTTCTCTGTTTTTTCGTCAATAATTCTTATCTCTGAGACAGAATCCAGTAAAAAAGTGACCGTACGACCATGTATATCTACATCTACGTATTTTCGAGTTTCACTGTTTTTCTAATTTTTTAAAAACGCAACGTTTACTTTTTCAAAATTCTTTTTCTTGTGGCAAACAGACCACTTATGCCCCTTAATTCAACAAGATTCACAGAATTTGTTCTAATACCAACCTTCATCTTTAGTATTCTTAGTATTTCCGCAAGTCTCACATTTTCATGTCTTTTTGAGTTTTTTTGTTTTTATGCGTTGTACTTTGGCAACACTCTTGCCCTCAATTTCGCTATTATCCATTTTAACATTAATGATGTGCTGACATTGTTCTGTCACTCATTGTAACGTGATGTTTTTCTGTTGTTCCACCATTGTTAAGATTCTTGACCTTATTTCTTTGTTCGTAGGGGCTGTTAGTCCTTGAACAAAGATTAACCATTTGAATAAATCTCTGTCGATTTCATCTATCTTGAATTGCTCAACCAAAGAGTTTACTGTTCCTGCGTATGCCAAAAAATCCTGGTTATCTGTGTTTACGATGATAAGACATTTGTATCGCATGTGAAATAAACTATTTCTTTCACTGAATATATTCGACAGTATATTTATAGTTTCAGCGAATAAACTCACGCAGGGTCTTGGCAATATCAAGTTTGTATATTGTGTATTCTCTTTTGTTACCAGTTTCTTTAATAACCGGGTTATCTGTTCTTCATTTGCCCAATCGAAGCACATTTTAGTGAATATCTTTCTAAATCTTCTGAAATATGCTGGAAATCTAATACCACAATCAGGTTCGTATTAAAATTCGGATAAAGAATTTGCAATTGCTTCGGCAGAAGAAACCCTGTTTTTTTCTTTCATTGGTGGTCTGTTTCAGAATTTTCGAAGTTTTTCTGCTGTTAGATTATTTTTTGCTGCAACTCTTGATATTTATGTTGTTTTTGCTGCATAATCATACACATCCTTTCAGTCATTTCGGCTAATTGTTCCATATTGAAATTACTCCGAATTCGACACAAAAAAATTCAGTTTTTTTTTAGAAAAAGTAATAGCAATGAGTGTACTATTAATTACTAAAAAGTATTGAACTTTTATCTTGTATAGTTCGTAATATTAATGGTCCGATTTCGGGTCACGGTCCATCATTTTATTTTTACAAATAGAACAAGAATATATTTTTTCCCTTTTAAAAAAGTATCCCTCTTTGACATTCCATTTTTAAAGATGTCTTTTACTTTGCCTGAAAAATAAAACAAATCTATAATAATCCTTGTTTGTTAACGTACATGTATGTCTAACGATGAAAACTGTTGGATGCTTTTTTTTGTACCTTGTAGAGGTAAATCCTTTTTTGTAGTGTCAATTCTATTAATGAACAACGTTTGCATTTGATATCTTCTAAAATTTGGTTTCGAATCCTTGTTTGCCAGCTCATTTAGTTGACTTTACCTTATCTTTCATGGGTTCGTTTTCGAAATTTTCCCCGCCAGCTGATATAACTTTGTTGGTATTTATAATAACAAAAATAACCAGAGTGTAAAGCTTTTAAAAATAAGATGGTTTATTACAATGTATATCTTGTACAAACCAATAGCACTGCCCGTAATCCAAAAGGATTAACCTAATACACTCGAATACCATTGAATTGAGTCCACCATCCATATTACTGTTTGTAGTATATATATATATATATATATATATATATATATATATATATATATTACAGACTAGTACTCTTATCAGCTTGAGGGGAGTCAGATATCCTATCACAACACAAACTCAACGTTTGACAGGTAAAGGATAACTTTAATGGAATATTCGAATATCTATGTATCTCATATAGAGATCAATTGTTAGCCCAAGGATGGACCCTTGATTTCTGAGAACTTCGACTGAAGTAAAATAAACAAAAAGAGAAAGCAATATTCTTATAATGTATGTGGATGTTCTGGTTCTAATAAATCAAATTTATGGACACACTGAAGAATTTAAATTACCTACTGGTAGGTTTGTATTTTTTTCTAAAGATATTAAAATAGACTTTGGTTTCGACAAATGTGCTTAGTGTTCCCTCAACGATGGGATCAAGGTTGACGTGGAAAACGTACAACGTGACGTAGAAACTGATTTAAAATGCATAGAAAAGTAAGAACAACAAAAATACGTTGGCATTGAAGAAAATGATTTAATTAAACCCGCCAAAATGAATGACAAAAATTGTCAGAAAATATGTAAGCAAAATCTATGAAACAGCTTAAAAACTAAAACAAAATAACTGGCAGTAACCAACTTACCATGCCAGTTATAACACAGCTTTGCATTATATACAGGTTAGAAGAGGAAATTAATTGACATTGCCTAGTTCATAATAAGGTATAGACACAAGTACCTACAAAGGCTGCATCTGACTAAATAAACAGGCGGTATGGGTCTCTGAGAAATTAACCATAAACATAGAGCAACTATTGTAAGCGCTGATCAAGATCTGCCGAACCCCCAGAACCCAAACCTTATGATCGTACATCATCCTACAAGAGTGATAAACAACCTCCATAAGAAAACTAGTAAAACATTTTGGACAAGACTATCTCACAAATAAGACTGAAGTACCAAACAAGCCTGCCATGGAAATAGTCCAAAAGACCTGCCCGGAATACACTAATACCTTTCATAGTAGAAAATGTGAAGAATGGGCCAACGAACAATAAGCTAGAGGGATCTATGCAAAACAACAAGTGCAAGCGCTGCCACACAGAAGTAGAGAGTGGGGGCCACCTGAGATCTTGTTGTAAGGTTCTGTTGACGGACACAATGGAGTGTGTAAATATCGACTGGACCATGTGTAAAAAATCAATATGTAGTGTAGCAGTAAGTCCATGGAACATATACCAGAAAGAACTGTAGGTAATATGTCACACATTATGAATGAATACTATATAATACCCACAGCTACATACCTAGAAAACAGAAATTTTAAACCTGACATTGAGATATGGGACAAGGTGGGAAAGTAGAAACCCTAGTTAAAGTCAGTGTCTTTCATGATACGAACTTAAAGATTGCTGAAAGGGATTAGATAACTAAATACCAAGGTCTTACCTACGATATGAAAATAAAATGGAATCTTAGGAATATCTTTATCATTCCAGTGATCATAGAAGCAACCGGACTCGTGAAAAGGAATTTCAAAAATACCTGGTGAATATTCCATGTGAACAAAGTTCAAGAGAGATACAAGCAATTGCAATGAACGAGATCTCCCGGTTGGGTCTCTGAAGTAGATAGTGAATGTCTGGTATACAGTAGGATGTCCCATCTCCAGAAAAAAAGGATTTAAAAAGAGCTATATTCTTGTGAAATATATGGATATGTTTTTTGTCAACACTCAAATCTTGTGAAATATTTGGGAACTCACACTCGAGAGAGTTTAGATGCCGACTAGACACTGTATCTTCAGTCTTTCTGTACAAGATGTGTAAAGATAACCTTAAATGCTGACACATTTCCTTTTAAATGAACCTGTAGCAAATATTTAAATAAAATAACATAGTATTGTACACTGAAATAAGATGAGAAAAGGTATAATGGTAAGTTCGTAACTCGATAATTAATGAGTCAAACCTATGAAACTGAGGAGTGCATAACGTTTCCAAGTCCACGGAATGAGTAAAGGTGCTCGTACGTCCATTGACAAGAACTTTTGCCAGATTGGCTGGGTTTATAGAGGAGAATCTTATAACTGAACACAGCTAATCCAATCAGACAATCTTATAAATACTTATGTAAATCACGAAGTCTATTGAATATATTAAACACTTTTTAAAACACTTATTTATCAATAAATCAAAATATGTGACCTTTGTTTAACAAATTATACAGAGATACAAACAATTGCAATAAACGAGATCTCCCGGTTGGGTCTCTGAAGTAGATAGTGAATGGTATACAGTAGGATGTCCCATCTCCAGAAAAAAAGGATTTAAAAAGAGCTATATTCTTGTGAAATATATGGATATCTTTTTTGTCAACACTCAAATCTTGTGAAATATTTGGGAACTCATACATTTGTTTAACTAATTATACCAGGAACAGATATATGGTACATAATTTTGAAATAAACTATTCTTATTATTATGTGATACATTTTTAAAGCTTTGTAATGGTGTGTGATTTGACTTTTCTCTCGACCAATACCAGACATATTCTGCAGTTTCTGATCGATCACATAAATATTTTGACAATACTTTTATACAAACGTTGTAATATCAACATGTTTACAAGCGACAGCTTTATTTCATGTTTCAGGCGTTTTGTGATTTTTTTACTTTCTTAATTATCAATTAGGTTTTACTACTATTTTCAGTTGAATAACGTTAACAGGTTTGAAATAAAATTGTGTTTAGAGTATACAACAGAAGGAAAAACCAAATATTCAACAAATAACTTACTATAGACGATTAAAGATACTTTTCTACCAACCTACCCAATCTGTGTGTTTAAAATCATTTTAAATCGCTTTTATTTACATATTTCATCTCGGAGTGATCCTATCTATTGAAGATGGCGTTGAGTATGAAACCGTGTGTGCATCGACAATCGCAAAAAAATGAAACAAAAATACAGCTAATAACTCATATCGAGCAAAAATTTAATTTTAGACCGAACTGTGTGTTTTTATTTCCTCTATACTTTTAATTTTCGATTTTTAGGATTTAGTTGACGACCTCTCATTTTAACATGGAATCTACTGACAAAATTGTTTATTACACGACTGCAGATCAGCGATAAAACATGTAAATAAAATCACTGTAAAATACTTTAAAACACAAACAATCAGGCAGACATGTAGTAAAAAAAGGTTTACTTGCTTGTGGTGACAGTAAGTTGTTGAATATTTGTTTTTTCAACCCTTTTCTCAGCTGTGGGATAGTCTAGGAAATATCCAAAGATGTTTTATTTACGTACAGTTTTGCGTTTTTTTTCATTCATCTAAGATCAAAAGTTAAGGATTAATAATAATTTTTTCTTAGAAATGATGTTATTACAAACCAATAATAGAAGATTGTTTGATGTACATGAAACTATCAAACATGAAGAGAAGAGTCAATTAAATAGATGAAGAAAGAACAAAATAAAGTATAACCCCTAAATAAGATTAGGTAAAATATTTATTACTTGTTAATATGATTTTTCAGTTTTGTTCTCACAGATGTTTGAAGATAAAATATTTAACATGCCCGTGGTTACACGCCCGTTGCATACAAACAATTTTGACATTGAGATGAATTAAGGGTGAACAAATATTTTTCTACAAAAAAACATTTGCTTAGAATAATGACTGACAAATTGAGAAATGTGTTAGAAAAAAGGGAAACAAAATAGAAATAATAAATAATAAATAAGTATTGAATTTGAATGTAGCTTTTCTAACCTAATTGATTACGTTGTGGGCACATATGAAACCTCACTAAAGAAAACTTTGTTGATATGTTTGTATAATTTTGCATATACGTATATCGAATATGTATGTGTTGTAGGAAGGCAAACATAATGGTATGCCAATAAATACTTTTTTTGATGAACCTATGGAAATGTGCTCTCTTCATCATCAAATGATAACATTACAGTGAAATTTATATATGTATATATATATATATATATATATATATATATATATATATATATATATATATATATATATATATATATTAATTACTTTCTTGTTTTTTCTCACCGTCCCGGAAATCATATAGCAATTCTAGATATAATTGTCTCTGGAATATATCCTCACAAACGCCTGTATCGACTGATTCTATATCTAGTAAGATAATATTGGGTTACTTTTCTAATTTTTCTCGTATGACTTTTACAGTGAACTTATCAAGATTCTGTGAATTTAATCCAATATTATTTATAATAATGAACAAACAGAATGTTTATATATGAACACAAATACTAAAACAATTACATTGAATTTATTTTTATTTACAGATGTTCCTGCTTAAAAGTCCGGATTTGAATGGATCATAATTTTCTTTGAAAAATAGTATATCGAAAATTATTTTCTAATGTCAAAGACAACAGCGACATCTGTGCCAAAAATTATTTTCCTGGATATTACTACATAACAAATTCTAGGAATGGACAGATACAAATCACAAAGTCAACCAAGATTCTCGTGAATTATGTGGCTTTGGAAAAGACAAAGTTCTGATAGAGTATAGGAGATTTTTTTGCACCAAGGGATATCTCTTACAGAAGTAAGACAAGATAAATATCGTATACCTGTGAAGTATATTGCATTGCTATTAGCATGAAATAAAATGTGGTACTATATCTGAGAATTTACAATAGAGAAAAGAATAGATAAAATTGCATATTTTGAAAAGCTTCGTTGATAGCCTTCAGTGAATCAGGATAAGTGAAACATGCAGGTAAACACTGTAGGAAAGCTACATTCTTGTCAAATATGTGAATATTCTTGTTCTCAAAAATCAAAGTTAGTAAGACATATAAGAGCTCACACTGGGGAAAAGCCATATTCTTGTGAAATATGTGAATTTTCGTCTGCTGAAAAATCATGTTTAGTGAGACATATCAGAACTCACACTGGGGAAAGGCCATATTCTTGTAAAATATGTGAATATTCGTGTTCTCACTCATCAAGTTTAGTCATACATATGAGAACTCACACCGGAGAAAAGAAACCATATACTTGTAATGTATGTGAATATTCGTCTTCGTATAAATCACATTTAGTGCAACATATTAGAAGTCACACTGGGGAAAAGCCATACTCTTGTAAATTATGTGAATATTCGTCTTCTGAAAAATCAAAGTTAGTCAAACATATGAGAACTCACACCGGAGAAAAGCCATATTCTTGCAATTCATGTGAATATTCTTGTTCTGTAAAATCAAGTTTAGTAAAACATGTAAGAACTCACACTGGAGAAAGGCCATATGTGAAATATGTGAATATTCGTGTTCTCAAAAATCCAATTTAGTGACACATATGAGACAACACACCGGAGAACAGCAACATTCTTTTGAAATATGTGAATATTCGTGTTCTCAAAAATACTATTTAGCAAAACATATAAGAACGAACACCAGAGAAAAGTCATATTCTTGTGAAATATGTGAATTTTCGTGGGCTAAAAAATCAAATCTAGTCAAACATATGAGAACTCATACCGGAGAAAAGCCATATTCTTGCAATGTATGTGAATATTCTTGTGGTCAAAAATCAAGCTCAGTGACACATATGATAACTCACGGTTGTGAAAATCTATATGCTTGTGAAATATGTGAATATGCTTGTTCTATGAAATCCACTTTAGTAAAATATGTAAGAAACATGTAAGAAACTGAATATAAGATGTAGCAGCAGGCACTGGGAACATCTACCTGAGAGAACTGTGGGGAATGAGACATACACTATCCATTATGACCATGAAATCCCCACAGCTACCTATCTGGAAAACGCAGCTGTCAAACCTGACATTGTAATATCGAACAAGAGAGAGAGAGTGGCAACTTTTGTTGAGGTCAGTGTTCCTAATGATGGGGGACTAAATAGCGCTGAAAGGGAGAAAATAACAAAATATCAGGGTCTAATATATGATATGAAAAGAAACTGGAACCTCAAAGAGATCTCTATCATTCCAGTTATCATAGGAGCCACTGGACTCATGAAGAAGAACTTGAAAAAGTATTTAGCAAGTATAACTGGTGAACCAAGTGCAAGAGAAATCAAAACAACTGCCCTCAAGGGAACAGCCAGGATCCTGAAAAGAGCTCTCGGTTTGAGTCTGTAAATAGCGGGTGATCGTACGGCATTTGGAAGAATGCCCCGTCCCCAGCAAATGAATGAAAAGAAAAATTTAAAAAAAAGAGAAAGGCCATATTCTTGTGAAATATGTGAATATTCTTGTGCTGATGAATAAGGTTTAATAAAACATATCAGAATTCACACTGGCGAAAAACCACATTTTTGTAAAATATGTGAATATTCTTCATCTAAAAAAACAAATTCATTGAGAAATATTAAAACTCACACTGACGAAAAGCCATATTCACAGTAAGCTCCTTAGAAAGTGTGACGTGGGAGTTTTTGAAATATGTGAATATTCGTGTTCTCAAAAATACTATTTAGCAAAACATATAAAAACTCCCACCAGAGAAAAGTCATATTCTTGTGAAATATGTGAATTTTCGTGTGCTAAAAAATCAAGTTTAGTGAGACATATCAGAACTCACACTGGCGAAAGGCCATATTCTTGTAAAATATGTGAGTATTCGTGTTCTAACACATACAGTTTAGTTATACATATGAGAACTCACACCGGAGAAAAAAAAACCATATACTTGTAATGTCTGTGAATATTCGTCTTGGTATGAATCACATTTAGTGCAACATATTAGAACTCACACTGGGGAAAAGCCATACTCTTGTAAATTATGTGAATATTCGTCTTATGAGAAATCAAAGTTAGTCAAACATATGAGAACGCATACCGGAGAAAAGCCATATTCTTGCAATATATGTGAATATTCTTGTGGTCAAAAATCAAGTTTAGTGACACTTATGATAACTCACGGTGGTGAAAAGCCATATGCTTGTGAAATATGTGAATATGCTTGTTCTATGAAATCCGCTTTAGTAAAACATGTAAGAACTCACACTGGAGAAAGGCCATATTTTTGTGAAATATGTGAATATTCTTGTGCTGATAAATCAGGTTTAATAAAACATATCAGAATTCACACTGGCGAAAAACCACATTTTTTAAAAATATGTGAATATTCTTCATCTAAATAAACAAATTTATTGAGACATATTAAAACGCACACTGACGAAAAGCCATATTCTTGTAATGTATGTGAATTTTCCTGTTCTGTAAAATCAAGTTTAGTGAGACATATGAAGAGACACAGTGGGGAAAAACTATAATTTTGTAAAATATGTTGATATTATTGTTCTCAAAAGTCTAATTTAGTAAGGCATATGAGGACACAGTAAGCTCTTTAGAAAGTGTGATGTGGGATAAATCCTCGTAGAAAAAGAAAACAGGAAGAGAATAAAAGAGAAAACCATCTACTCTTCATGGATGATCTCAAACTCTATGCAGAGTCTCCCTGATATAAACTGGACAAATATTCACTGAAGATATCTGCATGAAGTTTAGATTGAAACATGTACTAAATGCACAATAAAAAGGGGACGGAAACGACATCAAAAAATCTGTAAATAAATAACTTTATTGGCGACCTGGGAGAGGATGCAACATACAAATACCTCGGTACAGAGAAAATGTGATGGTGGAACATTTAAAGATGCGAGATAAGGTAGTAAAAGAATACAGTAAACGCCTTAAATCGATCCACTACTAAGAACCAAGCCCCAACAAATAAAATAACGGCTTTAAATCAGGTTACTATTCGGTAATTTGATATCGTTTTGGTTTGATAGATTTGCCACAACGTAACATGAATAGGCTCCATACCAAGACCAGAAAAATACTGGCGTTATATAGGATACTATACCGAAACCAGTGGAGGACAGGACATATCTGTCACAAAAAGAAGGCGGTCTAGGTCTCACTGAAATTAACCATGCATATAGAGCCACCATAGTAAGCTTTGGACAGCACATTAGAAGCTCTACAGACGTGGGTATGTTAAGATACCATTATGAGCATCTATCCCAACAAACCTTGATCACAAAGCTTGATTATAGGTTTGGTAGAGTCATGCTGGAAAAAATTACTGCAACCTACTACGAACCAGCAACCTGCATTGTGAGAAAGAAGATTTAGCTTTAGAAAAAATGGAAATAAGAACCATGAAACTAGGATGCCAGCAACATAAAAGAGCAGGGAATTTCTTTGAAGAGCTTAACCAAGTATATATAAACGAAGAGGCCTCACTCTAATTGCTCAAGAATGGCAGACTTCTATTTGACGTGGAAATAATTTTCATAGCCGGACAAGACTAAGGCTTACTCACAAATAGATTCAAATAAATAGCTGGCCTCGAAACAAACGGTCAGTGTAGATTTGCCACTCAGCAATTAAGAGTAAGAGGAGGACGTCAGAGAAGCTGAGTATGTTCCTGTTATCGAAACAAGGTTGCTAAATCTGTGATTGACCACAAAGGAATATAGGTGTATGCAGCAATTACAGAAGGTCATCTTTGATGGACGGTCGGATTAAAATATAAATCTCGACCCAGACGTTAGACGATACTTCACAGTACGAAGCGGCTAAGTCTGTAGAACCCTTAATTGTCCACAAAGTCCCCGAAAGACTATAAGCAGGAAGAGATACACCCAAACTTTAAGAACTAATACATTGATAGGTATTCTGGACAGAAATGTGCCACATACTTCGTCGATTAACTTTCGAAGGACTATATTGATAAAGAAGGGTCTTTGTACTGGCTAAAAGGGGCGCCCATTCACTACGACCAGTAGAGGCTTATAATGGCCGCTAAAGTCCAGGGCATGATGAAAAATGCGTTTAAAAAGATGGCTCGTCTCAGTCAGGACAACAAGTGCAGATTTTGCCACACTGAAGTGGAGAGTGTGAGCCACCTGATATCGAGTTGCAAAATCATGTTGGCTGTTTACTCATACACAGCACGATATAATGGAGTGTGCAGGTACCTCCACTGGACCATCTGTAAGAAACTGAATATCAAGTGTAGCAGCAAGCCCTGACAACATCTACATGAGAGAACTGTGGGGAATGAGACATAAACCATCCATTATAACCATGAAACTTCCTAGCTACCTATCTGGAAAACGCAGCTGTAAAACCTGACATTGTCATATGGAACGAGAGAGAGAGAGAGCGGCAACTTTGGTTTATGTAAGTATCCCTAATGATGGGGTCCTAAAGAGAGGTGAAAGGGAGAAAATAACAAAATATCAAGGTCTAATGTATGTTATGAAAAGAAACTGGAAAATCAGAGAGTTCTCCACTATTCCAGTTATCATAGAAGCCACTGTACTCATAAAGAAGGACTTGAATAAGTATTTAGGCAGTATACCTGGTGAACCAAGTGCAAGAGAAATCAAAACAGCTACACTCAAGCGAACAGCCAGAATCCTGAAAAGAGCTCTCGGTTGGTGTCTGTAAATAGCGGGTGATCGTATGCCATTTGGAAGCAAATAAAAGAATATGGAAAAAATGGTAAGTTGAAAACCATATTCTTGCACAGTAGGCCAATAATCTTGTTCTTATAGATGAAGCTCAGTGAAACGTATAATAACTCCTAGTAAGGACATCCTTGTGAAATATGTTAAATATCTGTTTTGTGATACCTTTTCAAAAATGAGAACAATTCCAGAATCACAAAATATAGGATGGATATAATCAAAATAAAAGCTTTTGGTGAAGCAATATATTACTTTACGAAAACAAACCTAATTGAATTTGTACAAACGGAAAGAAAAATTGATATTGGTATTGACAATGGGATAAACCAGAATAAAACATCAAAAACTGACAGAAAGCTGTCATTTTCCAAACACTACTGCCCTAACAATAAACACATAAAAAAGATAAAAGTTACATGTCAAAAGTTTTATTTCCTGAAAAACAATGCTTTCTCTATACATTTAAAAACATCTAATTGTAAATCAATTGGATGGTTGAAAAAAATAATTGCCCAATCAGCAACCCCATTATTGTGTAAAAATTATTTGAAGCATAATGCAATGATAGTACATATGAGTCCACATACATCAGCTACCTGATACGATACGATGCAACCCAAGCCTAGGATTCATACTACTGGCAAAGCAGAGACATTTCCAATCGGACTCCCCACTAAAAAACTTAACATCTTTCCCAAACCTTTTTCGGATAAACTGTATTGTGTCTTAGCATTCACCTTAAAGTAATATTCGTTACCCACATTCTAACTGGCTGTGGTTTTTATGTTCAGTTATTGTTTAATCTGTCGGAGACAACTTTGTTAGAGATCATAAATGTTAAGCGATTTATTCATTTTTCACTATTATTTTACTTCATGTATTTTTTTCAAAACTTTGGATCAATTTAAAAATGGGAATATAAAAGTAATAAACTCAACAAAATGAAGTAAACCCATTTAATATTGACATCAGTTACTTAACAATAAAAATCTGCTAAGGACAGATAGTGTTGCTATCAACCTGAGATCTGCAGTATTTTTTTGTAAAACATATTAAACACTTTTAAGACAACACTTATTTTCTACAAGTATTAAAATATATAACTAATTGAACCGTGAACAGATATAGCACATGCTTTAGAAATTAAATATTCTCATCAGTATTTGATATAGAGCTAAAGAATTTTAATGCTCTATTATTTGACTTTTCTCTCGACAAATACAACACATATGGTTATGTTTTTCGCGGATCTAATCGATATTCTTACAATACTTGCCTCTATTGGTCTATTCTTTTATTTCATGATAAACCCATTCTAAAGCCCTTTTTGGGAATTCTCTGTCCCTGGACTTCACAACTTTTTCTAGTTTTGTGCTTTGGTTTATTTTATTTTTGGTGGGCTCGTTTTGGACCGCTTCCACCACTTTCCTGACACTCATGTCTTATTTGATTCATATTTCCCCCGGGCCCTTGACATGATTACATATGCATCTAATTGGCTTCTGATCGAGCCGTTTGAGAGGTGTTTTCGAGTGTACCCTGTTCTTTCCTTTTCCTCAGGCAAATCTATTTACTTCTTCCTCAGGTGACCATGTTCACTCCTGTTCTAATAAATGATTTTGCATAAGTTTACCCATAAATTTGCTCTTTACATCTTTGGTCGATTTGGTAAGACTTAAGCAACCATCGGCCTTCTCTGACTATTTCGCACTGTTCGATTCAGTTTTGGGTACCATAAATCTAATATAGCTCCTCCTGGTCTCAGCTGCCAGTGGACACCGTTTATTGAGCTATCATTTATGATATCAATCATGCTCCCTCTTTCGGCAAAATAGGAGGCGCATATAGAAACTTTCATTCACCTCAGAAAATACCTCCAATAACTTTGCAAGATTTATCGATCCAACTCCTCCTTTATTACACTAACTAAGCAAATCGGTCCATCCTATTTTCTAAGTCTGCGAGTACCTTACTTTGATCGTGTTTTATTTTAATTAAAGCAGCATCAGTTGCATTTGTAGACTTGCAGTACTGTGCCGTTAATTCTTTTTAAGAGTCACTTGCCATAGACTTTACCATACGGTTTCCCAGTAATTATTGTAACTCATGATTAACTTTAGAGGACTCCGTTTACTGGATGTTAGTCGGTAAGCCACTTTATATATGTTGTTAAGTATCAGACTTTTTACAAAAAAAGTTATGTTCAATAATGTTTTTTATGAATTATTTTAATGAAAATATTTTAGCAGAGGAAATTATCACCGACCTTAACTTTGTGGGGTGGACAGTGTGTGTTCCTTTTCTTTAGATGCTTGTAACGATTGTTCCTGGTCGATGTGCTGTCCTTCCGATGATTGTTATTCTTCCGTAGATAATTTGTCAAATTGTAAGCTGTAACAGTGTCGTGGAAGTCATCAGCACCAAATTTGTTTATTGTCTAGTGGAAAAGTCTGGCTTTTTCTATAGATTTCCCCCTGAGTTTTTTCTTTTTCGTAAAACTAATGTATCACTATCGTGGGCCGGGTAGTGTAACTTGATGTGTCTGCGCTGTGTGGACGTTTCTGAAGGGTTGTTTTCATCCCCGAACGTCAATATAATCTCCCTAGTTGTGTGCGATAGTCAAATTCGTTTTCAATGAAGGGGTTAATCCCATCGTTATATTTGACGGGTTTCATGCGTCATTAATTCTGCTTGGTTTGGCACTATCGGCTGGGAATTGAACGCTTATATAAAAAGGAGCGAACGATTATCTGATATGTAAATATAATTTTTGTTATTCACTACAGACAAACAATAAATAAGTTGAATGAGTTTGTTTTCGGAGGGTAGTGGAGGGCATTTTTTTACCGACCCATTTAAAAAAAATATTTCGTCTAATTTATTTTTGTCTGATTTTAAAAAGGTACCAGTATTTTTATGAGGGTAGAAGAGCGTTTTCTATCCACCAAATTTATATTTTATTTGTAAAATTCCAAAGTAAATGTGTAAAATAACGTGAATTCACAAACATTACATTATATAGGAAAGTGATCGGTAAGTGTACACACTAAAAAAAACACGCAGACGACACTAAGCATACGAAGGATAAAGTTAGGAATAAAAAAATGTTTTAAAAAATTAACTGCCATTGTAAACTAAATTTTCCATATCAATCAGCGGCATTCTTAGCATCAATTGAACAATCGATAGCTTTCTTGTCTTGTAGCAGATCCTTATTTGTTGGAATGAAGTATGGTTCGATTTGGACATAAGAGACCACACTTCACAGCATTACATTCTCTGGGATGAAGTTGGTTTATTGCCAGCCACCTGAGAAGCTCTAACGAGAGAATGCTGATGGGTCTATGTTCATTTATTTTTATATCCTTACTCACATTACACCGACATTGTGTCACATCTTTTGTCGACTCTTTGGCAAATTATTATTGTTATGTATAGTTTTGGGGAAGGATGTAGCCCTTGCTCGAAACAGGCACATAGAACATTACAGTTTGTATGAACTTTGGCTTAAAAAAACGGACTTTATGCAGAATATAGGCTAGCCACTTCTTGTGTTTCTTATGCAACTGCTTCTGACAGAAGTTCTCTTCTGATAAAAACCCGAGCATCCCTAGCATAACTGGATGTTTGAACTTTAAGATACGTTTCTTTTTTGTCATAATACATTTATCTTGGACGTTAGTTGTGACAATCTCGACTCTTTTCGTAGGAGTGCTGAAGATGCCCGTTCAGCGCTTTCTTCATTGTCGCCATGCAGCACCCATCTATCTGTCCAAAGTTAATATTACCTTGCCCAAATATTTTTGCACTTTTTCTACAACTTCTAGGCGAATTTAATTCTGTGCACATAGGCAGAATTCCTGGTAGCCACTGCTTCCACATCGGCCTTGCTAATCTCCAGCTTTTTCGCCAAGTCTCAACCTCACCAATAATACACAGAAACAGCTATCCGTCACACTTTCTCGTGATAACATACTAAAAATGGTTAAAAAAATGAAAGCATAAAAAAATATTATCCAATTTATCCTAAACACCGTGTATTTAAGTATGTGTTTGTAATTAAATAAAAACTGAATGTATACTTTAAGTTTGTTTTCATATTATGAATTCATCCCTTATATTCTTGTCATTACACATTTTCACAAATAACTATTTTTTCATTAAAATTTAAATTTAGTTATTTCATTGAATTTTTTAAATAGAAATTCTATAAATAAGAAAACTGAATTGCTATAACCCAGACAAGAATATAAAAGGAGAACAAAATATATCAAGAGAAACACTAAGCATTTTTATTCATATCATTTTTGTTAAGTTGAAAATTTCCTTACGAACGTACAACAAGCAAATATTAAAGTTTTTTTTCATGCAAATTGATCCAATCTATTGAGAATGATATTTTTAGTAAATTAGTGAACCCTAACTGAAAAACTATTATGTACAACTGAACGTAATTTGTTATACTTCACAATCAGAGAATGTGGATGAAATGTATAAAAATAGAAAAACAAAAATAAACTTGCGTTGCATTAAAACAAATACAATTGCACTGTCGCAAAGATTTATTGAATAAATTCGCCATTCTTCATGACTGATACTATAAATCCTTTTAGTGATGCTTCCAAATGAATAAAAAATGCTCTACTATGAATGTAAACATTTCACACCAATATAATAATAGTAATAAAATAAAGAAATTAGCATTTGATGAAGTAAGATATTTCTCTTATTCAAATCTCATTGCGCCCATCAATCTTTTTTATTCATAGACTTTCCCCAAATCTGCTTCCAAACATCAGATAGAGAATGTGAATGAAAAGTATAGAAATAGAAAATCACAAAAGAAAAACAAAAACAGGATTTGCAATAATACATATATAAGAGTAGGTGTTAATTATCATTTGCACTGTCACAAAAAGTTATTCAATAAATCATCCATTCTCCAAGAGTTTCCATTTTTTACGTCATCCATCTTCAACTGACTGCCATAATAAAAACAATTTTCTACTATAAATTTAAACATTTCACGCCCGTAGTCTACGCCTTCCTTTTCTTGAATATCACTATTTCTTATGATAGTTAGATTATCAGTCAACATATTACTCTTCTATATTAATTAGCAGTTTTACATATAACAGGAAAACCTATGGATATACTTATTAGCAGGTAAGAATATCAGTATACACCAATAATTACGGAATTACGGAAAATTACAGAGGAGAATTTTAATAAGCAATGAAATTAATTTACTATTCAGCGTCAATGAACCCCGAACGACGCAGTAAAAAAAATATAATAACAGTAATGTATTTACGGTGAGGTCTGAATACAATCGACATGATAGTCAGCCGATAGTACAACAGAAAATGTGGTGACTTGAATTGATAAGGAAGAGAGTTCAACCTTAGAATCTTGTACGTTCTGTGACAACAATCGGCTGTCAGTACGACTGCTTAAGATTATTGCCTCGTCGAGTGGTCATCATGTCATAAGTAAGACATTATACTTTGCCATACATTTCAAATACACAGTTTCTAGGACGTCTATTATTATCGCAGCATGTCTTTCAGAGAGTTCATGAACAAATTGTGAATTAAGCTTCGGTTCAATATGATCCACGGCTGAGTAAAACAGATCGAAACATTAACACATGTGAGCCGCGATAAGATTAGCTCATCCAAATTAAGTATGTAGTTCTTGTCTATCGGGTTTCTAATATGATACTTTACTATTTAGGCATCCAAACAGCCAATCTGCAAAGGGGGGATAACTCAATTGACATATATTGTCACCAAGGCAACTTATCACAGTATCTTAAACCACAGTATAGGTTGGCAAAGTTGGGTGATTGTCCAAGTGAATAAATGAAGTTAGGAAGTGAGAGTACTGCCGAAAGTCTACGAGCAGCTTAAATTTTGGTTGTTCTTTTTAAGGTTCCAGTTTTTAGGGGGGATATTTTGGGAAGAACCTGTTTTATAGATACATTTGAAAGAAAACAGTTCTGAGTAATATTCAAATGTGTGAGAAAGCGAGAGAAATGTTATATGATAAACAAACAAAATAAGATAAATAGTACAAAAGCATAGTTTCACAAAAGAGTTATTGTATATATGTTTAAAAATGGAAGTCTACATAGATAGGAAAACATAGAATACTTGTTCATATTTTGAGTGTCCTTGCAGAACAAGGGGGATTCATTAGTTGGGATATCGAGGAAATGTGAGTCGATAATTTACGGGCTGTGAATAATCAACGGGTTTGAAAAATCGTCATCAAAACTTTCTCACTCAATTACATGAATTACATTTCATTGAAAGTTATCACATAGAGTCAATACTCATTTGTTTTCATATTAGACATTTCAGTGAGAAATGTATGACGTATTACAGTGGTTAAGTTCATACATTTGATTTCAATCAACAGACGACATTGAAAGGGGATTAAAGAAGTGTGTGTGTCGCCTTAAGTATATGTATGCGTAAGACTGTGAAAGGGTTAATGTATTGTATGTGTGTGTGCGTTGGTATCAGAGTGGCTATGTGTGCATGAGTTTAGTAAATGGGTATTCAGCTTTTCCAACAGAGGGGCGAGAAGGCTGGCGAAATGCCAATGTGTACTCTGTCGTGAATTTCGACTAAAAACTGCAATTATATGCATTCGGGGTGGATCTAAACGTCAAACTTGATAAATCCAGAGAAATGCATCTAATTGGCTTAAAATCTTTTTATTTGTTTTTATCTATTCAAGTAAATGCTTGCGCCAAACCGTGTGCGCAGAAACGAGTTTAAACATTTCAATTTTGGGCACCGAAGAGTAAACTTTGTCGCTACAATCTTCAGCTAAAGATAGCCGTGCTCGAGAATCCAGTGTATAATGACAGCAGAGAGAGAGAGAGAAAAGGGAAGTCTTTATCCATGTGTGTATTTGCGACTAACAAACGTATCTTTTTCTTTTAATTCAGTGTCATCTATATTTTTTAGTTTTAAGAATTGACAAACATGCTCTGAATTAATTCGGATTACAATTCCGCAGACTTAACTTATGTACGGACCTTTTCACACGAGGAACGAAATAATGATTACACCGTATCACGATGACGTAACTCATTTTCGTTTATCAAGTCAATTGTTAAAGAATAAGTCTTTATTTAAATCGTTTTTTTATATCTGTTAATTTTGATGTTTATATTTTCTTAACATATTTTATTTCTTACTGAATTGGACACAAACAGAATTTGTTTCGCTTTACTAAGGAAATCACAACAAACTGATCAAATTGTCTGTTTTGAACACAAAAGAAAAAGAAATCATCCGTTTTTTTAGGGGTTTTTCGTATTGATTTTTCTGGACTGAAAGGTAAATATTTTCAACTTTTTATTTAATTTTGCTCAAATTTGTAAGCAATGTTCAACAATATAATAAGTTTATTTTTATTGCAATCTATTAAAAATTAGGATTTCACCATGCTGGATAACAGACCTGATTTTAAAAAGTATGAATCTCCGATTAAAAAAAAACAAAATAAAATCCTAAAAATTATTCAATCTGACATTTAGATTTATGCAACAAAAAAAACAATGTGTTCATTTTAGTATAACTTATATTATTTCTAAGAAAACAATACTTTCTACGATAAAATAAATAAGAAATAATGGTATTCATGGTGTTTTTTTTTACTATCTTACACAGAATAGTTTACCCCAAAAACAAAACTAGATTCTACTTTTGGGGGCGATTACAAACAGTCTGAAAACATTTCCGCAAATTGTTTTGGATGTTTTTCAGAACAGGAACCAACTCCTGATTTATACGTTTACCTTTTGTAAGTATGGATTGTCGGAACTACAATAATCTCGGTAAAAACTCATGTCTATGTCAATGACTCTTTAAAAAACTAATTAGATGAAGTTAACATAATTGAATTAAAAATAAATAAAAAGTATCCGAATTATTCTTTTTTTTATTGCATACAATTTTTTATTTATGTTTAAAAAATTGACATCATGGAATTTTTCCATGACAGACATATTTCTTGATAAAAATTTGTATGTGTCAAAAAGTATTAATTTTTTGTTCATGAGTTAATAACATTTTTAAATAATTTGTTTTTCCAAAATTTATGTATTTTTTTCTGTAAAACGTGGAAAATCAATCGAAAGCACGAACGATTTAGCGCCACACGATCAGAGTTATTACGATGGTCGTAATTATCAGCAATATTATTTTATTAACTTATTTTTTTAGTATTGATAAATTTAAAAAAATCTTCAATAAATATTTCTGTAATTAAAAAATTCCATGACGTTAATTTAATTTTATTTTTTAATATAAATTTTTTTTAAACTTCGATTTTTACCGAGATTATTGTCTTTTCGACCATCAATACTTACATAAGCTAAACTTGTAAATCAGAGGATGATTACTCTTCCAAATAACCATTTTCTTTTATTTTTAAATGAAATATTTTAGAGTGGGGGATCACTTTCCTATATAAATTTAACGTAAATATAGCACCCACTTCCGGGCCGTTTAACTGTAATGTGGAGACGTGGAACCAATTTTTTTGGAAGAGGCTATTTTGCTGGTCGCGTCAAAATAACGACCCCCTGGTTATTCTGCCGGGACCGGCAAAATTACGAGGGGGTCGTTATTTTGCCGGTCCCGGCAGAATAACGAGGGATCTTTATTCTGCCGGCTTATGTTTTTTTAACCTGTTATCGTCTTGTGAAAGAAATGGTAATGAAATAAATAAGGATAAATATTTAATAACAATTTATTTTCATCGTCATCATCAGTTGTTATTCTGTCGGTTATTTTAATTTTTTGAATAGAAAACAAATATCTGCTTTTACCACAAAAAACATTAAAAGTAAAAATTAATTAAATGAACGAAAATATCAGACAATTAGATTCTTTAGTCGCATTTAGAAGTAATTTGCGTCGGATAAAAAATGTTTTAGTTATTTAAGAAAAAAAAGTAGTTTTCATTAATGGATATAAAAAATAAATAACTCTTGTTAAGAAATCTGATTATTAAAATAATTAAAGTTAAGTCCCTAAAGAAATTAAATCAGATATCATTTTTTTAATTTCAGTTTAATAAACAGTCTAAACAGCAATTTTAAAACTGATTTTTCATTATCTTTTAGGATAAATGTTAGGACTATTTCTCATCATTTCATTAAATTAACCATTAAATTGAATGTTTTTCTTGCGATGAAATAAAACAGTAGTAATTGTCAGTAATTTCAACTGCTACATGTAACGACGAATTTTAATGCAAAGTTGAATTGTTTTACACACAAACATTGTGAGGTTATCCGGTAGAGAGTTATATTAAAAGAAGTAGCCATAAACGGGGTTCAAAACGAATTATTTGTACTTAAAAACATGAGGTGTATTTTTTTACAATAAAAACTACGTAAATGCATTTAAATGGACATAGAAATTCATCGTAGTTACTTAGTCTATGGTGATATAAAACTTTTCTTTTCGTAAGTCGTGGCGAAAATCGCCGTATAAATTATTTATTTAATTTTTAAAAATAGTCAGAAGTTTTAATTATTTCTGTTTTTATTAGGAAAATGTTGAAATAAAAATAAACCGGCAGTTAAGTTGACTCGTGAAATCTTCACTGTAACTATAACAGTTAGGTTAAATAAACCTGAACCGGCAAAATAACAGCACCATCGTTATTCTGCCGGGACCGGCAAAATAACGAGAGGGTCGTTATTCTGCCGGTCCCGGCAAACTAGCCTATTCGAAAAAATTTTTAATTCGTGCTAGAAGGAGGTAAATGTGTGTTGACTAAGATGATATTTTAACATTTAATTTTCTCCTTTTCTGGGGGAGGCCGGGAGCATTTTTTTTAATAATTAAATAAAATACGGAAGCAATATTTAATGTTTAATGAAACATTTTTGTTTAAATTGTGGATGGGGTGGGAAAGGGTTTAATTATTTTTTGATTACTTTTAAGGAATAGGTTCATTTGCAGTTGTGAAGTAAGCAATTCCCACTTTCTGGAGAAAGTCGAATCATGTTTAAACACAGTACGAACTCAACTAACGGACTTTGCAAACTGAAACTTAGCTTAGGATTAGGTTAGGGTTAGTTTATGGTTAGGTTATTGTTAGTTTGTGGTTAGGGTAAAAATAAAAAATAAACAATTTGGTTCATATTGTGTACATTGTTCTGTGAAGTTAATTGAATGTTCGTTATCGTCACTTTTACTTAGCCAAACACGAGTATTTTCTACCATGGTTTTTTATTTCTGAAGCGGTTGCAAATTTCAAAATTTAAACATAGCCCCCCCCCCCCACTCAAATTAAACTTTTAAAAATTATCCCGGCCCCCATTTATATTTAAAACAAAAAAAATGAATTATATGAATTAAAAAATGCCCTCATCCAACGTTCCGATTCCAAAATAAAGAAACATTTAAGTTTACGTCTCGATTTACCGCTAAATAAGCAAGAAGTGGGTGCTATGCCACGTTAAATCTATATACGAAAGTGATCCCTCACCTTAAAATCCAATCTATTTATCTTATTAAAATTTACTTTTTGTTGATATTTTTACAGGCTGTTTACATGTGATCTCGAAAGAAAGTAGAATTTGAAAATTTTGAGGTTGTAAACTTTGTCGGGTTTTATAGTAAAAATTGATGTTTTTACTATCACAGTCATCATATAACTTCTCCCCCAAAATATTAGATACTTTTTATTGTGGCTAATTACATGTGACCAGCGTAAAAATAAATTCTGCAAAAAAGCGATTAAAACTTTAAAAAGGAAGTGGATAATTATGATCCTTCAGGCAATCGTTTAACCCGGTTGAAAAATCGGCGCACACTTTTATTTTTTGTCCATGTACTTTACCTTGGATATAACTCTTATTTTTCTAATCTTTCCAGTTCCTTGTTAATTGTGTCTAATGAGGAAAAGGAGACGTTTCTCTTTGGTTTAAGTTTAAACTTGACTTCTCTCTTTATACATGAACCTAAAACCTCAGAGAAAACTCTGGGATATTCTTCTTTCAATTCATTCATGAATTTTTCATTTTTAATATATTTTTTTCTTTTCTGCACTGTTTATTTCGTTTAAAAAATACATTGGGAGTTCAAATAAATGTAACAGTATTAACCAGTCTATTCCGAAGAGACATGAATTAACCCCTTGAATCACTTAGAATTTATAATAACAAAAATAACCAGAGTGTAAAGCTTTTAAAAATAAGATGGGGTTATTACAATGTATATCTTGTACAAACCAATAGCACTGCCAGTAATCCAATAGGATTAACCTAATACACTCGAATACCATTGAATTGAGTCCACCATCCATATTACTGTTTGTAGTATATATATATATATATATATATATATATATATATATATATATATATATATATATATATATTACAGACTAGTACTCTTATCAGCTTGAGGGGAGTCAGATATCCTATCACAACACAAACTCAACGTTTGACAGGTAAAGGATAACTTTAATGGAATATTCGAATATCTATGTATCTCATATAGAGATCAATTGTTAGCCCAAGGATGGACCCTTGATTTCTGAGAACTTCGACTGAAGTAAAATAAACAAAAAGAAAAAGCAATATTCTTGTAATGTATGTGGATTTTCTGGTTCTCATAAATTAAATTCATGGACACACTGAAGAATTTAAATTACCTACTGGCAGGTTTGAATTTTTTTCTAAAGATATTAAAATAGACTTTTGTCTCGACAAATGTGCTTAGTGTTCCCTCAACGATGGGATCATGGTTGACGTGAAAAACGTACAACGTGACGTAGAAACTGATTTAAAATGCATAGAAAAGCAGCTTTGCATTATATACAGGATAGAAGAGGAAATTAATTGACATTGCCTTGTTCATAATAAGGTATGGAAACCAGTATCTACAAAGGCTGCATCTGACCAGATGAACAGACGGTATGGATTTCTCAGAAATTAACCATCAACATAGAACAACTATTGTTAGTTCTGGCAAGATCTGCCGAGCTCCCACAACCCAAATCTTATGATGGTACATCATCCTACAAGAGTGCGTGAAACAACCTCCATAAGAAAACTAGTAAAACATTTTGGACAAGACTATCTCACAAATAAGACAGAAGTACCAAACAAGCCTGCCATGGAAATAGTCCAAAAGACATGCCCGGAATACACTAATACCTTTCATAGTAGAAAATTTGAAGAATAGGCCAACCAACAATAGCCTAGAGTGAGCTATGCAAAACAACAAGTGCAAGCGCTGCCACACAGAAGTAGAGAGTGGGGGCCACCTGACATCTAGTTGTAAGGTTCTATTGATAGACACAATGGAGTGTGTAAATATCGACAATGGAATGTGTAAATATCGACTGGACCATCTGTAAAAAATGAATATCTAGTGTAGCAGTAAGTCCATGGAACAGATACCAGAAAGAACTGTAGGTAATATGTCACACATTATTTATTAGGACTATGTAATACCAACAGCTACATACCTAGAAAACAGAAATTTTAAACATGACATCGAGATATGGGACAAGGTGGGAAAGTAGAAACCCTAGTTAAAGTCGGTGTCTTTCATGATACGAACTTAAAGATTGCTGAAAGGGATTAGATAACTAAATACCAAGGTCTAACCTACGATATGAAAATAAAATGGAATCTTAGGAATATCTCTATAATTCCAGTGATCATCGAAGCAACTGGACTCGTGAAAAGGAATTTGAAAAATACCTGGTGAATATTCCAGGTGAACAAAGTGCAAGAGAGATACAAACAATTGCACTGAAAGAGATCTCCTGGTTGGGTCTCTGAAGTAGCAGGTGAATGTCTGGTATACAGTAGGATGTCTCATCTCCAGAAAAAAAGGATTTAAAAAGAGCTATATTCTTGTGAAATAAATGGATATCTTTTTTGTCAACACTCTAATCTTGTGAAAGATTTGGGAACTTGTGTAAGAAATTGCGAAAACATGGGATTACCTGGCAAACGGGATCATTGCGCGCTTTGCAGAGCTGGACCGCCCCAAAAAAAGCAAGATGGCGTCGGTGGCTTAATATTACCAGGTGATCACGTGAAATCTCGTGTGCGCGAGAGAACACGAGAGTCCGGTTTGAAATAAAGGCGGGTCGCTGGAGGCAAGATGGGGGAGGAAAAACGTAGTCAACGGAAGACGACGGTGACGCTTTTAAAGAAGAACAAGACGTGGAAGAACAAGATGTGGAAGAAGAAGACGTGGAAGAAGGCTGTGTGCACTAATCCAGAGTCCCTTGCGAGTGTTGTTCCTGTGTCTACTAAAAAGAGTTTCTTGGGCGTTTTCGACCGTCGTTGAGATTTTTCTGCTACAAACACTGGCATCTAAACGTACGACAGGGAAAATAACTTTTCCTGCTACAAGCTATTTCGGCATTGTTATGGAGAAATTCGACATTAGATTAATTCCGGAATTCGACGGCTCTCCTGCTGGTCCATCGGTGGTCGAATGGCTGGAGAAGGCCGAGCATGTTTGCTGGTTGTGCAAAATTAAAGACTCAGCTATGGTCACTCCATTGAGACTCACTTATAGGGCTTACGCCGTGTACCAGCAGCTCGGGGATGATGCGACCATGGAGCAGATTGCACAAGCGCTGTACGGGGTATTTGGTACAGATCTTTTTGTTGCCTGGAAGCAATTTTCTGAACGCCGGCTTGGGCTGGGGGAGACAGTGGACGTCTACATGACCGACTTGAAAAAGCTTGCGGCTCCCTTCGGCTGTGCGAGTGACCGCATATTGGCATGCGCTTTTTCTTTGGACTTCCGGACGATGCAAGTCGACTGCTGCGGGCATCGTCGAGACTCACAGAGATTGGATTGGAGGAGTTGTTGGCGAGAGCACAGAACATCTTGAATGGCGATCGAGAACTGGTCTCTGCAGCGGTTGACACCCTGGCTCGCCAACAGAGGGCCTACAATGCTATACATGTGGTGGCCCCAACCACTTCTCCAGAGACTGCAGAAGCGGCACAAGACGCACCCCAAATTATGGAGCATGAAAAGTAATACAGTGTCACCAATGCAATAAGCCAGGCCACATAGCACGAATTGTCCGGGAAACGGGCAAGGGGTGGACGCCGCAGTGCTAGCCCCCTCCCCAATTCGGCATTGAACAAAGCGCTTCCTGCAGTGACAGTTCAAGTTGATGGGTGTAAACGTTCAGCGCTGGTTGACACCGGCTGTACCCAAACCCTCCTCCGAAAGGAATGTTGCACCACATGGAAGAAACGAAAGATCCCCGTCCTAACTGTCGGCAAAGACTCATTAGTGTGTCGTGGGGTCACTGTTGTTCATATCAGCATTGACAATGCCCCCCCGGTGGCTGTGACGGTGTTGGTGGTCGATGGGAGCTGCTCGGATATGACATTCTCCTTGGAATGGACACTATCACACAGCTAGGCGGAATTACTGTGAACAGCGCCGGTGATGTGAGATTCTCTCGACCAGACAAACAAATGTGTGCAGCAATCACTCTTGATGAACCCGATTTCCACAAGGTCACAAACACTTGGACAGCATCCTGGAAGTGGGCAGGCGACCAGCCACCAGTGTCTTTGCGGAATCGGCTGACAGAGTATCCCCCTCCTGCATGGCTTAAGGGGCAGTACGATGCAGAACTTCAAGTGTGGCTGGATAATGGCTGGTTAATTTTATACCCAGAGGATGAGCTCAGGCCCCCACGGGGGCTAATTCCCCTGATGGCTATCAGACAAGAGAACAAGCAGAAAGTTCGACCTGTTCTTGATTACCGGGAACTCAATGAACACGTTGACCCGTACACTGCGGGGGCTGACGTCTGTGCTCATAACCTGCGAGAGTGGCGGCGGCAGGGTGTGGAAGCGGCCATACTGGACTTGCGAAGAGCCTACCTGCAAATACGTGTTGAGAAATCGCTGTGGCCGTTCCAGACGGTGGTAATCAAGGGTACTCGCTATTGCTTGACCAAGCTGGGGTTCGGCCTGAATGTAGCCCCGGGCATCATGACGGCGTCATGCAGGCAATCCAGCGTCAGGATGAAGCTGTGCAACAGGCGACATCGTCTTATATAGACGAAATTTTTGTCAATGAGAGCCTCCTGTCTGCCCAGGCGGTCAAAGAACACTTTGAGCACTTAGGGTTGTCGTGCAAGGAGCAGGAGCGGCTGCAGGATGGAGCGAAAATGCTCGTGCTGCAAGTGAGCGGAAGTGCAGATGGCCTCCAATGGGGAAGAGATGGTGAAATCCCGGAAATCCCATCTACCATCACACGTCGGAGCACGTTTTCAATGTGTGGAAAACTGGTGGGTCACTTCCTTGTGTGTGGGTGGCTCCAGGTGGCTGTGGCGGCTATAAAGCGACGGGCAACTTCTTTGTCAACAGGATGGGACGATGAGGTGGGTGATCCTGCCCTGCGAAGTATGCTGATGGAAGCTGTGGCCAGAGTGACCAATGATGACCCTGTACGGGGGAGCTGGTGCGTCGATAGGAGTGAGTTTACAGTTTGGGTGGATGCCAGCTCACTTGCCCTTGGCGTTGCTCTGGCGGTTGACGGAAGTATAATAGAAGATGCCTGCTGACTCCGGCCAGAGAATGTTGCTAAGCACATAAACCTAGCTGAACTCGATGCTACACTGAAAGGAGTCAATCTAGCCTTTCAGTGGCGGGCTAGAGTCTTCCACATTATCACGGATTCCACGTGTGTGCATCGGTGGATGACTGATGCCTTGAACGGAAAAGCACGGCTCACAACTAAGGCATTGGCCGAAATGTTAATCCGGAGGCGGCTTGCTACCCTAACCGAAACCATTAAGGAATACAACTTGGTCATAGATGTGACACTGGTGCAGTCCTGTTTGAATCGAGCGGATCGTCTGACCAGAGTGCCACGCCAGTGGCTAGACCTGCCGAAAGAAGTGAACGAGCCAGCACCTGTAAATTGCGCTACGGTGGGACGTAGACTCAGCCCGGAGCGTATCGCTGATGTCCATTGCCAAAGCGGGCACCCCGGTGTAAACCGAACCCTTTACTTCGCCAGGTTGGTTGACCCCTGTGTGTCGCGGAGGGCTGTGAAATCTGTTGTGAGAAGCTGCAACACCTGCCAATCGATCGACCCAGCATCTGTCCGGTGGAAGAAGGGCACACTTGGTGTGAAGTATAATTGGGATAGGATTGCGATAAACATAACTCAATACAACGGGGGGCATTTCTTGACACTTATTGATTGCGGACCGTCCAGATTTGCATTGTGGCGGTCCCTTCGCCGGCAGGACACGGCTGCCATTGTCCATGAGTTGGAAAGTGTGTTCCTCGAGCGTGGCCCTCCTTCTGAGATATTGTCCGACAATGGCCCTGCTTTTGTTAGTGCGCCTTCAAACAGTTTGTAAATGGCATGGGTGTCTGTCTGCATTTTCGGTGTGCCCATGTGCCCAGTGGGAACGGAATTATTGAGCGCAACCATAGGACTGTCAATACCATCGCAGCGCGGAAGGGGTGTACAGTGCCTGAAGCAGTCTATTGGTATAACGTCACCCCGAAGGACGATGTTTCGCCCTCCACTGCGCCAGCCAACGCGCTACATACGTACCATGTCAGGGCGAGAGGTTTGGAGAGCAGCTCACTGCCCGAACCAGAGCCACCACAGGAGAACATAAAAGAAGGAGATGTCGTTTGGGTTAAAAAAACCCGAGGTCAGTGCACAACTCGCTACCGAACCGGTCGTGTCACTTAAGTGATCAGCCCGCAGGCGGTGCGAGTGTATGGAGTACTCCGTCACATTAAAGACTTAAGATCTGTATTCGAAACGCAGCTGCCACTTGACAAGGATAGTGAATTGGAATCCGTGACCAGCGAACCATCATTCTGGTTCATGACATCTTCATCGCACATTAACACTGAGAGTGGTAATCTTGAATGTACTGACCCTCCGACTGCTGATGAAAGCCCGGACAGTGATGCTGCGATGCGCAGACTTAGGTTCGCCGACCTTCATGCCACGCAAGACAGCACAGATGATGATGAAGCCCCAAATCCCCCTCTCCGAAAAAGGACACCACCTCCCTGCTCTTTCTGTGATGAGATCAGGGGGGAGTGTGTAAGAAATTGCGAAAACATGGGATTACCTGGCAAACGGTCTCATTGCGCGCTTTGCAGAGCTGGACCGCCCCAAAAATGGCAAGATGGCGTCGGTGGCTTAATATTACCAGGTGATCACGTGAAATCTCGTGTTCTCTCGCGCACACGAGAGTCCGGTTTGAAATAAAAGCAGCTCATTGGAGGCAAGATGGGGGAGGAAAAACGTAGTCAACTGAAGACAGCGGCGACGCTTTTAAAGAAGAAGAAGACGTGGAAGAAGACGTGGAATAAGAAGACGTTGGAGAAGAAGGCTGTATGCACTAATCCAGAGTCTTTTGCGAGTGTTGTTCCGGTGTCTACTAAAAAGAGTTTCTTGGGCGTTTTCGACCGTCGTTGAGATTTTTCTGTTACAAACACTGGCATCTAAACGTACGACAGGGAAAATAACTTTTCCTGCTACAGAACTCACACCTTTGTTTAACTAATTATACCAGGAACAGATATATGGTACATAATTTTGAAATAAACTATTCTTATTATTATGCGATACATTTTTAAAGCTGTGTAAATGTGTGTGATTTGACTTTTCTCTCGACCAATACCAGACATATTCTGCAGTTTCTGATCGATCACATGAATATATTTACAATACTTTTATACAGCTGTTGTAATATCAACATGTTTACAAACGACAGCTTTATTTCATGTTTCAGATGTTTTGTGATTTTTTTACTTTCTTAATTATCAATTAGGTTTTACTACTATTTTCAGTTGAATAACGTTAACAGGTTTGAAATAAAATTGTTTTTAGAGTATACAACAGAAGGAAAAACCAAATATTCAACAAATAACTTATCATAGACGATTAAAGTTACTTTTCTACCAACCTACCCAACCTGTGTGTTTAAAATAATTTTAATGCCCAAACTGTGTGTTTAAAATAATTTTAAACCGCTTTTATTTACATATTTCATCTTGGAGTGATCCTATCTTAGTAAGATGGCGTTGAGTACGAAACCATGTGTGCATCGACAATCGCAAAAAAAATTCAACAAAAATAAAGCTAATAACTGTCATATCGAGCAAAAATTTAATGTTCAACCGAACTGTGTGTTTTTATTTCCTCTATACTTTTAATTTTCGATTTTTAGGATTTTGTTGACGACCTCTCATTTTAACATGGAATCTACTGACAAAATTGTTAATTACACGACTGCAGAACAGCGATAAAACATGAAAATAAAATCACTGTAAAATACTTTTAAAAACCAAACAATCAGGCAGACATGTAGTAAAAAAAGGTTTACTTGCTTGTGGTGACAGTAATTTGTTGAATATTTGTTTTTTCAACCCTTTTCTCAGCTGTGGAATACTCTAGGAAATATCCAAAGATGTTTTATTTTCGTACAGTTTTGGTTTTTTTTCATTCATCTAAGATCAAAAGTTATGGATTAATAATAATTGTTTCTTAGAAATTATGTTATTACAAACCAATAATAGAAGATGGTTTGATGTACATGAAAATATCAAACATTAAGAGAAGAGTCAATTAAATACATGAAGAAAGAACAAAATAAAATATAACCCCTAAATAAGATTAGGTAAAATATTTATTACTTGTTAATATGATTTTTCAGTTTTGTTCTCACAGATGTTTTAAGATAAAATATTTAACATGCCCGTGGTTACACGCCCGTTGCATACAAACAATTTTGACATTGAGATGAATTAAGGGTGAACAAATATTTTTCTACAAAAAAACATTTGCTTGGAATAATGACTGACAAATTGAGAAATGTGTTAGAAAAAAGGGAAACAAAATAGAAATAATAAATAATAAATAAGTATTGAATTTGAATGTAGCTTTTCTAACCTAATTGATTACGTTGTGGGCACATATGAAACCTCTCTAAAGAAAACTTTGTTGATATGTTTGTATAATTTTGGATATACGTATATCGAATATGTATGTGTTGTAAGAAGGCAGAAATAATAGTATACCAATAAATACTTTTTTTGATGAACCTATGGAAATGTGCTCTCTTCATCATCAAATGATAACATTACAGTGAAATTTATATATGTATATATATATATATATATATATATATATATATATATTAGTTTCTTGTTTTCTCACAGTAACAGAAATCATATAGCAATTCTAGATATAATTGTCTCTGGAATATATCCTCACAAACGCCTGTATCGACTGATTCTATATCTAGTGAGATAATATTGGGTTACTTTTCTAATTTTTCTCGTATGACTTTTACAGTGAACTTATCAAGATTCTGTGAATG
The DNA here is from genome assembly GCA_963556195.1 of Sepiola atlantica. Taxonomy (NCBI): domain Eukaryota; kingdom Metazoa; phylum Mollusca; class Cephalopoda; order Sepiida; family Sepiolidae; genus Sepiola; species Sepiola atlantica. The sequence goes on from OY744525.1 coordinate 143,542,261, forward strand.
TAATCCAATATTATTTATAATAATGAACCAACAGAATGTTTATATATGAACACAAATACTAAAAAAATTACATTTAATTTATTTTTATTTACAGATGTTCCTGCTTGAACGTATCTGCGGAATTTGAATGGATCATAATTCTCTTTAAAAAATAGTATATCGAAAATTATTTTCTAATGTCAAAGACAACAGCGACATCTGTGCCAAAAATTATTTTCCTGGATATTACTACATAACAAATTCTAGGAATGGACAGATACAAATCACAAAGTCAACCAAGATTCTCGTGAATTATGTGGCTTTGGAAAAGACAAAGTTCTTATAGATTATAGGGAATTTTTTGCACTAAGGGATATCTCTTACAGAAGTAAGACAAGATAAATATCGTATACCTGTGAAGTATATTGCATTGCTATTTGCATGAAATAAAATTTGGTACTATATCTGAGAATTTACAATAGAGAAAAGAATAGATAAAATTGCATATTTTGAAAAACTTCGTTGATAACCTTCAGTGAATCAGGTTAAGTGAAACATGCAGGTAAACACTGTAGGAAAGCTACATTCTTGTCAAATATGTGAATATTCTTGTTCTCAAAAATCAAAGTTAGTGAGACATATAAGAACTCACACCTACTAGACACTATCCTCGAGTGTCTTCGGTCTCTCTGTACAAGGGTTTGTCAGGACAACCTGACATGAGGATACTTACCCCTACAAGTAAACCCTGACTAAATATTCAAATTACATAGTACCTGCAGCACAAATAAGATCCCCTCGTACGAGGAATAGTGCATCTTCTCCTTGTTATGTTACCTCAAGTAACATCACGTGCTGGATACTCCACCAGACTAGATGAATTCTTGTCCTGGAATCCGGTAAGCCCAACAGACCACAAGAAAGATTTACTATGACATATTGACTGGTCAGTTGGGAAGAGAAGAAATTATTCTTAACTTTTTTACTAACTCAATGCTTGAGAAATAAAAGAGAATTTTAATAGAATACTCGGGTATCTATGTATCTCATATAGAGATCAAGTGTTAGCCCCAGGAAGGGGCCCCTTGATTTCTGAGAACTTCGACTGAAGTAAAATTAAACATTGGGAGAAAAGCCATATTCTTGTGAAATATGTGAATTTTCGTCTGCTGAAAAATCATGTTTAGTGAGACATATCAGAACTCACACTGGGGAAAAGCCATATTCTTGTAAAATATGTGAATATTCGTGTTCTCACTCATCAAGTTTAGTCATACATATGAGAACTCACACCGGAGAAAAGAAACCATATACTTGTAATGTATGTGAATATTCGTCTTCGTATAAATCACATTTAGTGCAACATATTAGAACTCACACTGGAGAAAAGCCATACTCTTGTAAATTATGTGAATATTCGTCTTCTGAAAAATCAAAGTTAGTCAAACATATGAGAACTCACACAGGAGAAAAGCCATATTCTTGCAATTTATGTGAATATTCTTGTTCTATAAAATCAAGTTTAGTAAAACATGTAAGAACTCACACTGGAGAAAGGCCATATGTGAAATATGTGAATATTCGTGTTTTCAAAAATCCAATTTAGTGACACATATGAGACAACACACCGGAGAACAGCAACATTGTTTTGAAATATGTGAATATTCGTGTTCTCAAAAATACTATTTAGCAAAACATATAAGAACTCACACCAGAGAAAAGTCATATTCTGGTGAAATATGTGAATTTCCGTGTGCTAAAAAATCAAATTTAGTCAAACATATGAGAACTCATACTGGAGAAAGAAACTGAATATCAGATGTAGCAGCAGGCACTGGGAACATCTACCTGAGAGAACTGTGGGGAATGAGACATACACCATCCATTATGACCATGAAATCCCCACAGCTACCTATTTGGAAAACGCAGCTGTAAAACCTGACATTGTAATATGGAACAAGAGAGAAAGAGTGGCAACTTTGGTTGAGGTCAGTGTCCCTAATGATGGGGGACTAAATAGAACTGAAAGGGAAAAAATAGCAAAATATCAGGGTCTAATGTATTATATGAAAAGAAACTGGAACCTCAAAGAGATCTCTATCATTCCAGTTATCATAGGAGCCACTGGACTCATGAAGAAGAACTTGAAAAAGTATTTAGGAAGTATACCTGGTGAACCAAGTGTAAGAGAAATCCAAACAACTGCACTCAAGGGAACAGCCAGAATCCTGAAAAGAGCTCTCGGTTGGAGTCTGTAAATAGCGAGTGATCGTATGGCATTTGGAAGAATGCCCCGTCCCCAGCAAATGAATGAAAAGAAAAAAGAAGAAAAAAAAGAAAAAGGCCATATTCTTGTGAAATATGTGAATATTCTTGTGCTGATAAATCAGGCTTAATAAAACATATCAGAATTCACACTGGCGAAAAACCACATTTTTGTAAAATATGTGAATATTCTTCATCTAAAACAACAAATTTATTGAGACATATTAAAACTCACACTGACGAAAAGCCATATTAACAGTAAGCTCCTTAGAAAGTGTGACGTGGGATAAATCCTCGTAGAAAAAGAAAACAAGAAGAGAAAAAAAGAGAAAACCATCTACTCTTTATGAATGATCTCAAACTCTATGCAGAGTCTCCCTAATAGAAACTGGACAAATATTCACTGAAGATATCTGCATGAAGTTTGGATTGACACATGTACTAAATGCACAATAAAAAGGGGACGGAAACGACATCTAAAAATTTGTAAATAAATGACTTTATTGGCGACCTGGGAGAGGATGCAACATACTAATACCTCGGTACAGAGGAAAATGTGATGGTGGAACATAAACAGAAGCGAGATAAGGTAGTAAAAGAATACACTAAACGCCTTAAATCGATCCTCAATTAAGAACTGAGCCCCAACAAATAAAATAACGGCTGTAAACCAGCTTACAATTCGGTAATTTTATATGGTTTTGGTATGATAGATTTGCCACAACGTAACATGAATAGGCTCCATACCAAGACCAGAAAAATACTGGCGTTACATAAGATAATATACCGAAACCAGTGGTGAACAGGACATATCTGTCACAAAAAGAAGGCGGTCTAGGTCTCACTGAAATCAACCATGCATATAGAGCCATCATAGTAAGCTTTGGACAGCACATTAGAAGCTCTACAGACGTGGGTATGTTAAGTGACCATTATGAGCATCTATCCCAACAAACCTCGATCACAAAGCTTGATTATAGGTTTGGTAGAGTCATGCTGGAAAAAATTACTGCAACCGACTACGAACCAGCAACATGAATTGCAAGAAAGAATATTTAGCTTTTTAAATAAGAACCATGAAACTAGGATGACAGCAACATAAAAAGGCAGGGAATTTCTTGGAAGAGCTTAACAAAGTATATATAAACGAAGAGGCCTCACTCTAATTGCTCAAGAATGGCAGACTTCTATTTGACGTGGAAAGAATTTTTATAGCCGGACAAGACAAAGGCTTACTCACAAATAGATTCAAATAAATAGCTGGCCTCCAAACATACGGTCAGTGTAGATTTGCCACTCAGCAATTAAGAGCCAGAAGAGGACGTCAGAGAAGCTGAGTATGTTCCTGTTACCGAAATAAGGTTGCTAAAACTGTGATTGGCCACAAAGGAATATAGGTGTATGCAGCAATTACAGAAGGTAATCTTAGATGGATGGTCGGATTAAAATATGAATCTCGACCATACGTGAGACGATACTTCACAGTATGAAGCGGCTAAGTCTGTAGAACCCTTAATTGTCCACGAAGTCCCCGAAAGACCATAAGCAGGAAGAAATACACCCAAACTTGAAGAACAGATGCATTGATGAGTAATCTGGACAGAAATGTGCCACATACTTTGTCGATTAACTTTCGAAGGACTATATTGATAGAGAAGGGTCTTTGTACTGGCTAAAAGGGGTGCCCTCCACTACAACTAGTAGAGGCTTATAATGGCCGCTAAAGTCCAGGACATGATGAAAAAAGCGTTTAAAAAGATGGCTGGTCTCAGTCAGGACAACAAGTGCAGATTTTGCCACACTGAAGTGGAGAGTGTGAGCCACCTGATACCGAGTTGCAAAATCATGTTGGCTGATGACTCCTACACAGCACGATATAATGGAGTGTGCAGGTACCTCCACTGGACCATCTGTAAGAAACTGAATATCAAGTGTAGCAGCAAGCCCTGACAACATCTACATGAGAGAACTGTGGGGAATGAGACATAAACCATCCATTATAACCATGAAACTTCCTAGCTACCTATCTGGAAAACGCAGCTGTAAAACCTGACATTGTCATATGGAACAAGAGAGAGAGAGAGAGCGGCAACTTTGGTTGATGTAAGTATCCCTAATCATGGGGTCCTTAAGAGAGGTGAAAGGGAGAAAATAACAAAATATCAAGGTCTAATGTATGTTATGAAAAGAAACTGGAACATCAGAGAGATCTCTATCATTCCAGTTATCATAGAAGCCACTGTACTTATAAAGAACTTGAAAAAGTATTTAGGCAGTATATCTGGTGAACCAAGTGCAAGAGAGATCCAAACAACTACACTCAAGCGAACAGCCAGAATCCTGAAAATAGCTCTAGGTTTATGTCTGTAAATAGCGGGTGATCGTATGCCATTTGGAAGCAAATAAAAGAAAATGAATAAAAATGGAAAGTTAAAAACCCTATTCTTGCACAGTATGTCAATAATCTTGTTCTCATAGATGAAGATTAGTGAAACGTATAAGATCTCCTAGTGAGGACATCCTTGTGAAATAAGTTAAATGTCTGTTTTGTGATACCTTTGCAAAAATGAGAACAATTCTAGAATCACAAAATATGGGATGGATATAATACAAAATAAAAGCTCTTGGTGAAGCAATATACTACTTTACGAAAACGAACCTAATTGAATCTGTACAAACGGAAAGAACAATTGATGCTGATATTGACATTGGAATAAGCCAGAATAACACATCAAAAACTGACAGAAAGCTGTCATTTTCCAAACACTACTACCGAAACAAGAAACACATAAAAAAGAAAAAAATAACATGTCAAAAGTTTTATTTCCTTAAAAACAATGCCTTCTCTATACATTTAAAAAATCTAATTGTACATCCATTGGATAGTTGAAGAAAACAATTGCCCAATCAGCAACCCCCTTATTGTGCAAAAATTATTTGAAGCCCAATGCAATGATAGTACATATGAGTCCACATACATCAGCTACCTGATACGATACGATGCAACCCAAGCCTAGGATTCCTACTACTGGCAAAGCAGAGATATTTCCAATGGGACTCCCCACTAAAAAACTTAACATCTTTCCCAAACCTTTTTGGGATAAACTGTATTGTGTCTTAGCATTCACCTTAAAGAAATATTCGTTACCCACATTCTAACAAATCTGGATAGAAACTGTATCATGAAATTAAAAAAAATATTAGTTTCCCACATGCTAACATATTGGATAGAAACTCATGAAACCTGTGTTTTTTTATGTTCAGTTATTGTTTGATCTGTCGGAGACAACTTTGTTAGAGATCATAAATGTTAAGCGATTGATTCATTTTTCACTATTATTTTACTTCATGTATTTTTTTCAAAACTTTGGATCAATTTAAAAATGGGAATATAAAATTAATAAACTCAACAAAATGAAGTAAACCCATTTAATATTGACATCAGTTACAGCTTAGGACAGATAGTGTTGCTATGAACCTGAAATCTGCAGTATTTTTTGTAAAACATATTAAACACTTTTAAGACAACACTTAATTTCTACAAGTATTAAAATATATAACTAATTGAACCGTGAACAGATATAGCACACGCTTTAGAAATTAAATATTCTCATCAGTATTTGATACAGAGCTAAATAATTTTAATGCTCTATTATTTGACTTTTCTCTCGACAAATACAACACATGTAGTTATGTTTTTCTCGGATCTAATCGATATTCTTACACTACTTGCCTCTATTGGTCTACTCTTTTATTTCATGATAAACCCATTCCGAAGCCCTTGTTGGGGATTCTCTGTCCCTGGACTTCACAACTTTTTCTAGTTTTGTGCTTTGGTTTATTTTATTTTTGGTGGGCTCGTTTTGGACCGCTTCCACCACTTTCCTGACACTCATGTCTTATTTGATTCATATTTCCCCCGGGCCCTTGACATGATTACACGTACATCTAATTGGCTTCTGATCGAGCCGTTGGAGAGGTGTTTTCGAGTGTATCCTGTTCTTTCGATTTTCCTCAGGCAAATCTATTTACTTCTTCCTCCGGTGACCATGTTCACTCCCGTTCTAACAAATGGCTGAAATGCCCTGGTTACATGATTTTGATTTTGCATAAGTTTACCCATAAATTTGCTCTTTACATCTTTGGTCGATTTGGTACAACTTAAGCAACCATCGGCCTTCTCTGACTATTTCGCGCTGTACGATTCAGTTTTGGGTACCATAAATCTAATATAGCTTCTCCTGGTCTCAGCTCCCAGTGGACACCGTTTATTGAGCTATCATTTATGATATCAATCATGCTCCCTCTTTCGGCAAATTTGGAGGCGCATATAGAAACTTTGATTCACCTCAGAAAAAGCCTCCAATAACTTTGCAATATTTATCGATCCAACTCCTCCTTTATTACACAAACTTAGCAAATCGGTCCATCCTATTTTCTATGTCTGCGAGTACCTTACTTTGATCGTGTTTTATTTTAATTAAAGCAGCATCAGTTGCATTTGTAGACTTGCAGTACTGTGCCGTTGATTCTTTTTAAGAGTCACTTGCCATAATCTTTACCATACGGTTTCCCAGTAATTATTGTAACTCATGATTAACTTTAGAGGACTCTGTTTACTGGGTGTAAGTCGGTAAGCCACTTTATATATGTTGTAAAGTATCAGACTTTTTACAAAAACAGTTATGTTCAATAATGTTTTTTATGAATTATTTTAATGAAAATATTTTAGCAGAGGAAATTATCACCTACCTAAACTTTCTGGGGTTTACAGTGTGTGTTCCTTTTCTTTAGATGCTTGTAAGGATCGTTCCTGGTCGATGTTCTGTCTTTCCGATGATTGTTATTCTTCCGTAGATGATTTGTCAATTTGTAAGCTATAACAGTGTCGTGGAAGTCGTCAGCACCAAATTTGGTTATTGTTCAGTGGAAGAGTCTGGCTTTTCCATAGATTTCTCCCTGAGTTTCTTCTTTGTCATAAAACTAATGTATCACTATCATGGGCCGGGTAGTGTAACTTGATGTGTCTGCGCTGTGTTAACGTTTCTGAAGGGTTGTTTTCATCCCCGAACGTCAATATAAGCTCCCTAGTTGGGTGCGATAGTCAAATTCGTTTTCAATGAAAGGGTTAATCCCATAGTTATATTTGAGGGGTTTCATGCGTAATTAATTCTGCTTGGTTTGGCACTATCGGCTGGGAATTGAACACTTATATGAAAAGGAGCAAACGATTATCTGATATGTAAATATAATTGTTGTTATTCATTACAGACAAACAATAAATAAGTTGAATGAGTTTGTTTTCGGAGGGTAGTGGAGGGCATTTTTTTACCGACCCATTTAAAAAAAATATTTCGTCTAATTTATTTTTGTCTGATTTTAAAAAGGTACCAGTATTTTTATGAGGGTAGAAGAGCGTTTTCTATCCACCAAATTTATATTTTATTTTTAAAATTCCAAAGTAAATGTGTAAAATAACGTGAATTCACAAACATTACATTATATAGGAAAGTGATCGGTAAGTGTACACACTAAAAAAAAACACTAAGCATACGAAGGATAAAGTTAGGGATAAAAAAATGTTTTTAAAAAAATTAACTGACATTGTAAACTCAATTTTCCATATCCATCAGCGGCATTCTTAGCATCAATTGAGCAATCGATAATTTTCTTGTCTTGTAGCAGATCCTTATTTGTTGGGATGAAGTATAGTTCGATTTGGACATAAGAGACCACCCTCCCAAGCATTACATCCTCCGACATAAAGTTGGTTTATTACCAGCCACCTGAGAAGCTCTAAACAAAGAATGCTGATGGGTCTATGCTCTGTTATTTTTATATCCTTACTAACATTACACCGACATTGTGTCACATCTTTTGTCAAGCTTTTGTAGACTCTTTGGAAAATTATTATTGTTATGTCTAGTTTTGGGGCATGATGTAGCCCTTGCTCGAAACAGACACATAGAAGATTACAGTTTGTATGAACTTTGGCTTCAAAAAACGGACTTTATGCAGAATATAGGCTAGCCACTTCTTGCTTTTCTTATGCAACTGCTTCTGACAGAAGTTCTCTTCTGATAAAAACCCGAGCATCCCTGGCATAACTGGATTTTGAACTTTAAGATACGTTTCTTTTTTGTCATAAGACATTCATCTTGGACGTTAGTTGTGACAATCTCGACTCTTTTCGTAGGAGTGCTGAAGATGCCCGTTCAGCGCTTTCTTCATTGTCGCCATCCAGCTCCATCTATCTCGCCAAAGTTTATATTACCTTGCCCAAATATTTTTGCACCTTTTTGAACTTCTAGGCGAATTTAATTCTGTGGACATAAGCAGAATTCCTGCCAGCCACTGATTTCACATCGCCCTTGCTAATCTCCAGCTTACATCTTACAGTTTTCAAGAATGGCGAATCAAGTGCAAATCATTATGATGAAGGTCACTCTTTTCTAATATTCTTATGCTTACAGTTCCTCGCCAACTCTCAACCTCACCAAAAATACACAGAAATAGCTATCCGTCACACTTTCCGTGATAACATACTAAAAATGGTTAAAAAAATGAAAGCATAAAAAAATCCAATTCATCCTAAACACCGTGTATTTAAATATCATATGTTTGTTATTAAATAAAAACTGAATGTATACTTTATGTTTGTTTTCATATTAAAAATTCATCCCTTATATTGTTGCCATTACACATTTTCACAAATAACTATTTTTTCATAAAAATTTATATTTAGTTATTTCGTTGAATTTTTGAAATAAAAATTCTATGAATGAGAAAACTGAATTGCCAAAACCCCAGACAACAAGAATATAAAAGAACTAAAGGAGAACAAAATATATCAAGAGAAACATTAAGCATTTTTATTCATATCATTTTTGTTGAGTTGAAAATTTCCTTACGAACGTACAACAAGCAAATATTAAAGTTTTTTTTTCATGCAAATTCATAAAATCTATTGAGAATGACATTTTTAGTAAATTAGTGAACTCTAACTGAAAAACTATTATGTACTACTGAACGTAATTTGTTATACTTCACAATCAGAAAATGTGGATAACAATTATAAAAATAGAAAAACAATAAATACCTGGGTTGCATTAAAACAAATACAATTGCACTGTTGCAAAGATTTATTGAATAAATTCGCAATCTTAATGACTGATATTATAAATCCTTTTAGTGATGCTTCCAAATAAATAAAAAATTCTCTACTCTATATGTAAACATTTCACACCAATATAATAATAGTAATAAAATAAAGAAATTAGCATTTGATGAAGTAAGATATTTTCTCTTATTCAAATCTCATTGCGCCAATCAATCTTTTTTATTCAGAGACTTTCCCCAAATCTGCTTTCCATAACCAAACATCGGATAGAGAATGTGAATGAAAAGTATAGAAATAGAAAATCACAAAAGAAAAAGAAAAACAGGATTTGCAATAATACATATATAAGAGTAGGTTTTAATTATCATTTGCACTGTCACAAAAAGTTATTCAATAAATCATCCATTCTCCAAGGGTTTCCATTTTTTACGTCATGCATTTTCAACTGACTGCCATAATAAAAACAATTCTCTACTATAAATTTAAACATTCCACGCCCGTAGACTACACTTCCTTACTTTAATATCACTATTTCTTATGATAGTTAGATTATCAGCAGAGTCAACGTATTACTCTTTTATATTAATTAGCAGTTTTACATATAACAGGAAAACCTATGGATATACTTACTTATCAGGTAAAATTATCAGTATACACCAAAAATTACGGAATTACGGAAAATTACCGAGTAGAATTTTAATAAGCAATGAAATTAATTTACTATTCGGGGCCGATGAACTCCGAACTATGCAGTAAAAAACACAATAACAGTAATGTATTTACGGTGAGGTCTGAATACAATCGACATGATAGTCAGCAGATAGTACAATAGAAAATGTGGTGGCTTGAGTTGATAAGGAAGAGAGTCCAACGTTAGAATCTTGTACGTTCTGTGACAACAATCGGCGGTCAGTACAACTGCTTAAGATTATTGCCTCGTCGAGTGGTCATCATGTCATAAGTAAGACATTATACTTTGCCAGACATTTAAAATCTACAGTTTATAGGACGTCTATTAATATCGCAGCATGTCTTTCAGAGAGTTCATGACAAATTGTGAATTAAGCTTCGGTTCAATATGATCCGCGGCTGAGTAAAACAGATCGAAACATTAACACATGTGAGGCGCGGTAAGATTGGCTCACCCAGATTAAGTATGTAGTTCTTGTCTATCGGGTTTCTAATATGATACTTTATTGTTTAGGCATCCAAACAGCCAATCTGCAAAGGGAGGATAACTCAATTGACATATATTGTCACCAAGGCAACTTATCACAGTATCTTAAACCACAGTATAGGTTGGCAAAGTTGGGTCATTGTCCAAGTGAAAAAATGAAGTTAGAAAGTGAAACTTCTGCCGAAAGTCTACGAGCAGCTTAAATTTTGGTTGTTTTTTTTAAGGTTTCAGTTTTTAGGGGGGATATTTTGGGAAGAACCAGTTTTATATATACATTTTAAAGAAAGCAGTTCTAAGTAATATTCAAATGTGTGAGAAAGCGACAGAAATGTTATATGATAAACAAACAAAATAAAATAAATAGTACAAAAGCATAGTTTCACAAAAGAGTTATTGTATATATGTTTAAAAATGGAAATCTACATAGATAGGAAAACATAGAATACTTGTTCATATTTTGAGTGTCCTTGCAGAACAAGGGGGATTCATTAGTTGGGATATCGAGGAAATGTGGGTCGATAATTTACGGGCTGTTAATAATCCACGGGTTTGAAAAATCGTCATCAAAACTTCCTCACTCAATTACATTAAGTACATTTCATTGAAAGTTATCACATAGAGTCAATAATCATTTGTTTTCATATTAGACATTTCAGTGAGAAATGCATAACGTATAACAGTGGTTAAGTTTATACATTTGATTTCAATCAGCAGACGACATTGAAAGTGGATTTAAGAAGTGTGTGTGTCGCCTTAAGTGTGTGTATGCGTAAGACTGTGAAAGTGTTAATGCATTGTATGTGTGTGTGTTTGTGTGTTTGTGTGTGTTGGTATCAGACTGGCTATGAGTGCATGAGTTTAGAAAAAGGGTATTCAGCTTTTCCCAAGGTCCGACAGAGGGTCGAGAAGGCTGGAGAAATGCCAATGTTTACTCTCTCGTGAATTTCGACTAAAAATCTGCCATTATATGCATTTGGGGTGGATCTAAACGTCGAACTTAATAAATCCAGAGAAATGCATCTAATTGGCTTAAAATCTTTTTATTTGTTTTGATCTATTCAAGTAAATGCGTGCGCGTAACCGTGTGCGCAGAAACGAGTTTAAACATTTTAATTTTGGACACCGAAGTGTAAACTTCGCCACTACAATCTTCAGCTAAAGATAGCCATGCTCGAGAATCCAGTGTATACTGACAGGAGAGAGAGAGAAAAGGGAAGTCTTTATTCATGTATGTATTTTCGACTAACAAACGATTCTTTTTTTAAATTCGTAGTCATCTATTTTTTTTAGTTTTAAGAATTGACAAATATGCTCTGAATTAATTCGGAAAACAATTCCGCACACTTAACTCATGTACGGACCTTTTCACACGAGGAACGAAATAATGATTACACCGTGTTATGATGACGTAACTCATTGTTCGTTTATCAAGTGAATTGTTTAAGAATAAGTCCTTATTTAAATCGTGTTTTATATCTGTTAATTTTGATGTTTATATGTTCTTAACATATTTTATTTCTTACTGAATTGGACACAAACAGAATTTTTGGAAATCACAACAAACTGATCAAATTGTCTGTTATGAACACAAAAGAAAAAGAAATCATCCGTTTATTTTAGGGTTTTTTCGTATTGATTTTTCTGGACTGAAAGGTAAATATTTTCCACTTTTTATATAATTTTGCTGAAATTTTTTAAGCAATGTTCAACAATATAATATAAAAAGTATGAATCTCCGTTTAAAAAACAAATTCTAAAAATTATTCAATCTTACATTTAGATTTAAGCAACAAAAAAAAAAAACAATGTGTTCATTTTAGTATAACTTATATGATTTCTAAGAAAACAATACTTTCTACGATAAAATAAATAAGAAATAATGGTATTCATGGTGTTATTTGTACTATCTTACACAGAATAGTTTACCCCCCCCCAAAAAAAACTAGATTCTACTTTTGGGGGCGATTACATGTAAACAGTCTGAAAACATTTCCGCAATTTTTTTTGGATGTTTTTCAGAACAGTAACCACTTCTGATTTATACGTTTACCTTTTGTAAGTATGGATGGTCGGAACGACACTAATCTCGGTAAAAACTCATGTCTATGTCAATGACTTTTAAAAAACTAATTAAATGAAGTTAACATAATTGAATTGAAAATGAATAAAAAGTCTTCGAATTATTCTTTTTTTATTGTATACAATTTTTTATTTATGTTTAAAAAAATTTACATCATGGAAATTTTGATGACAGACATATTTCTTGATAAAAATTTGTACGTGTCAAAAAGTATTAATTTTTTGTTCATGAGTTAATAACATTTTTAAATAATTTGTTTTTCCAAAATTTATGTATTTTTTTCTGTATAAAATGTGGACATTCAATCGAAAGCACGAACGATTTAGCGCCACACGCTCAGAGTTATTACGATGGTCGTAATTATCACCAATATTATTTTTTAACTTATTTTTTTAGTATTAATAAGTTAAAAAATCTTCAATAAATATTTCTGTAATGAAAAAATTCCATGACGTTAATTTTATTTTATTTTTGAATATAAATTTTTTTTAAACTTAGATTTTTACCGAGATTATTGTCTTTTCGACCATCCATACTTACATAAGCTAAACTTGTAAATCAGAGGATGATTACTCTTCCGAATAACCATTTTCTTTTATTTTTAAATGAAATATTTTAGAGTGGGGGATCACTTTCGTATATAAATTTAACGTAAATTTAGCACCCACTTCCGGGCCGTTTAACTGTAATGTGGAGACGTGGAACCAATTTTTTGGAAGAGGCTATTTTGCCGGTCGCGTCAAAATAACGACCCCCTGGTTATTCTGCCGGGACCGGCAAAATTACGAGGGGGTCGTTATTTTGCCGGTCCCGGCAGAATAACGAGGGTTCTTTATTCTGCCGGCTTATGTTTTTTTAACCTTTTATCGTCTTGTGAAAGAAATGGTAATGAAATAAATAAGGACAAATATTTAATAACAATTTATTTTCATCGTCATCATCAGTTGTTATTCTGTCGGTTATTGTAATTTTTGGAATAGAAAACAAATATCTGCTTTTAATACAAAAAAACATTAAAAGTAAAAATTAATTAAATGAACGAAAATATCCGACAATTAGATTTTTTAGTCGCATTTAGAAGTAATTTGCGTCGGATAAAAAATATTTTAGTTATTTAAGAAAAAAAAGTAGTTTTCATTCATTGATATAAAAATAAATAACTTTTGTTAAGAAATCTGATTATTAAAATAATTAAAGATAAGTCCCTAAAGAAATTAAATCAGATATCATTTTTTTAATTTCAGTTTTATAAACAGTCTAAACAGCAATTTTAAAACTGATTTTTCACTATCTTTTTAGATAAATGTTAGGACTATTTCTCATCATTTCACTAAATTAACCATTAAATTGAATATTTTTCTTGCGATCAAATAAAAACAGTAGTAATTGTCAGTAATTTCAACTGCTACATGTAACGACGAATTTGAATGCAAAGTTGAATTGTTTTACACACAAACATTGTGAGGTAATCCGGTAGAGAGTTATATTAAAAGAAGTAGACATAAACGGGGTTCAAAACAAATTATTTGTACTTAAAAGGTGTATTTTTTTACAATAAAAACTACGTAAATGCATTTAAATGGACATAGAAATTCATCGTAGTTACTTAGTCTATGGTGAAATTAAACTTATTTTTTTCGTAAGTCGTGGCGAAAATCGCCGTATCAATTATTTATTTAATAGTCAGAAGTTTTAATTATTTCTGTTTTTATTGGGAAAATGTTGAAATAAAAATAAACCGGCAGTTAAGTTGACTCGTGAAATCTTCACTGTAACTGTAACAGTTAGGTTAAATAAACCTGAACCGGCAAAATAAAAGCCCCATCGTTATTCTGCCGGTCCCGGAAAACTAGCCTATTCGAATTTTTTTAAAATTCGTGCTAGAAGGAGGTAAATGTTAGTTGACTAAGATGATATTTTAACATTTAATTTTCTTCTTTTCTGGGGGGAGCATTTTTTAAAAATAATTAAATAAAATACGGAAGCAATATTTAATGTTTAATGAAACATTTTTGTTTACATTGTGGATGGGGTGGGGAAGGGTTTAATTTTTTTTGATTACTTTTAAGGAATAGGTTCATTTGCAGTTGTGAAGTAAGCAATTCCCACTTTCTGGAGAAAGTCGAATCAAGTTTAAACACAGTACGAACTCAACTAACGGACTTTGCAAACTAAAACTTAGCTTAGGATTAGGTTAGGGTTAGTTTATGGTTAGGTTATTGTTAGTTTGTGGTTAGGGTAAAAATAAAAAATAAACAATTTGGTTCATATTGTGTACATTGTTCTGTGAAGTTAATTGAATGTTCGTTATCGTCACTTTTACTTAGCCAAACACGAGTATTTTCTACCATGGTCTTTTTTATTTCTGCCAGCGGTTGCAACTTTCAAAATTTAAACATAGCCCCCCCCCCCTCCCACTCAAATTAAACTTTTAAAAATCATCCCGGCCCCCATTTACATTTAAAACAACAAAAAAAGAATTATATGAATTAAAAAATGTCCTCATCCAACGTTCCGATTCCAAAATAAAGAAACATTTAAGTTTACGTCTCGATTTACCGCTAAATAAGCAAGAAGTGGGTGCTATGCCACGTTAAATTTATATACGAAAGTGATCCCTCACCGTAAAATCCAATCTATTTATCTTATTAAAATTTACTTTTTGTTGATATTTTTACAGGCTGTTTACATGTAATCTCGAAAGAAAGTAGAATTTGAAAATTTTGAGGTTGTAAACTTTGTCGGGTTTTATAGTAAAAATTGATGTTTTTACTATCACAACCATCGTATCACTCCTCCCCCGAAATATTAGATACTTTTTATTGTGGCTAATTTATTGTGACCAGCGTAAAAATAATTCTGCAAATAAGCGATTAAAACTTTAAAAAGGAAGTGGATAATTATGATCCTTCAGGCAATCGTTTAACCCGGTTGAAAAATCGGCGCACACTTTTATTTTTTGTCCATGTACTTTACCTTGGATATAACTCTTATTTTTCTAATCTTTCCAGTTCCTTGTTAATTGTGTCTAATAAGGAAAAGGAGACGTTTCTCTTTGGTTTAAGTTTAAACTTGACTTCTCTCTTTATACATGAACCCAAACCTTCAGAGAAAACTCTGGGATATTCTTCTTTACATTCATTCATGAATTTTTCATTTTTAATATATTTTTTTTCTTTTCTGCACTGTTTATTTCGTTTAAAAAATACATTGGGAGTTCAAATAAATTGAACAGTATTAACCAGTCTATTCCGAAGAGACATGAATTAACCCCTTGAATCACTTAGAATTTATAATAACAAAAATAACCAGAGTGTAAAGCTTTTAAAAAAAAGATGGTTTATTACAATGTATATCTTGTACAAACCAATAGCACTGCCAGTAATCCAATAGGATTAACCTAATACACTCGAATACTATTGAATTGAGTCCACCATCCATGTTACTGTTTGTAGTATATATATATATATATATATATATATATATATATTACAGACTAGTACTCTTATCAGCTTGAGGGGAGTCAGATATCCTATCACAACACAAACTCAACGTTGGACAGGTAAATGATAACTTTAATGGAATATTCGAATATCTATGTATCTCATATAGAGATCTATTGTTAGCCCAAGGATGGACCCTTGATTTCTGAGAACGTCGACTGAAGTAAAATAAACAAAAAGAGAAAGCAATATTCTTGTAATGTATGTGGATGTTCTGGTTCTCATAAATTAAATTTATGGACACACTGAAGAATTTGAATTACCTACTGGTAGGTTTGAATTTTTTTCTAAAGATATTAAAATAGACTTTGGTCTCGACAAATGTGCTTAGTGTTCCCTCAACGATGGGATCATGGTTGACGTGGAAAACGTAATACATGACGTAGAAACTGATTTAAAATGCATAGAAAAGTAAGAACAATAAAAATACGTTGGCATTGAAGAAAATGATTTAATTAAACCCACCAAAATGAATGACAAAAATTGTCAGAACGTATGTAAGCAAAATCTATGAAACAGCTTAAAAACTAAAACAAAATAACTGCCAGTACCAAACTTACCATGGCAGTCATAACACACAGCTTTGCATTATATACAGGTTAGAAGAGGAAATAAATTGACATTGCATTGTTCATAATAAATAATGGAAACCAGGATCTACAAAGGCTGCATCTGACCAGATTAACAGGTGGTATGGATTTCTCAGAAATTAACCATCAACATAGAGCAACTATTGTAAGTGCTGGCAAGATCTGCCGAGCTCCCACAACCCAAACCTTATGATGGTACATCATCCTACAAGAGTGAGTGAAACAACCTCCATAAGAAAACTAGTAAAACATTTTTGACAAGACTATCTCACAAATAAGACAGAAGTACCAAACAAGCCTGCCATGGAAATAGTCCAAAATACCTGCCCGGAATACACTAATACCTTTCATAGTAGAAAATTTGAAGAATGGGCCAACCAACAATAGCCTAGAGTGAGCTATGCAAAACAACAAGTGCAAGCGATGCCACACAGAAGTAGAGAGTGGGGGCCACCTAACATCTTGTTGTAAGGTTCTGTTAGGGACACAATGGAGTGTTTAAATATCGACTGGACCATCTGTAAAAAATGAATATCTAGTGTAGCAGTAAGTCCATGGAACATATACCAGAAAGAACTGTACGAAATATATCACATATTATTTATTAGGACTATGTAATACCCACAGCTACATACCTAGAAAACAGAAATTTTCAACCTGACATTGAGATATGGGACAAGGTGGGAAATTAGAAACCCTAGTTAAAGTCAGTGTCCTTCATGATACGAACTTAAAGATTGCTGAAAGGGATTAGATAACTAAATACCAAGGTCTTACCTACGATATGAAAATAAAATGGAATCTTAGGAATATCTCTATAATTCCAGTGATCATAGAAGCAACCGGACTCGTGAAAAGGAATTTCAAAAATACCTGGTGAATATTCCATGTGAACAAAGTGCAAGAGAGATACAAACAATTGCAATGAAAGAGATCTCCCGGTTGGGTCTCTGAAGTAGCAGGTGAATGTCTGGTATACAGTAGGATGTCTCATCTCCAGAAAAAAGGATTTAAAAAGAGCTATATTCTTGTGAAATATGTGGATATCTTTTTTGTCAACACTCAAATCTTGTGAAATATTTGGGAACTCATACATTTGTTTAACTAATTCTACCAGGAACAGATATATGGTACATAATTTTGAAATAAACTATTCTTATTATTATGTGATACATTTTTAAAGCTGTGTAATGGTGTGTGATTTGACTTTTCTCTCGACCAATACCAGACATATTCTGCAGTTTCTGATCGATCACATAAATATTTTGACAATACTTTTATACAGCTGTTGTAATATCAACATGTTTACAAACGACAGCTTTATTTCATGTTTTAGGCGTTTTGTGATTTTTTTACTTTCTTAATTATCAATTAGGTTTTACTTCTATTTTCAGTTGAATAGCGTTAACAGGTTTGAAATGAAATTGTTTTTAGAGTATATAACAGCAAGAAAAAAACATATATTCAACAAATAATTCATGATAGACAGTTAATGTTACTTTTCTACAAACCTTCCCAAATAATGAGTGTTTAAAATTATTTTAAATCGCTTTTATTTACATATTTTTTCTCGGAGTGATCCTATCTATTGAAGATGGCGTCGAGTACGAAACCATGTGTGCATCGACAATCGCAAAAAAATTAAACAAACATACAGCTAATAACTGTCATATTGAGCAAAAATTTAATGTTCAACCGAACTGCCCGTTTTTATTTCCTCTGTACTTTTAATTTTCGTTTTTTAGGGTTTTGTTGACGACCGCTGATTTTAACAGGGAATCTACTGACAAAATTGTTAATTACACGACTGCAGAACAGCGATAAAACATGTAAATAAAATCACTGTAAAATACCTTTAAACACAAACAATCAGGCAGACATGTAGTAAAAAAGGTTGACAGTAATTTGTTGAATATTTGTTTTTTCAACCCTTTTCTCAGCTGTGGAATACTCTAGGTATTATCCAAAGATGTTTTATTTTCGTACAGTTTTGCTTTTTTTTTTATTCATCTAAGATCAAAAGTTAAGGATGAATAATAATTTTTTCTTAGAAATGATGTTATTACAAACCAATAATAGAAGATGGTTTGATGTACATGAAAATATTAAACATGAAGAGAAGAGTCAATTAAATACATGAAGAAAGAACAAAATAAAGTATAATCCCTAAATAAGATTAGGTAAAATATTTATTACTTGTTAATATGATTTTTCAGTTTTGTTCTCAAAGATGTTTGAAGATAAAATATTTAACATGCCCATGGTTACACGCCCGTTGCATACAAACAATTTTGACATTGAGATGAATTAAGGGTGAACAATATTTTTCTACAAAAAAACATTTGCTTGGAATAATGACTGACGAATTGAGAAATGTGGTAGAAAAAGGGAAACAAAATAGAAATAATAAATAAGAAATAGGTATTGAATTTGAATGTAGCTTTTCTAACCTAATTAATTTTCTTGTGGGCACATATGAAACCTCTCTAAAGAAAACTTTGTTGATATGTTTGTATAATTTTGCATATACGTATATCGAATATGTATGTGTTGTAAGAAGGCAGAAATAATAGTATGCCAATAAATACTTTTTTTGATGAACCTATGGAAATGTACTCTCTTCATCATCAAATGTTAACATTACAGTGACATTTATATATGTATATATATATATATATATATATATATATATATTAGTTTCTTGTTTTCTCACCGTAACGGAAATCATATAGCAATTCTAGATATAATTGTCTCTGGAATATATCCTCACAAACGCCTGTATCGACTGATTCTGTATCTAGTTAGATAATATTGGGTTATTTTTCTCGTATGACTTTTACAGTGAACTTATCAAGATTCTGTGAATTTAATCCAATCATATTTATAATAATGAACAAACAGAATGTTTATATATGAACACAAATACTAAAAAAATTACATCGAATTTATTTTTATTTGCAGATGTTCCTGCTTGAACGTACGGAATTTGAATGGATCATAATTTTCTTTGAAAAATAGTATATAGTAAATTATTTTCCCATATCGAAGACAACAGCAATATCTGTACGAAAAATTATTTTCCTTGATATTACTACATAAAATATTCTAGGAATGGACAGATACAAATCACAAAGTCAACCAAGATTCTCGTGAATTATATGGCTTTGGTAAAGACAAAGTTCTTATACAGTATAGGGAATTTTTTGCACTAAAGGATATCTCTTACAGAAGTAAGACAAGATAAATACTGTATACTTGTGAAGTATATTGCATTTCTATTAGCATGAAATAAAATGTGGTACTATATATGAGAATTTACAATAAAGAAAAGAATAGATATAATTGCATATTTTGAAACACTTCGGTGATAACCTTCAGTGGATCAAATTAAGTGAAACATGCAGCTAAACACTGTAAAAAAGCTACATTCTTGTCAAATATGTGAATATTCTTGTTCTCAAAAATCAAAGTTAGTTAAACATATGAGAACTCACACTGGGGAAAAGCCATATTCTTGTGAAATATGTGAATATTCGTGTGCTGAAAAATCATATTTAGTGAAACATATAAGAACTCACACTGGGGAAAAGCCATATTCTTGTGAAATATGTGAATTTTCGTCTGCTGATAACTCAAGTTTAGTGAGACATATGAGAACTCACACTGGGGAAAAGCCATATTCTTGTAAAATATGTGAATATTCGTGTTCTGCTACATCAAGTTTACTGAGACATATAAGAACTCACACTGGGGAAAAGCCATATTCTTGTGAAATATGTGAATATTCATGTTCTCAAAAATCAAGTTTAGTGACACATATGAGACAACACACCGGAGAAAAGCCATATTCTTGTGAAATATGTGAATATTCGTGTTCTCAAAAATCCTATTTAGCAACACATATAAGAAATCACACCAGAGAAAAGCCATATTCTTGTGAAATATGTGAATTTTCGTATGCTAAAAAATCAAGTTTAGTGAGACACATCAGAACTCACACTGGCGAAAGGCCATATTCTTGTAAAATATGTGAATATTCGTGTTCTGACACATACAGTTTAGTCATACATATGAGAACTCACACCGGAGAAAAGAAACCATATACTTGTAATGTCTGTGAATATTCGTCTTCGTATCAATCACATTTAGTGCAACATATTAGAACTCACACTGGGGAAAAGCCGTACTCTTGTAAATTATGTGAATATTCGTCTTCTGAGAAATCAAAGTTAGTCAAACATATGAGAACTCACACCGGAGAAAAGCCATATTCTTGCAATGTATGTGAATATTCTTGTGGTCAAAAATCAAGTTTAGTGACACATATGATAACTCACGGTGGTGAAAAGCCATATGCTTGTGAAATATGTGAATATGCTTGTTCTATGAAATCCGCTTTAGTAAAACATGTAAGAACTCACACTGGAGAAAAGCCATATTCTTGTGAAATATGTGAATATTCTTGTACTGATAAATCAGGTTTAATAAAACATATCAGAATTCACACTGGCGAAAAACCACATTTTTGTAAAATATGTGAATATTCTTCATCTAAAAAAACAAATTTATTGAGACATATTAAAACGCACACTGACGAAAAGCCATATTCTTGTAATGTATGTGAATTTTCCTGTTCTCAAAACTCAAGTTTAGTGATACATATGAAGAGACACAGTGGGGAAAAAACATAATTTTGTAAAATATGTGGATATTCTTGTTCTCAAAAGTCTAATTTAGTCAGGCATATGAGGACACAGTAAGCTCCTTAGAAAGTGTGACGTGGGATAAATCCTCGTAGAAAAAGAAAACAGGAAGAGAATAAAAGAGAAAACTATCTACTCTTTATGAATGATCTCAAACTCTATGCAGAGTCTCCCTAATAGAAACTGGACAAATATTCACTGAAGATGTCTGCATGAAGTTTTGATTGACTCATGTACTAAATGCACAATAACAAGGAGACGGAAACGACATCTAAAAATCTGTAAATAAATAACTTTATTGGCGACCTGGGAGAGGACGCAACATACAAATACCTCGGTTCAGAGGAAAATGTGATGGTGGAACATTAACAGATGCGAGATAAGGTAGTAAAAGAATACACTAAACGCCTTAAATCGATCCTCAACTAAGAACTTAGCCCCAACAAAAAAATAACGGCTTTAAACCAGCTTACAATTCGGTTATTTTATATGGTTTTGGTATGATAGATTTGCCACAACGTAACATGAATAGGCTCCATACCAAGACCAAAAAAAATACTGGCGTCCTATAGGATACTATACCGAAACCAGTAGTGGACAGGACATATCTGTCACAAAAAGAAGGCGGTCTAGGTCTCACTGAAATCAACCATGCATATAGAGTCACCATAGTAAGCTTTGGGCAGCACATTAGAAGCTCTACAGACGTGGGAATGTTAAGGGACCATTATGAGCATCTATCCCAACAAACCTCAATCACAAAGCTTGATTATAGGTTTGTTAGAGTCATGCTGGAAAAAATTCCTGCAGCCTACTACGAACCAGCAACTTGCATAGCGAGAAAAAAGATTTAGCTTTAGAAAAAATTGAAATAAGAACAATGAAACTAAGATGACAGCAACATAAAAGAGCAGGGAATTTCTTGGAAGAGCTTAACCAAGTATATATAAACGAAGAGGCCTCACTCTAATTGCTCAAGAATGGCAGACTTCTATTTGACGTGGAAAGAATTTTTATTGCCGGACAAGACTAAGGCTTACTCACAAATAGATTCAAATAAATAGCTGGCCTCCAAACAAACGGTCAGTGTAGATTTGCCACTCAGCAATTAAGAGCCAGAAGAGGACGTCAGAGAAGCTGAGTGTTCCTGTTACCGAAACAAGGTTGCTAAAACTGTGATTGGCCACAAAGGAATATAGGTGTATGCAGCAATTACAGAAGGTCATCTTAGATGGATGGTCGGATTAAAATATAAATCTTGACCCAGACGTTAGACGATACTTCACAGTATGAAGCGGCTAAGTCTGTAGAACCCTTAATTGTCCACAAAGTCCCCGAAAGACCATAAGCAGGAAGAAATACACCCAAACTTTAAGAACATATGCATTGATGAGTAATCTGGACAGAAATGTGCCACATACTTCGTCGATTAACTTTCCAAGGACTATATTAATTAAGAAGGGTCTTTGTACTGGCTAAAAGGGGTGCCCTCACTACGACCAGTAGAGGCTTATAATGGCCGCTAAAGTCCAGGGTATGATGACAAAAGCGTTTAAAAGGATGGCTGGTCTTAGTCAGGACAACAAGTGCAGGTTTTGCCACACTGAAGTGGAGAGTGTGAGCCACCTGATATCGAGTTGCAAAATCATGTTGGCAGATGACTCCTACACAGCCCGATATAATGGAGTGTGCAGGTACCTCAACTGGACCATCTGTAAGAAACTGAATATCAAGTGTAGCAACAAGACCTGACAACATCTACATGAGAGAACTGTGGGGAATGAGACATAAACCATCCATTATAACCATGAAACTTCCTAGCTACCTATCTGGAAAACGCAGCTGTCAAACCTGACATTGTCATATGGAACAAGAGAGAGAGAGAGAGCGGCAACTTTGGTTGATGTAAGTATCCCTAATGATGGGGTCCTTAAGAGAGGTGAAAGGGAGAAAATAACAAAATATCAAGGTCTAATGTATGTTATGAAAAGAAACTGGAACATCAGAGAGTTCTCCATCATTCTAGTTATCATAGAAGCCACTGTACTCATGAAGAAGAACTTGAAAAAGTATTTAGGCATATACCTGGTGAACCAAGTGCAAAAGAAATCCAAACAGCTACACGCAAGCGAACAGCCAGAATCCTTAAAAGAGCTCTAGGTTTGTGTATGTAAATAGCGAGTGATCGTATGCCATTTGGAAGCAAATAAAAGAAAAGTAACAAAAATTGTAAGTTAAAAACCATATTCTTGCACAGTATGCCAATAATCTTGTTCTCATAGATGAAGATTAGTGAAACGTATAAGAACCACTAGTGAGAATATCCTTGTGAAATAGTTTAAATGTCTGTTTTGTGATACCTTTGCAAAAATGAGAACAATTCCAGAATCACAAAATATGGGATGGATATAATCAGAATAAAAGCTCTTGGTGAAGCAATATATTACTTTACGAAAACTAACCTAATTGAATCTGTACAAACGGAAAGAACAATTGGTGCTGATATTGACATTGGAATCAACCAGAATAAAACATCAAAAACTGACAGAAAGCTGTCATTTTCCAAACTCTGCTACCCAAACAAGAAACACATAAAAAAGAAAAATGTAACATGTCAAAAGTTTTATTTCCTGAAAAACAATGCCTTCTCTATACATTTAAAAAATCTAATTGTACATCCATTGGATAGTTGGAGAAAACAATTGCCCAATCAGCAACCCCCTTATTGTTCAAAAATTATTTGAAGCCCAATCTATTGATAGTACATATGAGTCCACAGACATCAGCTACCTGATACGATACGATGCAACCCAAGACTCGGATTCCTACTACTGGCAAAGCAGAGACATTTCCAATGGGACTCCCCACTAAAAAACTTAACATCTTTCCCAAACCTTTTTGGGATAAACTGTATTGTGTCTTTGCATTCACCTTAAAGAAATATTCGTTACCCACATTCTAACAAATCTGGATAGAAACTGTATCATGAAATTAAAAAAAAAAGTAGTTTCCCACATGCTAACATATTGGATAGAAACTCATGAAACCTGTGTTTTTTTATGTTCAGTTATTGTTTGATCTGTCGGAGACAACTTTGTTAGAGATCATAAATGTTAAGCGATTTATTCATTTTTCACTATTATTTTACTTCATGTATTTTTTTCAAAACTTTGGATCAATTGAAAAATGGGAATATAAAATTAATAAACTCAACAAAATGAAGTAAACCCATTTAATATTGACATCAGTTACTGCTTAGGACAGATAGTGTTGCTATCAACCTGAAATCTGCAGTATTTTTTGTAAAACATATTAAACTCTTTTAAGACAACACTTATTTTCTACAAGTATTAAAATATATAACTAATTGAACCGTGAACAGATATAGCACACGCTTTAGAAATTGAATATTCTCATCAGTATTTGATACAGAGCTAAAGAATTTTAATGCTCTATTATTTGACTTTTCTCTCGACAAATACAACATATATGGTAATGCTTTTCGCAGATCTAATCGATATTCTTACAATACTTGCCTCTATTGGTCTATTCTTTTATTTCATGATAAACCCATTCCGAAGCCCTTGTTGGGAATTCTCTGTCCCTGGACTTCACAACTTTTTCTAGTTTTGTGCTTTGGTTAATTTAGTTTTGGTGGGCTCGTTTTGGACCGCTTCCACCACTTTCCTGACACTCATGTCTTATTTGATTCATATTTCCCCCGGGCCCTTGACATGATTACATATACATCTAATTGGCTTCTGATCGAGCCGTTGGAGAGGTGTTTTCGAGTGTACCCTGTTCTATCCTTTTACTCAGGCAAATCTATTTACTTCTTCCTCAGGTGACCATGTTCACTCCCGTTCTAACAAATTGCTGAAATGCCCTGGTTACATGATTTTGATTTTGCATAAGTTTACCCATAAATTTGCTCTTTACATCTTTGGTCGATTTGGTACAACTTAAGAAACCATCGGCCTTCTCTGACTATTTCGCGCTGTACGATTCAGTTTTGGGTACCATAAATCTAATATAGCTCCTCCTAGTCTCAGCTGCCAGTGGACACCGTTTATTGAGCTATCATTTATGATATCAATCATGCTCCCTCTTTTGGCAAATTTGGAGGCGCATATAGAAACTTTCATTCACCTCAGAAAATGCCTCCAATAACTTTGCAAGATTTATCGATCCAACTCCTCCTTTATTACACTAACTTAGCAAATCGGTCCATCCTATTTTCTATGTCTGCGAATACCTTACTTTGATCGTGTTTTATTTTAATTAAAGCAGCGTCAGTTGCATTTGTAGACTTCCAGTACTGTGCCGTTAATTCTTTTTAAGAGTCACTATCCATAGCCTTTACCATACGGTTTCCCAGTAATTATTGTAACTCATGATTAACTTTGGAGGACTCTGTTTTCTGGGTGTTAGTCGGTAAGCCACTTTATATATGTTGTAAAGTATCAGACTTTTCACAAAAAAAGTTATGTTGTTTTGAATTATTTTAATGAAAATATTTTAGCAGAGGAAATTATCACCTACCTTTACTTTCTGGGGTTTACAGTGTGTGTTCCTTTTCTTTAGATGCTTGTAAGGATCGTTCCTGGTCGATGTGCGGTACTTCCGATGATTGTTATTCTTCCGTAGATAATTTGTCAATTTGTAAGCTGTAACAGTGTCGTGGAAGTCATCAGCACCAAATTTGGTTATTATTCAGTAGAAGAGTCTGGCTTTTCCATAGATTTCTCCCTGAGTTTCTTCTTTTTCGTAAACCTAATGTATCACTATCATAGGCCGGGTAGTGTAACTTGATGTGTCTGTGCTGTGTGGACGTTTCTGAAGGGTGTTTTCATCCCCGAACGTCAATATAAACTCCCTAGTTGGGTGCGATAGTCAAATTCGTTTTCAATGAAGGGGTTAATCCCATAGTTATATTTGAGGGGTTTCATGCGTGATTAATTCTGCTTGGTTTGGCACTATCGGCTGGGAATTGAACGCTTATATAAAAAGGAGCGAACGATTATCTGATGTGTAAATATAATTGTTGTTATTCATTACAGACAAACAATAAATAAGTTGAATGAGTTTGTTTTCGCAGGGTGGGGGGGCACGTTTTTGCCGACCCATTTAAAAAGATATTTCGTCTAATTTATTTTTGTCTAATTTTAAAAAGGTACCAGTATTTTATGAGGGTAGAAGAGCGTTTTCTATCCACCAAATTTATATTTTATTTGTAAAATTCCAAAGTAAATGTGTAAAATAACGTGAATTCACAAACATTACATTATATAGGAAAGTGATCGGTAAGTGTACACACTAAAAAAAAACACGCAGACGACACTAAGCATACGAAGGATAAAGTTAGGGATAAACAAATGTTTTAAAAAAAATTAACTGCCATTGTAAACTCAATTTTCCATATCCATCAGCGGCATTCTTAGCATCAATTGAGCAATCGATGATTTTCTTGTCTTGTAGCAGATCCTTATTTGTTGGGATGAAGTATGGTTCGATTTGGACATAAGAGACCACACTCCACAGCATTACATTCTCCGGGATGAAGTTGGTTTATTGCCAGCCACCTGAGAAGCTCTAACGAGAGAATGCTGATGGGTCTATGCTCATTTATTTTTATATCCTTACTACCATTACACCGACATTGTGTCACATCTTTTGTCGAGCTTTTGTAGACTCTTTGGCAAATTATTATTTTTAGGTCTAGTTTTGGGGCAGGACGTAGCCCTTGCTCGAAACAGGCACATAGAACATTACAGTTTGTATGAATTTTGGCTTCAAAAACGGACTGTATGCAGAATATAGGCTAGCCACTTCTTGTTTTTCTTATGCAACTGCTTCTGACAGAAGTTCTCTTATGATAAAAACTCGAGCATCCCTGGCATAACTGGATGTTTGAACTTTAAGATACGTTTCTTTATTGTCATAATACATTCATCTTGGACGTTATTTGTGACAATCTCGACTCTTTTCGTAGGAGTCCTGAAGATGCCCGTTCAGCGCTTTCTTCATTGTCGCCATCCAGCTCCCATCTATCTCGCCAAAGTTTATATTACCTTGCCCAAATATTTTGGCACTTTTTGTACAACTTCTAGGCGAATTAAATTCTGTGTACATAGGCAGAATTCCTGCTAGCCAGTGCTTTCACATCGCCCTTGCTAATCTCCAGCTTACATCTTACAGTTTTCAAGAATGGCAGATCAAGTGCAAATCCTTATGATGAAGGTCACTCTTTTCCAATATTCTTATGCTTACAGTTCCTCGCCAACTCTCAACCTCACCAATAATACACAGAAACAGCTATCCGTCACACTTTCCGTGATAACATACTAAAAATGGTTTAAAAAATGAAAGCATAAAAAAATCCAATTCATCCTAAAATCCGTGTATTTAAATATCATATGTTTGTTAAATAAAAAACTGAATGTATACTTTAAGTTTGTTTTCATATTAAAAATTCATCCCTTATATTCTTGCCATTACACATTTTCACAAATAATTATTTTTTCATTAAAATTTATATTTAGTTATTTCGTTGAATTCTTGAAATAAAAATTCTATCAATGAGAAAACTGAATTGCCAAAACCCCAGACAACAAGAATATAAAAGAACTAAATGAGAACAAAATATATCAAGAGAAACATTAAGCATTTTTATTCATATCATTTTTGTTAAGTTGAAAATTTCCTTACGAACGTACAACAAGCAAATATTAAAGTTTTTTTTTTCATGCAAATTTATCAAATCTATTGAGAATGACATTTTTAGTAAATTAGTGAACTCTAACTGAAAAACTATTATGTACAACTGAACGTAATTTGTTATACTTCACAATCAGAGAATGTGGATGAAATGTATAAAAATAGAAAAACAAAAATAAACCTGAGTTGCATTAAAACAAATACAATTGCACTGTCGCAAAGATTTATTGAATAAATTCGCCATTCTTCATGACTGATATTATAAATCCATTTAGTGATGCTTCCAAATGAATAAAAAATTCTCTACTATGAATGTAAACATTTCACACCAATAAAATAATATTAATAAAATAAAGAAATTAGCATTTGATGAAGTAAGATATTTTCTCTCATTCAAATCTCATTGCGCCAATCAATCTTTTTTATTCAGAGACTTTCCCCAAATCTGCTTCCCATAACCAAACATCAGATAGAGAATGTGAATGAAAAGTATAGAAATAGAAAATCACAAAAGAAAAACAAAAACGGGATTTGCAATAATACATATATAAGAGTAGGTGTTAATTATCATTTGCACTGTCAGAAAAAGTTATTCAATAAATCATCCATACTCCAAGGGTTTCCATTTTTTACGTCATTCATCTTCAACTGACTGCCATAATAAAAACAATTTTCTACTCTAAATGTAAACATTCCACGCCCGTATTCTACGCCTTCATTTTCTTTAATATCACTATTTCTTATGATAGTTAGATTATCAGCAGAGTCAACATATTACTCTTTTATATTAATTAGCAGTTTTACATATAACAGGAAAACCTATGGATATACTTATTATCAGGTAAAAATACCAGTATACACCAAAAATTACGGAAAATTACCGGAGAGAATTTTAATAAGCAATGAAATTAATTTACTATTCAGTAGGGACCTCCCATTGGTTGTGAACTATTTATCCCCCCCCCTATATGTAAAAAGATGTAACTTTAATTTAGATTTAGATTATCAACAAAATTTTTTTACCATTCAAAAGAGGATACATAAAATAAACTGCTGATGATTTTTTGAGAATTTTTTCCAGCACACGAAACTCATGAAAATGTGAAGTTAAAATGTTGTTTACTTTTTTTACGTGATAAAATAACGTTCTTATGTATAAGCATTTCTGCGCGCTCTGATAGGCATATTTTTAATAAATCTCGCATAAATCAAGTTATGGCCAGATCTTCACGAAATTTTCAATACTTATTCACTATAGGACTAATTTATCTTTAAAATGCTGTTTTCCTAAAATATATTAGGGAAAATATTTTTTTTACGTGACCCCCCCCCCCTATTTCATTTTATGAAATATTGAACGAAATATATTCAGGTCCGGCGGGTTTTTTTCTTATATAAAACTAAAGTCTTTTAAAAAACACATTGGATTAATTTTATTAAATTTTACGTCCACATATTTTAGTAAACTGGTCCGTGAATGCACAAATAAAAAGTGGAAATAAAAGCAATATTATTTTGTTTTGAATTTTTTTTTACCTTTTCTCAATAAAATATACTGTGATTTATTGAAATGACAAAAAAAAAAGTTTTACGAAATAATTTTTATTTTCAGAGACATTTATTCATTTGATCGAGTTTATCGGTTAGTCAAAATGTTTTAAAACATTTTTGAAAATATGTGTTCTAAATTTTTCAAAATATTTTAATATAATATAGCCTGAAGTATTAGGAATCGTAAAAGACCAAAGTTGTATACGACCTGAGGTCGTATACAACTTTGTATACGTCGACCTCATATGTACTTGGAAAAAGTCCTTCATTTGCTAGAAGTAAGAAAGCCCTTTTCGCCGTAGCTAGTTTGGCCGCAACTATGGAACGCAATACTAGCCGTAATTAACGCGGTTCATTTTTAGAGTGAAATTGACGCACGCTAATTAATTTGTAGAGCTAAGCTCATTCTAAAAAGAAAACGTTTACAAAAGTAAGTATTAATTATATTTATTATTATTATTATTATTATTTTATTATTATTATATATTTATAATATTTTTTATCATTTTTCTTTTTTCAAATTAAAATGTTTATCCATTCAAAATTTTCTTTCGAAATTTCGAAATAAAAACTTATTTTTACTTTGAATTTTTATTATTCAATGGACGAATATTTTTAATCATTAACAAACCACAATACTTTCTCCATTTTCATTTTCAGTTTAATTTTTATTATATAAAATTTAACCCAAATTTAAGTCAAATGCTAACAAATGTGCAACTCAAGGAAAATGTACAAAAAAACCGTTAATTTTGTCTACAACATAATGAAAGTAATTAATTCTATCACTTTTGGACATCCATAGGTACATAACATCTGGCAATGTCGCACCTGATAATACTAATTTTTTGTGCAAACAAGACATCCAGCAGTAGAAACAGAAAATTTCGTACTTGTATCGCAAGATAAAGAAGGGTTTCTTTCCCAAATAGATAATTTAATCTTTAAATAAACTATTTAACTTTAAAACAACTTACTATAAGTATAACTTTATTTTAGGGAGATTTTTAAAAACACTACATGGAACGCGAATGTATGAATTTCTTACAGAAAGCAGAAACCGGTGACGTCAGCGATTCTGTGGCTGCGATTGGAGGTCCCTACTATTACGGGTCAATGAACCCCGAACGACGCAATAAAAAAATATATGATAACAGTAATGCATTTACGGTGAGCTATGAATGCAATCGACATGATAATTAGCAGATTGTACAACAGAAAATGTGGTGGTTTGAGTTGATAAGGAAGAGAGTCCAACCTTAGAATCGTGTACGTTCTGTGACAACAATCGGCTGTAAGTACGACTGCTTAAGATTATTGCCTCGTCGAGTGGTCATCATGTCATAAGTAAGACATTATACTTTGCCAGACATTTCAAATCCACAGTTTCTAGGACATCTATTAATATCGCAGCATGTCTTTCAGAGAGTTCATGAACAAATTGTGAATTAAGCTTCGGTTCAATATGATCCACGGCTGAGTAAAACAGATCGAAACATTAACACATGTGAGGCGCGGTAAGATTGGCTCAGCCAAATTAAGTATGTAGTTCTTGTCTATCGGGTTTCTAATATGATACTTGACTGTTTAGGCATCCAAACAGCCAATCTGCAAAGGGACGATCACTCAAATGACATATATTGTCACCAAGGCAATATATCACAGTATCTTAAACCACAGTATAGGTTGGCAAAGTTGGGTGATTGTCTAAGTAAAAAAATGAAGTTAGAAAGTGAGAGTACTGCCGAAAGTCTACGAGCAGCTTAAATTTTGGTTGTTCCTTTTAAGGTTCCAGTTTTTAGGGGGGATATTTTGGGAAGAACCAGTTTTATAGATACATTTGAAAGAAAACAGTTCTGAGTAATATTCAAATGTGTGAGAGAGCAAGAGAAATGTTATATGATAAACAAACAAAATAAAATAAATAGTACAAAAGCATGGTTTCACAAAAGAGTTATTGTATATATGTTTAAAAATGGAAGTCTACATAGATAGGAAAACATAGAATACTTGTTCATATTTTGAGTGTCCTTGCAGAACAAGGGGGATTCATTAGTTGGGATATCGAGGAAATGTGAGTCGATAATTTACGGGCTGTGAATCATCCACGGGTGTAAAAAATCGTCATCAAACTTCCTCACTCAATTACATGAATTACATTTCATTGGAAGTTATCACATAGAGTCAATAATCATTTGTTTTCATATTAGATATTTCAGTGAGAAATGTATGACGTATTACAGTGGTTAAGTTTATACATTTGATTTCAATCAGTAGACGACATTGAAAGTGGATTTAAGAAGTGTGTGTGTCGCCTTAAGTGTGTGTATGCGTAAGACTGTGAAAGAGTTAATGCATTGTATGTGTGTGTGTGTGTATGTTGGTATCAGAGTGGCTATGAGTGTATGAGTTTAGAAAAAGGGTATTCAGCTTTTCCCAAGGTCCGACAGAGGGTCGAGAAGGCTGGAGAAATGCCAATGTTTACTCTGTCGTGAATTTCGACTAAAAATCTGCCATTATATGCATTTGGGGTGGATCTAAACGTCGAACTTAATAAATCCAGAGAAATGCATCTAATTGGCTTAAAATCTTTTTATTTGTTTTTATCTATTCAAGTAAATGCGTGCGCGAAACCGTGTGCGCAGAAACGAGTTTAAACATTTTAATTTTGGGCACCGAAGAGTAAACTTCGCCGCTACAATCTTCAGCTAAAGATAGCCGTGCTCGAGAATCCAGTGTATAATGACAGGAGAGAGAGAGAAAAGGGAAGTCTTTATTCATGTATGTATTTTCGACTAACAAACGTATTTTTTCTTTTAATTCGTAGTCATCTATATTTTTTAGTTTTAAGAATTGACAAATATGCTCTGAATTAATTCGGAAAACAATTCCGCACACTTCACTCATGTACGGACCTTTTCACACGAGGAACGAAATAATGATTACACCGTGTTATGATGACGTAACTCATTTTCGTTCATCAAGTCAATTGTTTAAGAATAAGTCCTTATTAAAATCGTTTTTTTATATCTGTTAATTTTGATGTTTATATTTTCTTAAAATATTTTATGTCTTACTGAATTGGACACAAACAGAATTTGTTTCGCTTTACTAAGGAAATCACAACAAACTGATCAAATTGTCGGTTTTGAACACAAAAGAAAAAAAGATCATCCGTTTTTTTAGGTGTTTTTCGTATTGATTTTTCTGGACTGAAAGGTAAGATATTTTTCACTTTTTATTTAATTTTGCTCAAATTTTTAAGCAATGTTCAACAATGAAATAAGTTTATTGTTATTGCAATCTATTAAAAATTAGGATTTCACCATGCTGGATAACAGACCTGATTTGAAAAAGTATGAATCTCCGATTAAAAAACAAAACAAAATCCTAAAAAATATTCAATCTGACATTTAGATTTAATTTAAAAAACAAAACAATGTGTTCATTTTAGTATAACTTATATGATTTCTAAGAAAACAATACTTTCTACGATAAAATAAATAAGAAATAATGGTATTCATGGTGTTTTTTTTTACTATCTTACACAGAATAGTTTACCCCAAAAACAAAACTAGATTTTACTTTTGGGGGCGATTACATGTAAACAGTCTGAACACATTTCCGCAAATTTTTTTGGATGTTTTTCAGAACAGTAACCAACTCCTGATTTATACGTTTACCTTTTGTAAGTATGGATGGTCGGAACGACAATAATCTCGGTAAAAACTCATGTCTATGTCAATGACTTTTAAAAAAACTAATTAGATGAAGTTAACATAATTGAATTAAAAATAAATAAAAAGTCTTCGAATTATTCTTTTTTTATTGTATACAATTTTTTATTTATGTTTAAAAAAATTTACATCATGGAAATTTTGATTACAGACATATTTCTTTGATAAAAATTTGTACGTGTCAAAAAGTATTAATTTTTTGTTCATGAGTTAAAAACATTTTAAAATAATTTGTTTTTCCAAAATGTATGTATTTTTTTCTGTATAAAATGTGGAAAATCAATCAAAAACACGAACGATTTAGCGCCAAATGCTCAGAGTTATTACGATGGTCGTAATTATCACCAATATAATTTTATTAACTTATTTTTTTAGTATTAATAAATTTAAAAAATCTTCAATAAATATTTCTGTAATGAAAAAATTCCATGACGTTAATTTAATTTTATTTTTTAATATAATTTTTTTTAAAACTTAGATTTTTACCGAGATTATTGTCTTTTCGACCATCCATACTTACATAAGCTAAACTTGTAAATCAGAAGATGATTACTCTTCCAAGTAACCATTTTCTTTTATTTTTAAATGAAATATTTTTTTTTCACTTTCCTATATAAACTTAACGCAAATTTAGCACCCACTTCCGGGCCGTTTAACTGTAATGTGGAGACGTGGAACCAATTTTTTGGAAGAGGCTATTTTGCCGGTCGCGTCAAAATAACGACCCCCTGGTTATTCTGCCGGGACCGGCAAAATTACGAGAGGGTCGTTATTTTGCCGATCCCGGCAGAATAACGAGGGATCTTTATTCTGCCGGCTTATGTTTTTTTAACCTGTTATCGTCTTGTGAAAGAAAGGGTAATGAAATAAATAAGGACAAATATTTAATAACAATTTATTTTCATCGTCATCATCAGTTGTTATTCTGTCGGTTATTTTAATTTTTTGAATAGAAAACAAATATCTGCTTTTAACACAAAAAAACATTAAAAGTAAAAATTAATTAAATGAACGAAAATATCAGACAATTAGATTATTTAGTTGCATTTAGAAGTAATTTGCGTCGGATAAAAAATGTTTTAGTTATTTAAGAAAAAAAAGTAGTTTTCATTCATTGATATAAAAAATAAATAACTCTTGTTAAGAAATCTGATTATTAAAATAATTAAATATAAGTCCCTAAAGAAATTAAATCAGATATTATTTTTTAATTTCAGTTTTATAAACAGTCTAAACAGCAATTTTAAAACTGATTTTTCACTATCTTTTACGACTATTTCTCATCATTTCACTAAATTAACCATTAAATTGAATGTTTTTCTTGCGATCAAATAAAAACAGTAGTAATTGTCAATAATTTCAACTGCTACATGTAACGACGAATGTTAATGCAAAGTTGAATTGTTTTACACACAAACATTGTGAGGTTATCCGGTAGAGAGTTATATTAAAAGAAGTAGCCATAAACGGGGTTCAAAACAAATTATTTGTACTTAAAAACATGAGGTGTATTTTTTTACAATAAAAACTACGTAAATGCATTTAAATGGACATAGAAATCCATCGTAGTTACTTAGTCTATGGTGATATAAAACTTTTTTTTTCGTAAGTCGTGGCGAAAATCGTCGTATAAATTATTTATTTAATTTTTAAAAATAGTCAGAAGTTTTAATTATTTCTGTTTTTATTGGGAAAATGTGGAAATAAAAATAAACCGGCAGTTAAGTTGACTCGTGAAATCTTCACTGTAACTGTAACAGTTAGATTAAATAAACCTGAACCGGCAAAATAACAGCCCCATCGTTATTCTGCCGAGACCGGCAAAATAACGAGAGGGTCGTTATTCTGCCGGTCCCGGCAAACTAGCCTATTCGAAATTTTTTTAATTCGTGCAAGAAGAAGGTAAATGTGAGTTAACTAAGATGATATTTTAACATTTAATTTCCTCCTTTTTGGGGGGAGGGCGGGGGCATTTTTTTTAATAATTAAATAAAATACGGAAACAATATTTAATGTTTGATGAAACATTTTTGTTTAAATTGTGGATGGGGTGGGGAATGGTTTAATTATTTTTTGATTACTTTTAAGGAATAGGTTCATTTGCAGTTGTGAAGTAAGCAATTCCCACTTTCTGGAGAAAGTCGAATCAAGTTTAAACACAGTACGAACTCAACTAACGGACTTTGCAAACTAAAACTTAGCTTAGGATGAGGTTAGGGTTAGTTTATGGTTAGGTTATTGTTAGTTTGTGGTTAGGGTAAAAATAAAAAAATAAACAATTTGGTTCATATTGTGTACATTGTTCTGTGAAGTTAATTGAATGTTCGTTATCGTCACTTTTACTTAGCCAAACACGAGTATTTTCTACCATGGTCTTTTTATTTCTGCAAGCGATTGCTAATTTCAAAATTTAAACATAGCCCCCCCCCCTCAAATTAAACTTTTTAAAATTATCCCACATTTATATTTAAAACAACAAAAATGAATTATTTGAATTAAAAAATGTCCTCATCCAACGTTCCGATTCCAAAATAAAGAAACATTTAAGTTTACGTCTCGATTTACCGCTAAATAAGCAGGAAGTGGGTGCTATGCCACGTTAAATTTATCTACGAAAGTGATCCCTCACCTTAAAATCTAATTTATTTATTTTATTAAAATTTCTTTTTTGTTGATATTTTTACAGGCTGTGTACATGTAATCTCGAAAGAAAGTAGAATTTGAAAATTTTGAGGTTGTAAACTTTGTCGGATTTTATAGTAAAAATTGATGTTTTTACTATCACAGTCATCCTATCACTTCTCCCCCAAAATATTAGATACTTTTTATTGTGGGTAATTACATGTGACCAGCGTAAAAATAAATTCTGCAAATAAGTGATTAAAACTTTAAAAAGGAAGTGGATAATTATGATCCTTCAGGCAATCGTTTAACCCGGTTGAAAAATCGGCGCACACTTTTATTTTTTGTCCATGTACTTTACCTTGGATATAACTCTTATTTTTCTAATCTTTCCAGTTCCTTGTTAATTGTGTCTAATGAGGAAAAGGAGACGTTTCTCTTTGGTTTAAGTTTAAACTTTTAAACTCTTTATACATGAACCCAAACCCTCAGAGAAAACTCTGGGATATTCTTCTTTCAATTCATTCATGAATTTTTCATTTTTAATATATTTTTTTTCTTTTCTGCACTGTTTATTTCGTTTAAAAAATACATTGGGAGTTCAAATAAATTGAACAGTATTAACCAGTCTATTCCGAAGAGACATGATTTAATCCCTAGAATCACATATACTTTTGTTTTTGCAGTTTTCCCACAAACAGAAATATCGCACTTTAATTCTCCTGTAAAGTTTCTTTTCTTCCTGAAACCCCTTTAGCAAATTTCTTGGTTTCAGATAATTTGGGTGTTTTAATTTTTTCTCTGTTTGTTCGTCAATAATTCTTATCTCTGAGACAGAATCCAGTAAAAAAGTGACCGTACGACCATGTATATCTACATCTACGTATTTTCGATTTTCACTGTTTTTCTATTTTTTTTATAACGCAACATTTACTTTTTCAAAATTCTTTTTCTTGTGGCAAACAGACCATTTATGCCCCTTAATTGAACAAGATTCACAGAATTTGTTCTAATACCAACCTTCATCTTTAGTATTCTTAGTATTTCCGCAAGTCTGACATTTTCATGTCTTTTTGAGTTTTTTTGTTTTTATGCGTTGTACTTTGGCAACACTCTTGCTCTCAATTTCGCTATTATCCATTTTAACATTAATGATGTGCTGACATTGTTCTGTCACTCATTGTAACGTGATGTTTTTCTGTTGTTCCACCATTGTTAAGATTCTTGACCTCATTTCTTTGTTCGTAGGGGCTGTTAGTTTTTGAACAAAGATTAGCCATTTGAATAAATCTTTGGCGATTTCATCTATCTTGAATTGCTCAACCAAAGAGTTTACTGTTCCTGCGTATGCCAAAAAATCCTGGTTATCTGTGTTTACGATGATAAGACATTTGTATCGCATGTGAAATAAACTATTTCTTTCACTGAATATATTCGACAGTATATTTATAGTTTCAGCGAATAAACTCACGCAGGTTTTCTTGGCAATATCAAGTTAGTATATTGTGTATTCTCTTTTGTTCCCAGTTTCTTTAATAACCGAGTTATCTGTTCTTCATTTGCCCAATCAACGTACATTTTAGTGAATATCTTTCTAAATCGTTTGAAATATGCTGGAAATCTAATATCACAATCAGGTTCGTATTAAAATTCAGATAAAGAATTTGCAATTGCTTCGGCAGAAGAAACCCTGTTTTTTTCTTTCATTGGTGGTCTGTTTCAGAATTTTCGAAGTTTTTCTGCTGTTACATTACTTTTTGCTGCAACTCTTGATATTTATGTTGTTTTTGCTGCAAAATCATATACAGCATTTCAGTCATTTCGGCTAATTGTTCCATATTGAAATTACTCCGAATTCGACACAAAAAAATTCAGTTTTTTTTAGAAAAAGTAATAGCAGTGAGTGTACTATTAATTACTAAAAGGTATTGAACTTTTATCTTGTATAGTTCGTAATATTAATGGTCCGATTTCGGGTCACGGTCCATCATTTTTTTTTTACAAATCGAACAAGAATATATTTTTACTCTTTTAAAAAAGTATCCATCATTGACATTCCCTTTTTAAAGATGTCTTTTACTTTGCCCGAAAAATAAAACAAATCTACAATAATCCTTGTTTGTTAACGTACATGTATGTCTAACGATGAAAACTGTTGGATGCATTTTTTTTGTACCTTGTAGAGGTAAATCCTTTTTTGTAGTGTGAATTCGATTAATGAACCACGTTTGTAGTTGATATCTTCTAAAATTTTGTTTCGAATCCTTGTTTGCCAGCTCATTTAGTTGACTTTACCCTATCTTTCATAGGTTCGTTTTCGAAATTCTCGCCGCCAGCTGATATAACTTTGTTGGTATTTATAACAACAAAAATAACCAGAGTGTAAAGCTTTTAAAAATAAGATGGTTTATTACAATGTATATCTTGTACAAACCAATAGCACTGCCAGTAATCCAATAGGATTAACCTAATACACTCGAATACCATTGAATTGAGTCCACCATCCATATTACTGTTTGTAGTATATATATATATATATATATATATATATTTATATATATATATATATATATAATTACAGACTAGTACTCTTATCAGCTTGAGGGGAGTCAGATATCTTATCACAACACACACTCAACGTTTGACAGGTAAAAGAATAACATTAATGGAATATTCGAATATCTATGTATCTCATATAGAGATCAATTGTTAGCCCAAGGATGGACCCTTGATTTCTGAGAACTTCGACTGAAGTAAAATAAACAAAAAGAGAAAGCAATATTCTTGTAATGTATGTGGATGTTCTGGTTCTAATAAATTAAATTCATGGACACACTGAAGAATTTGAATTACCTACTGGTAGGTTTGTATTTTTTTCTAAAGATATTAAAATAGACTTTGATCTCGACAAATGTGCTTAGTTTTCCCTCAACGATGGGATCAAGGTTGACGTGGAAAACGTACAACGTGACGTAGAAACTGATTTAAAATGCATAGAAAAGTAAGAACAATAAAAATACGTTGGCATTGAAGAAAATGATTTAATTAAACCCGCCAAAATGAATGACAAAAATTGTCAGAAAATATGTAAGCAAAATCTATGAAACAGCTTAAAAACTAAAACAAAATAACTGCCAGTAACCAACTTACCATGGCAGTCATAACACACAGCTTTGCATTATATACAGGTTAGATGAGGAAATTAATTGACATTGCCTATGTCATAATAAGGTATAGACACAAGTATCTACAAAGGCTGCATCTGACTAAATTAACAGGTGGTATGGGTCTCTGAGAAATTAACCATAAACATAGAGCAACTATTGTAAGCGCTGATCAAGATCTGCCGAACCCCCAGAACCCAAACCTTATGATGGTACATCATCCTACAAGAGTGATAAACAACCTCCATGAGAAAACTAGTAAAACATTTTGGACAAGACTATCTCACAAATAAGACAGAAGTACCACACAAGCCTGCCATGGAAATAGTCCAAAAGACCTGCCCGGAATACACTAATACCTTTCATAGTAGAACATTTGAAGAATGGGCCAACCAACAATAAGCTAGAGGAATCTTTGCAAAACAACAAGTACAAGCGCTGCCACACAGAAGTAGAGAGTGGGGGCCACCTGAGATCTTGTTTTAAGGTTCTGTTGACGGACACAATGGATTGTGTAAATATCGACTGGACCATCTGTAAAAAATGAATATCTAGTGTAGCAGTAAGTCCATGGAACATATACCAGAAAGAACTGTAGGAAATATGTCACACATTATAAATCAGGACTATGTAATACCCACAGCTACATACCTAGAAAACAGAAATTTTAAACCTGACATTGAGATATGGGACAAGGTGGGAAAGTAGAAACTCTAGTTAAAGTCAGTGTCTTTCATGATACGAACTTAAAGATTGCTGAAAGGGATGAGATAACTAAATACCAAGGTCTAACCTACGATATGAAAATAAAATGGAATCTTAGGAATATCTCTATCATTCCAGTGATCATAGAAGCAACCGGACTCGTGAAAAGGAATTTCAAAAATACCTGGTTTATATTCCAGGTGAACAAAGTTCAAGAGAGATACAAACAATTGCAATGAACGAGATCTCCCGGTTGGGTCTCTGAAGTAGATAGTGAATGTCTGGTATACAGTAGGATGTCCCATCTCCAGAAAAAAAGGATTTAAAAAGAGCTATATTCTTGTGAAATAGATGGATATCTTTTTTGTCAAAACTCGAATCTTGTGAAATATTTGGGAACTCATACATTTGTTTAACTAATTATACCAGGAACAGATATATGGTACATAATTTTGAAATAAACTATTCTTATTATTATGTTATACATTTTTAAAGCTTTGTAATGGTGTGTGATTTGACTTTTCTCTCGACCAATACCAGACATATTCTGCAGTTTCTGATCGATCACATAAATATTTTGACAATACTTTTATACAACTGTTTTAGTATCAACATGTTTACAAGCGACAGCTTGATTTCATGTTTCAGACGTTTTGTGATTTTTTTACTTTCTTAATTATCAATTAGGTGTTACTACTATTTTCAGTTGAATAACGTTAACAGGTTTGAAATGAAATTGTTTTTAGAGTATACAACAGAAAGAAAAAACATATATTTAACGAATAATTTATGATAAACGATTAATGTTACTTTTCTACAAACCTTCCCAAATAATGAGTGTTTAAAATTATTTTAAATCGCTTTTATTTACATATTTTATCTCGGAGTGATCCTATCTATTGAAGATGGCATCGAGTACGAAACCGTGTGTGCATCGACAATCGCAAAAAAATTAAACAAAAATACAGCAAATAACTGTCATATCGAGCAAAAATTTAATGTTCAACCGAACTGTCCGTTTTTATTTCCTCTGTACTTTTAATTTTCGATTTTTAGGATTTTGTTGACGACCTCTCATTTTAACAGGAAATCTACTGACAAAATTGTTAATTACACGACTGCAGAACAGCGATAAAACATGTAAATAAAATTACTGTAAAATACTTTTAAAAACCAAACAATCAGGCAGACATGTAGTAAAAAAAGGTTTACTTGCTTGTGGTGACAGTAATTTGTTGAATATTTGTTTTTTCAACCCTTTTCTCAGCTGTGGAGTACTCTAGGAAATATCCAAAGATGTTTTATTTACGTACAGTTTTGCGTTTTTTTTTCATTCATCTAAGATCAAAAGTTAAGGATTAATAATAATTTTTTCTTAGAAATGATGTTATTACAAACCAATAATAGAAGATTGTTTGATGTACATGAAAATATTAAACATGAAGAGAAGAGTCAATTAAATACATGAAACAAGTACAAAATAAAGTATAACCCCCAAATACGATTAGGTAAAATGTTTATTACTTGTTGATATGATTTTTCAGATTTGTTCTCACAGATGTTTGAAGATAAAATATTTAACATGCCCGTGGTTACACGCCCGTTGCATACAAACAATTTTGACATTGAGATGAATTAAGGGTGAACAAATATTTTTCTACAAAAAAACATTTGCTTGGAATAATGACTGACAAATTGAGAAATGTGTTAGAAAAAAGAGAAACAAAATAGAAATAATAAATAATAAATAGGTATTGAATTTGAATGTAGCTTTTCTAACCTAATTGATTACCTTGTGGGCACATATGAAACCTCTCTAAAGAAAACTTTGTTGATATGTTTGTATAATTTTCCATATACGTATATCGAATATATATGTGTTGTAGGAAGGCAGAAATAATAGCATGCCAATAAATACTTTTTTTGATGAACCTATGGAAATGTGCTCTCTTCATTATCAAATGGTAACATAACAGTGAAATTTATATATGTATATATATATATATATATATATATCATTACAGTGAAATATAACATTACAGTGAAATTTATATATATATATATATATATATAGTTTTTTGTTTTCTCACCGTAACGGAAATCATATAGCAATTCTAGATATAATTGTCTCTGGAATATATCCTCCCAAACGCCTGTATCGACTGATTCTGTATCTAGTAAGATAATATTGGGTTATTTTTCTCGTATGACTTTTACAGTGAACTTATCAAGATTCTGTGAATTTAATCCAATATTATTTATAATAATGAACAAACAAAATGTTTCTATATGGACAGAAATACTAAAAAAAATTCAATTGAATTTATTTTTATTTACAGATGTTCCTGCTTGAACGTCCCTGCGGGATTTGAATAGATCATAATTTTCTTTGAAAAATAGGATATCGAAAATTATTTTGTAATATCCAAGACAACAGCGACATCTGTGCCAAAAATTATTTTCCTGGATATTACTACATAGCAAATTCTAGGAATGGACAGATACAAATCACAAAGTCAACCAAGATTCTTGTGAATTATGTGGCTTTGGAAAAGACAAAGTTCTTATAGAGTATAGGGAATTTTTTTCACTAAGGGATATCTCTTACAGAAGTAAGACAAGATAAATATCGTATACTTGTGAAGTATATTGCATTGCTATTAGCATGAAATAAAATGTGGTACTATATATGAGAATTTACAATATAGAAAAGAATAGATAAAATTGCATATTTTGAAAAACTTCGTTGATAACCTTAAGTGAATCAGGTATGGTGAACCATGCAGGTAAACACTGTAAAAAAGCTACATTCTTGTCAAATATGTGAATATTCTTGTTCTCAAAAATCAAAGTTAGTGAAACATATAAGAACTCACACTGGGGAAAAGCCATATGCTTGTGAAATATGTGAATTTTCGTGTGCTGAAAAATCACGTTTAGTGAGACATATCAGAACTCACACTGGGAAAAAGCCATATTCTTGTAAAATATGTGAATATTCGTGTTCTCACACATCAAGTTTAGTAATACATATGAGGACTCACACCGGAGAAAAGAAACCATATATTTGTAATGTCTGTGAATATTCGTCTTCGTATAAATACCATTTAGTGCGACATATTAGAACTCACACTGGGGAAAAGCCATACTCTTGTAAAATATGTGAATATTCGTGTTCTGACACATACAGTTTAGTTATACATATGAGAACTCACACGGGGGAAGAAAACCCATATACTTGTAATGTCTGTGAATATTCGTCTTCGTATAAATCACATTTAGTGAAACATATTAGAACTCACACTGGGGAAAAGCCATACTCTTGTAAATTATGTGAATATTCGTCTTCTGAGAAATCAATGTTAGTCAAACATATGAGAACGCATACCGGAGAAAAGCCATATTCTTGCAATGTATGTGAATATTCTTGTGGTGAAAAATCAAGTTTAGTGACACATATGATAACTCACGGTGGTGAAAAGCCATATGCTTGTGAAATATGTGAATATGGTTCTTCTATGAAATCCGCATTAGTAAAACATGTAAGAACTCACACTGGAGAAAGGCCATATTCTTGTGAAATATGTGAATATTCTTGTACTGATAAATCAGGTTTAATAAAACATATCAGAATCCACACTGGCGAAAAACCACATTTTTGTAAAATATGTGAATATTCTTCATCTAAAAAAACAAATTTATTGAGACATATTAAAACGCACACTGACGAAAAGCCATATTCTTGTAATGTATGTGAATTTTCCTGTTCTCAAAACTCAAGTTTAGTGAGACATATGAAGAGACACAGTGGGGAAAAAACATAATTTTGTAAAATATGTGGATATTCTTGTTCTCAAAAGTCTAATTTAGTCAGGCATATGAGGACACAGTAAGCTCCTTAGAAAGTGTGACGTGGGATAAATCCTCGTAGAAAAAGAAAACAGGAAGAGAATAAAAGAAAAAAACATCTACTCTTCATGGATGATCTCAAACTCTATGCAGAGTCTCCCTAATAGAAACTGGACAAATATTCACTGAAGATATCTGCATGAAGTTTGGATTGACACATGTACTAAATGCACAATAAAAAGGGGACGGAAACGACATCTAAAAATCTGTAAATAAATAACTTTATTGGCGACCTGGGAGAGGATGCAACATACAAATACCTCGGTACAGAGAAAATGTGATTATGGAACATTTACAGATGCGGGATAAGGTAGATGCGAAATAAAGTAGTAAAATAATACACTAAACGCCTTAAATCGATCTTCAACTAACCAAGAATATATAAACGCAGAGGCCTACCTCTAATAGCTCAAGAATGTCAGACTTCTATTGGACGTGGAAAGAATTTTTATAGCCGGACAAGACTAAGGCTTACTCACAAATAGATCTAAATAAATAGCTGGCCTCCAAACAAACGGTCAGTGTAGATTTGCCACTCAGCAATTAAGAGCCAGAGGAGGACGTCAGAGAAGCTGAGTATGATCCTGTTACCGAAACAAGGTTGCTTAAACTGTGATTGACCACAAAGCAATATAGGTGTATGCAGCAATTACAGAAGGTCATCTTAGATGGATGGTCGGATTAA
This sequence comes from Sepiola atlantica, assembly GCA_963556195.1. Lineage (NCBI taxonomy): Eukaryota > Metazoa > Mollusca > Cephalopoda > Sepiida > Sepiolidae > Sepiola > Sepiola atlantica. The sequence continues at coordinate 143,586,768 of OY744525.1, forward strand.
AATATAAATCTCGACCCTGACGTGAGACGATACTTCACAGTCTGTTGAACCCTTAATTGTCCACGAAGTCCCGTAAAGACCATAAGCAGGAAGAGATACACCCATACTTTTAAGAACAGATGCATTGATGAGTAATCTGGAGAGAAATGTGCCACATACTTCGTCGATTAACTTTCCAAGGACTATATTAATAAAGAAGGGTCTTTGTACTGGCTAAAAAGGGATGCCCTCCACTACGACAAGTAGAGGCTTATAATGGCCGCTAATGTCCAGGGCATGATGACAAAAGCGTTTAAAAAGATGGCCGGTCTCAGTCAGGACAACAAGTGCAGGTTTTGCCACACTGATGTGGAGGGTGTGAGCCACCTGATATCGAGTTGCAAAATCATGTTGGCTGATGACTCCTACACAGCACAATATAATGGAGTGTGCAGGTACCTCTACTGGACCATCTGTAAGAAACTGAATATCAAGTGTAGCAGCAAGCCCTGAGAACATCTACATGAGAGAACTGTGGGGAATGAGACATAAACCATCCATTATAACCATGAAACTTCCTAGCTACCTATCTGGAAAACGCAGCTGTCAAACCTGACATTGTCATATTGAACAAGAGAGAGAGAGCGTCAACTTTGGTTTATGTAAGTATCCCTAATGATGGGGTCCTAAAGAGAGGTTAAAAGGAGAAAATAACAAAATATAAAAGTTTTATGTATGTTATTAAAAGAAACTGGAACATCAGAGAGATCTCCATTCCAGTTATCATAGCAGCCACTGTACTCATGAATAAGAACTTGAAAAAGTATTTAGGCAGTATACCTGGTGAACCAAGTGCAAGAGAAATCCAAAAAGCTACACTCAAGCGAACACCCAGAATCCGGAAAAGAGCTCTTGGTTCGTATCTTTAAATAGCTGGTGATCGTATGCCATTTGGAAGCAAATAAAAGAAAATGAAAAAAAAATTATAAGTTAAAAACCATATTCTTGCACAGTATGTCAATAATCTTGTTCTCATAGATGAAGCTTAGTGAAACGTATAAGAGCTCCTAGTGAGGACATCCTTGTGAAATATGTTAAATATCTGTTTTGTGATACTTTTGCAAAAATGAGAACAATTCCAGAATCACAAAATATGGGATAGATATAATCAAAATAAAAGTTCTTAGTGGATCAATATATTACTTTACGAAAACAAACGTAATTTAATTTGTACAAACGGAAAGAACAATTGATGCTGATATTGACATTGGAATCAACCAGAATAAAACATCAAAAACTGACAGAAAGCTGTCATTTTCCAAACACTACTGCCCAAACAAAAACACATAAAGAAGAAAAAAGTTACATGTCAAAAGTTTTATTTCCTGAAAAACAATGCCTTCTCTATACATTTAAAAAATCTAATTGTACATCCATTGGATTGTTGACGAAAACAATTGCCCAATCAGCAAACCCCTTATTGTGCAAAAATTCTTTGAAGCCCAATCTAACTATAGTACATATGAGTCCACATACATCAGCTACCTGATACGATACGATGAAACCCAAGCCTAGGATTCCTACTACTGGCAAAACAGACATTTCTGATGGGACGCCCCACTAAAAAACTTAACATCCTTAACAAACCTTTTTGGTATAAACTGTATTGTGTCTTAGCATTCACCTTAAAGAAATATTCGTTACACACATTCTAACAAATTTGGATAGAAACTGTCTCATGAAATTCAAAAAATATTAGTTACCCACATGCTAACATATTGGATAGAAATTGTTTGATCTGTCGGAGACAACTTTGTTAGAGATAATAAGTGTTCAGCTATTTATTCATTTTTCATTATTATTTTACTTCATGTATTTCTTATAAACTTTGGATAAACTTAAAAATGGGAATATAGAATTAATAAACTCAGCAAAATGAAGTCAACCCATTTAATATTGACAGCAGTTACTTAACAATAAAAGCCTGCAAAGGAGAGATAGTGTTGCTATCAACCTGAGATCTGCAGTATTTTTTGTAAAACATATTAAACACTTTTAAGACAACACTTATTTTCTACAAGTATAAAATATATAACTAATTGAATCGTAAACAGATATAACACACGCTTTAGAAATTGAATATTCTAATCAGTATTTGATACAGACCTAAAGCATGTTAGTGCTATATTATCTGGCTTTTCTGTCTACAAATACAACACATGTAGTTATGTTTTTCGCGGATCTAATCGATATTCTTACAATACTTGCGTGTGTTGGTCCACTCTATATTTTATGATAAACCCATTCCGAAGGCCTTGTTGGGAATACTCTGTCCCTGCTTTGGTTTATTTTATTTTTGGTGGGCTCGTTTTGGACAGCTTCCACCACTTTCCTGACACTCATGTCTTATTTAATTCATATTTCCATCGGGCCCTTGACATGATTACACGTACATCTAATTGGCTTCTGATCGAGCCGTTGGAGAGGTGTTTTTGGGTGTACCCTGTTCTTTCCTTTTCCTCAAGCAAAGCTATTTACTTCTTCCTCATGGGGACCATGTTCACTCCCGTTCTAACATATGGCTGAAATGCCCTGGTTATATGATTTGGATTCTGCATAAGTTTCTACACTAAATTTGCTTTTTACATTTTTGGTCGATTTGGTACAACTCTAGCAACCATCGGCCTTCTCTGACTATTTCGCGCTGTAGGATTCAGTTTTCTAAGTCTGCGAGTACCTTATTTCGATCCTGTTTTATTTAAATTAAAGCAGCGTCAATTGCATTTGTAGACTTGCAGTACTGTGCCGTTAATTCTTTTTAAGAGTCACTTGCCATAGCCTTTACCATACTGTTACCCAGTAATGATTGTAACTCATGATTAATTTAGAGGACTCTGTTTACTGTGGGTGGGTCGGTAAGCCACTTTATATATGTTGTTAAGTATCAGACGTTTTTACAAAAAAAGTTCTGTCCAATAATGTTTTCATGAATTATTTTAACCAAAATATTTTAGCAAGGGAAATTATCACCTACCATAACTTTTTGAGGGTTACAGTGTGTTTTCCTTTTCTTTAGATGCTTGTAAGGATCGTTCCTGGTCGATGTGCTGTCCTTCCGATGACTGTTATTCTTCCGTAGATGATTTGTCAGTTTGTAAGCTGTAACTGTCGTGGAAGTGATCAGCACCAAATTTGGTTATTGTTCAGTGGAAGAGTCTGGCTTTTCCATAGATTTCTCCCTGAGTTTCTTCTATTTCGTAAAACTAATGTTACACTATCGTGGGCCGGGTAGTGTAACTTGATGTGTCTGCGCTGTGTGGACGTTTCTGAAGGGTTGTTTTAATCCCCGACGTGTAATATTAGCTCCCTAGTTGGGTGCGATAGTCAGATTCCTTTTCAATGAAGGGGTTAATCCCATAGTTATATTTAAGGGTTTCATGCGTCATTAATTCTGCAGAGAATTTACTACCTGGTTTGGCACTATTGGCTGGGAATTGAACGCTTATATAAAAAGGAGCGAACTATTATCTGATATGTAAATATAATTTTTGTTATTCATAACAGACAAAAAAATAAGTTGAATGAGTGTGTTTTTGTTGATGGCATTTTTTTACAGACCCATTTAAAAAAAAATATTTCGTCTTATTTATTTTTTGTCCAATTTTAAAAAGGTACCAGTATTTTCATGAGGGTAGAAGAGCGTTTTCTATCTACCAAATTTATATTTTATTTGTAAAATTCCAAAGTAAATGTGTAAAATAACGTGAATTCACAAACATTAAGTCATATAGGAAAATGATCGGTAAGTGTACACACTAACAAAAAAAAAACGTAGACGACACTAAGCATACGAATGGATTAAGTTAGGGTTGAAAAAATGTTTTTAAAAAATTAACTGCCATTGTAAACTCACTTTTTCCATACCCATCAGGGGTATTCTTAGCATCAATTGAGCAATCGATCATTTTCTTGTAGCAGATCCTTATTTGTTGGGATGAAGTATGGTTCGATTTGGACAAAAGATACCACGCTTCCAAGCATTAAATCCTCCGGGCTGAAGTTGGTTTATTGCCAGCCGCCTGAGAAGCTCTAACGAGAGAATGCTGATGGGTCTATGCTCATTTATTTTTGTGTCCTTACTCACATTACACCGATATTGTATCACATCTTTTGTCGAGCTTTTGTAGACTCTTTGGCAAATTATGATTGTTAGGTCTAGTTTTGGGGCAGGACGTAGCCCTTGCTCGAAACAGGCACATAGAACATTACAGTTTGTATAAACTTTGGCTTCATAAAACGGACTTTATGCAGAATATAGGCTAGTCACTTCTTGTTTTTCTTATGTAACTGCTTCTGACAGAAGTTCTCTTCTGATAAAAACGCGAGCATCCCTGGCATAACTGGATGTTTGAACTTTAAGATACGTTTCTTTTTTGTCATAAGACATTTATCTTGGACGTTAGTTGTGACAATCTCGACTCTTTTCGTAGGAGTGCTGAAGATGCCCGTTCAGCGCTTTCGTCATTGTCGCCATGCAGCACCCATCTATCTGTCCAAAGTTAATATTACCTTGCCCAAATATTTTTGCAACTTTTGTACACCTTCTAGGCGAATTTCATTCTGTGGACATAGGCAGAAGTCCTGCTGGCCACTGATTCCACATCGCCCTTGATAATCTCCAGCTTACATCTTACAGTTTTAAGGAATGGCGAATCAACTGCAAATCATTATGATGAAGGTCACTCTTTTCCAATATTCTTATGCTTACAGTTCCTCGCCAACTCTCAACCTCACCAATAATACACAGAAACAGCTATCCGTCACACTTTCCCGTGATAACATACTAAAATGGTTTAAAAATGGAAGCATAAAAAATATCCAATTCATCCTAAACACCGTGTATTTACCTATCATATGTTTGTAATTAAATAAAAACTGAATGTATACTTTAAGTTTGTTTACATATAAATTCATCCCTTATATTCTTGCCATTACACATTTTCACAAATAATTATTTTTTCATTAAAATTTCAATTTAGTTATTTCGTTGAACTTTTGAAATAGAAATTCTATGAATGAGAAAACTGAATTGCTAAAACCCAGACAAGAATATAAAAGGAGAATAAAATATATCAAGAGAAACACTAAGCATTTTTATTCATATCATTTTTGTTAAGTTGAAAATTTCTCTACGAACGTACAACAAGCAAATATTAAAGTTTTTTTTTCATGCAAATTATTAAAATCTATTGAGAAGTACATTTTTAGTAAATTAGTGAACTCTAACTTAAAAACTATTATGTACAACTGAACGTAATTTGTGATACTTCACAATCAAAGAATGTGGATAAAAAGTATAAAAATAGAAAAACAAAAAAAATCTGGTTTGCATACAATTGCACTGTCGCAAAGATTTTTTGCATAAATTCGCCATTCTTCATGACTGATATTATAAATTATTTTAGTGATGCTTCCAAATGAATAAAAAAATTCTCTACTATTAATGTAAACATTTCACACCAATATAATAATAGTAATAAAATAAAGAAATTAGCATTTGATGAAGTAAGATATTTTCTCTTATTCAAATCTCATTGCGCCAATCAATCTTTTTTATTCAGAGACTTTCCCCAAATCTGCTTCCAATAACCAAACATCAGATAGAGAATGTGAATGAAAAGTATAGAAATAGAAAATCACAAAAGAAAAACAAAAAAGGGATTTGCAATAATACATATATGAGAGTAGGTGTTAATTATCATTTGCACTGTCACAAAAAGTTATTCAATAAATCATCCATTCTCCAAGAGTTTCCATTTTTTACGTCATTCATCTTCAACTGACTGCCATAATAAAAACAATTCTCTACTATAAATTTAAACATTCCACGCCCGTAGTCTACACCTTCCTTTTCTTTAATATCACTATTTCTTATGATAGTTAGATTATCAGCAGAGTCAACATATTACTCTTTTATATTAATTAGCAGTTTTACATATAACAGGAAAATATATGGATATACTTATTATCAGGTAAAAATATCAGTATACACCAAACATTACGGAATTACGGAAAATTACCGAGTAGAATTTTAATAAGCAATGAAATTAATTTACTATTCAGGGTCGATGAACTCCGAACGACGCAGTAAAAAAATATAATTACAGTAATGTATTTACGGTGAGGTCTGAATACAATCGACATGATAGTCAGTCGATAGTAGAACAGAAAATGTGGTGGCTTGAGTTGATAAGGAAGAGAGTCCAACCTTAGAATCTTGTACGTTCTGTGACAACAATCGGCTGTCAGTACGACTGCTTAAGATTATTGCCTCGTCGACTGGTCATCATGTCATAAGTAAGACATTATACTTTGCCAGATATTTCAAATACACAGTTTCTAGGACGTCTATTAATATCGCAGCATGTCTTTCAGAGAGTTCATGAACAAATTGTGAATTAAGCTTCGGTTCAATATGATCCACGGCTGAGTAAAACAGATCGCAACACTAATACATGTGAGCCGCGGTAAGATTGGCTCACCCAGATTAAGTATGTAGTTGTTGTCTATCGGGTTTCTACTATGATACTTGACTGTTTAGGCATCCAAACAGCCAACCTGCAAAGGGAGGATAAGTCAATTGACATATATTGTCACCAAGGCAACTTATCACAGTATCTTAAACCACAGTATAGGTTGGCAAAGTTGGGTCATTGTCCAAGTGAAAAAATGAAGTTAGAAAGTGAAAGTTCTGCCGAAAATCTACGAGCAGCTTAAATTTTGGTTGTTCCTTTTTAAAGTTCCAGTTTGTAGGGGGATATTTAAGGAAGAACAAGTTTTATAGATACATTTGAAAGAAAACAGTTCTGAGTAATATTCAAATGTTTGAGAGAGCGAGAGAAATGTTATATGATAAACAAACAAAATAAAATAAATAGTACAAAAGCATATTTTCACTAAATAGTTATTGTATATATGTTTAAAAAATTGAAGTCTACATAGATAGGACAACATAGAATACTTGTTCATATTTTGAGTGTGTTGTTTAGTTTCGGGCAGTAGGTAGCAACCCGAAATAACAAAAATAAACTCCTCTTTCTCTCCTTCCCTTTCGTTCTCTCTCTGCTTCCTTCTATCACTTTAGACCACCTGTTGCTCTGGCAAACTGCTCGCCCCCTTACCCAAACATTGACTGCTCTTATAGTGCAGCCTCCTTTCCACAATCCGTCTCCCCCGGAAGCACTTCCGTTTCTGATGGAAGTACTTCCGTTTTCGCCGGAAGTACTTCATTCCCATAAAATGCATTGCTCCCTCTCTTTCTTTTCCCTCTTTGTGCCCGGATCCCCACACGAGGTAAGTCGTACGTTTGTCATTCAAATATACAACATCACCCCCTGATCTCTGATCACATTACATAGTCTGAAGTCCACACTGGAGGTCGCCGGCTTCGCTGTGATCTCCGTAGTGACCCTTCACGCACACCTACATTCAGATCGGTCGCTGTTGGCCTCTCTCGCAACTCCGTCTCATGCCTCTCCACAGGTCTTAGGTCCAGAACGTGTCTCGGCATGCTATCGACAGACACATTACTGTCCAAATTCCTGGCTGTAACTGTTCCTCGCGCCCATTGTGTCGTACATCGCGCACCAGGCGGTTTTACCCGCACTTCATCTTCTAGTCGCACTGTGGTCCTGGTTGCTCGACTCTGTTCCGGTGGCGGAACGCTTTGATGCCGCCAGACATATCGATATATCTGTTCTTGTGGCACCGTCTCCCTCACCTACCCTGATCTGTGAGTCATGTTGTATCAGAACAGGGCCTCTCCTGGTGCGGTTCCCTCTCGCTCAGCAAACGCTTTGATGGTCCTGTGGTTCTTTTCCACTATGCCGTTTCCTTCCGGCCTATACGCGGTTCTGAAGTATGGTCTGATGTTCCATCTCTCCAGCATCTCTCTGACTGTTCCTGATCGGAAAGCCGCCCCATTGTCCATCAAGACTTCGTCTACGGGTCGACGTTCCAGAAACACTGTATTCATTGTGCTTGCCACCTCACTAGCCGTCTCTCTCCTCAACTCCCTCCAAATCGCAAACCTACTTGGTCCGCAGTCAATCATGGTTAGATATTGAGCCCCTCGATAGTGGGTGACATCAACGGCGAGTCTCTTCCAATTTTCGCACACCTGGAGCTCTCCGTGATGATGTGACGCCGGTGCCGGATCTATCGATTGACACCGCACGCATTGCTGGACTACTTTCTGCACGACCTTCCTCGCAACACTGGGATCTACCTTGCGGGCTAGATGACAAGTCCTGTCAACTCCCATGTGGTGCATATAGTGCTGGTCCTTGACTTCCTCATGGGGCATGCAGCATGTTTCATCAGCACTCTCTGTCGTTTCGTCCAAAGCTTCCATCCACCCTCTTCTCACCCTCGTTAGGCTGTCTGCCCTATTCTTGGCGGAAGGTATGAACGAAACACTGACTTTCAATCCAAATTCGGCGATTAACTCTCGTAGGATCCCGACTCTACGCATGATGATCATTTCTGAAGCACCTTTTGTCTTTACTCTCCGCTGTTCTGTCACAGCCGCCTGCACCCAGTTCAGCACGGTCGCTGAATCTGTACGTAGCTCCACCTCTTTCAGTCCCCACCTTAATGCCAGGTTTATGCCCTTGATAGTTGCGTCCAACTCGGCTACGTTGATGTGGGAGAAATTTGTTGCTTTCCTAAGCCAGGCCGCGTCCTCCACCACTTCACCTCCAATCTCAACTGCGATGCCAGTGGCAATGCTACTTGCATCACACCATACGACCCCTTTTTCTGTCTTAGGGACTCTCCACCTTCCTCTCACTGGGTCCTCCTTATCCATCTCCTTTAGGACATCTCGCATCACAGCCACCACATTTTCGCCAACGCTGTCCTCCCATTTCACTCCTCCTGCTTTTCTCTTCACATAACTGCAGGTTGCTCTGAGCCACCCAGCTACAGGGTAATGGCCCACCAACTTCCCGCAACCCAAGAACAATTGTCGCCTGCTCATTCTGTCCGTGACCTCTGGAATAGCGTTCCCTCTCGTGAACCGCAGCTCTCCCATTGCATCTTCCTCTAAGTGGAGTCCCAAAGCCGCACCACCATTTAACAGCTCAGGGGCCTTTGCTGTTAGACCAAACCTCCTGAGCTGTTCCACTACTCTTGGTGCTGGCACCACTGTCTCATCAAGCAGTATGTCATCTACATAGGCGTCGGTTGCTTCATTTACGTCCTCTTCCTCTTTCAACACCTGCTTTAGTATTACAGTCATGATTTTGGGCGCGATATTCAACCCAAAACCCAAACGCGTCAAGCAGTATGCCTTCTCCTTGAATTGTACCAGCTGATATTTCCATAGATCTTGCTCGACATGGATTTGCAGATACGCCGACTTCAGATCAACAATCGTGGACGCCCCAACCTTCTGTCTCCATCTCCGCATGGTTTCTGCACAAACGTCTATGACGTCACCCCCTGTGTGGTAAGACACATGTTTGTTCAGTTCCCGGTAATCCAACACGGGGCGGTCCTTATCCTTGGTCGACTGGATCACCGCCATGAGAGGTTACAGACCTCCTTTAAGTTCCTCTTTCCATGGCACGAGAATCCCCTCCTTGATCTACCTCTCCACTTCGTCCTCAAAGGACGCCTCCTGTGACTCCGTTAATTTGGTGTCATACCTCCCGACTCGATTCTGCAGGCACAGAGGCCCCGTCGTCCACTTCCATCTGGCAGTCCACCTACCATCGCGAAATGTTGCGATGAAGTCTTGATCGCTGATCTGGCACTCAGCCACTCCACCTCCATCACATGGCGAGGCTTCCGGGTTCGCACCCGCCGCACAGTGTTCATCACTGAACTCAACGCGTCCATTTGTGTCAACAGTGACGCCCCCCATCCGGCAGAGTACGTCCATGCCGAGGATTACCTCTACCCCAGGCACCAGACGATCGACTACCAATACTTCTATAGTCAGTCGTCGTCCTCTTATGTCGATGCGAACAGTGCTGGTCCCACGACATTTCACCTCCGTGCCGTCGAATGCCTTGATGCTGCTACCCCCACTCCATCTGTTCACCCGGCCCTTTCGAACCATGGTAGTTGAGCAGCCAGTGTCAACCAGTGCCTCGATCTCTCTCCCCTCCACTGCGACCACGATCCGTGGGGCTATCCCTGCCGTCTTTGCGCCGGGGTATCGGCCGGCGTGATGATACCCCATTAAGCGTTTCCCGGACAGTCCTTGGCTAGGTGGCCACTCTGCTGGCACCGGTAACATATGATCCGCGTCAGATACTTCTCACAGTCTTTCTGGAGGTGCGGCCCACCACATTCAAAACATTTGATTGCCACCTTCACTTGGCCTCGTGCACCGCTCTGTGCAACTGCCGATTCGTCGTTCACCCGCGAGGATCGCCTGCACGTCAGCACCTTTTCCCTGGGGATTACTGCGTGGACATCGGCATTGTCAAATCCGGGCACCTGTTGCAATTCCTTTGCAACATCTTCTGGGAATCCAGTGGTGAAGAATAGCTTGACCGTTGTCTCAAACCCTCGCCCCACATATCCTGCCAGTCCGACCAATCGCTTCACCTTATTGGCGTAAACATCGACGAACCCACCTGCCCACCGTAGATTATTCAGCATCTCTGTCGCTTACATGGGCTTTCTCTCGAACGCTCTTTTCAAACGGATTTTTATAATTTCCGCATTCTGTTGTTCGTCTTCGCTAAGCTCGAGATATAGGGCAAGGGCGTCTCCTTCCAAAAATAACGGCAAGAAAGATGCTAGGTCCGTAACGTTTTTCAGTTTCGCGACCAGCTCAACCTTCCTTATCCACTGACAAACGTCGGTACTTCCGTTGAATGACTTCACCATCGTGGTTACACCCGCGTCTGTCATTTCTCCGTGCTGAAGGAGTGAAAAGAAAGAGCAGCCGGGGATGTAGCTTGTTGTTAAGTTTCGGGCAGTAGGTAACAACCCGAAATAAAAATAAAAATAAACTGCTTTTTCTCTCCTTCCCTTTCGTTCTCTCTCTGCTTCCTTCTATCACTTTAGACCACCTGTTGCTCTGGCACACTGCTCGCCCCCTTGCCCAAACATTGACTGCTCTTATAGTGCAGCCTCCTTTCCACAATCTGTCTCCCCTGGAAGCACTTCCGTTTCTGACGGAAGTACTTCCGTTTTCGCCGGAAGTACTTCATTCCCATAAAATGCATTGCTCCCTCTCTTTCTTTTCCCTCTTTGTGCCCGGATCCCCACACGAGGTAAGTCGTACGTTTGTCATTCAAATATACAACAGAGTGTCCTTGCAGAACAAGCGGGATTCATTAGTTGGGATATCGAGGAAATGTGGGTCGATAATTTACGGGCTGTGAATCATCCACGGGTTTGAAAACTCGTCATCAAACTTCCTCACTCAATTACATGAATTACATTTCATTGGAAGTTATCACATAGAGTCAATAATCATTTGTTTTCATATTAGACATTTCAGTGAGAAATGCATGACGTATTACAATGGTTAAGTTTATACATTTGATATCAATCAGCAGACGACATTGAAAGGGGATTTAAGAAGTGTGTGTGTCGCCTTAAGTGTATGTATGCGTAAGACTGTGAAAGAGTTAATGTATTGTATGTGTGTGTGTGTTGGTATCAGAGTGGCTATGCGTGCATGAGTTTAGAAAAAGGGTATTCAGCTTTCCCAAGGTCCGACAGAGGGTCGATAAGGCTGGAGAAATGCCAATGTTTACTCTGTCGTGAATTTCGGCTACAAATCTGCCATTATATTCATTTGGGGTGGATCTAAACGTCAAACTTAATAAATCCAGAGAAATGCATCTAATTGGCTTTAAATCTTTTTATTTGTTTTAATCTATTCAAGTAAATGCGTGCGCGTAACCGTGTGCGCAGAAACGAGTTTAAACATTTTAATTTTCGGCCCGAAGAGTAAACTTCACCACTACAATCTTCAGCTAAAGATAGCCGTGCTCGAGAATCCAGTGTATAATGACAGGAGAGAGAGAAAAGGGAAGTCTTTATTCATGTATGTATTTTCGACTAACAAACGTATCTTTTTCTTTTAATTCGTAGTCATCTATATTTTTTAGTTTTAAGAATTGACAAATATGCTCTGAATTAATTCGGAAAACAATTCCGCACACTTAACTCATGTACGGACCTTTTCACACGAGGAACGAAATAATGATTACACCGTGTTATGATGACGTAACTTATTGTTCGTTTATCAAGTCAATTGTTTAAGAATAAGTCCTTATTTAAATCGTTTTTTATATCTGTTAATTTTGCTGTTTATATGTTCTTAACATATTTTATTTCTTACTGAATTGGACACAAACAGATTTTGTTTCGCTTTACTAAGGAAATCACAACAAACTGATCAAATTGTCTGTTTTGAACACAAAAGAAAAAGAAATCATCCGTTTTTTAAGGGGTTTTTCGTATTGATTTTTCTGGACTGAAAGGTAAATATTTTCCACTTTTTATTTAATTTTACTCAAATTTTTAAGCAATGTTCAACAATATAATAAGTTTATTTTATTGCAATCTATTAAAACTTAGGATTTCACCATGCTGGATAACAGACCTGATTTTAAAAAGTATGAATCTCCGATTAAAAAACAAAAACAAATCTTAAAAATTATTCAATCTGACATTTAGATTCAAGCAACAAAAAAAAAACAATGTGTTCATTTTAGTATAACTTATATGATTTCTAAGAAAACAATACTTTCTACTATAAAATAAATAAGAAATAATGGTATTCATGGTGTTTTTTACTATCTTACACAGAATAGTTTACCCCAAAAACAAAACTAGATTCTACTTTTGGGGCGATTACATGTAAACAGTCTGAAAACATTTCCGCAAATTGTTTTGGATGTTTTTCAGAACAGTAACAAACTCCTGATTTATACGTTTACCTTTTGTAAGTATGGATGGTCGGAACGACACTAATCTCGGTAAAAACTCATGTCTATGTCAATGACTTTTTAAAAAACTAATTAGATGAAGTTAACATAATTGAATTAAAAATAAATAAAAAGTCTTCGAATTATTCTTTTTTTTATTGCATACAATTTTTTAAATTATGTTTAAAAAAATTTACATCATGGAATTTTTCCATGACAGACATATTTCTTGATAAAAATTTGTACGAGTCAAAAAGTATTAATTTTTTGTTCATGAGTTAATAACATTTTTAAATAATTTATATTCAAAAATAAAATAAAATTAACGTCATGCAATTTTTTCATTACAGAAATATTTATTGAAGATTTTTTAAGTTGTTATTCTGTCGGTTTTTTTTTAATTTTTTGAATAGAAAACAAATATCTGCTTTTAATACAAAAAACATTAAAGTAAAAATTAATTAAATGAACGAAATTTGTTTTTCCAAAATGTATGTATTTTTTTTTCTGTATAAAATGTGGAAAATAAATCGAGTTATTACGATGGTCGTGATTATCAGCAATATCATTTTTTAAACTTTTTTTTTTATTGTCTTTTGGACCATCCATACTTACATAAGCTAAACGTGTAAATCAGAGGATGATTACTCTTCCAAATAACTATTTTCTTTTATTTTTAAATGAAATATTTTAGAGTGGGGGATCACTTTCCTATATAAATTTAACGTAAATTGAGCACCCACTTCCGGGCCGTTTAACTGTAATGTGGAGACGTGGAACCAATTTTTTGGAAGAGGCTATTTTGCCGGTCGCGTCAAAATAACGACCCCCTGGTTATTCTGCCGGGACCGGCAAAATTACGAGGGGGTCGTTATTTTGCCGGTCCCGGCAGAATAACGAGGGATCTTTATTCTGCCGGCTTATGTTTTTTAACCTGTTATCGTCTTGTGAAAGAAATGGTAATGAAATAAATAAGGACAAATATTTAATAATAATTTATTTTCATCGTCATCATCAGTTGTTATTCTGTCGGTTATTTTAATTTTTTGAATAGAAAACAAATATCTGCTTTTAACACAAAAAAACATTAAAAGTAAAAATTAATTAAATGAACGAAAATATCAGACAATTAGATTCTTTAGTCGCATTTAGAAGTAATTTGCGTCGGATAAAAAATGTTTTAGTTATTTAAGAAAAAAAGTAGTTTTCATTCATTGATATAAAAAATAAATAACTTTTGTTAAGAAATCTGATTATTAAAATAATTAAAGATAAGTCCCTAAAGAAATTAAATCAGATATAATTTTTTTAATTTCAGTTTTATAAACAGTCTAAACAGCAATTTTAAAACTGATTTTTCACTATCTTTTAGGATAAATGTTAGGACTATTTCTCATCATTTCACTAAATTAACCATTAAATTGAATGTTTTTCTTGCGATAAAATAAAAACAGTAGTAATTGTCAGTAATTTCAACTGCTACATGTAACGACGAATGTTAATGCAAAGTTGAATTGTTTTACACACAAACATTGTGATGTTATCCCGGTAGAGAGTTATATTAAAAGAAGTAGCCATAAACAGGGTTCAAAGCGAATTATTTATACTTAAAAACATAAGGTGTATTTTTTTACAATAAAAACTACGTAAATGCATTTAAATGTACATAGAAATACATCGTAGTTACTTAGTCTATGGTGATATAAAACTTTTTTTTTCGTAAGTCGTGGCGAAAATCGCCGTATAAATTATTCATTTAATTTTTTAAAATAGTCTGAAGTTTTTATTATTTCTGTTTTTATTGGGAAAATGTTGAAATAAAAATAAACCGGCAGTTGACTCGTGAAATCTTCACTGTAACTGTAACAGTTAGGTTAAATAAACCTGAACCGGCAAAATAACAGCCCCATCGTTATTCTGCCGGGACCGGCAAACTAGCCTATTCGAAATTTTTTTAATTTGTGCTAGAAGGAGGTAAATGTGAGTTAACTAAGATGATATTTTAACATTTAATTTCCTCCTTTTTGGGGGGAGGGCGGGGGCATTTTTAAAAATAATTAAATAAAATACGGAAGCAATATTTAATGTTTAATGAAACATTTTTGTTTAAATTGTGGATGGGGTGGGGAAGGGTTTAATTATTTTTTGATTACTTTTAAGGAATAGGTTCATTTGCAGTTGTGAAGTAAGCAATTCCCACTTTCTGGAGAAAGTCGAATCAAGTTTAAACACAGTACGAACTCAACTAACGGACTTTGCAAACTAAAACTTAACTTAGGATGAGGTTAGGGTTAGTTTATGGTTAGGTTATTGTTAGTTTGTGGTTAGGGTAAAAATAAAAAATAAACAATTTGGTTCATATTGTGTACATTGTTCTGTGAAGTTAATTGAATGTTCGTTATCGTCACTTTTACTTAGCCAAACACGAGTATTTTCTACCATGGTCTTTTTATTTCTGCAAGCGGTTGCTAATTTCAAAATTTAAACATAGCCCCCCCCTCAAATTAAACTTTTTAAAATTATCCCCCATTTATATTTAAAACAACAAAAATGAATTATATGAATTAAAAAATGTCCTCATCCAACGTTCCGATTTAAAAATAAAGAAACATTTAAGTTTACGTCTCGATTTACCACTAAATAAGCAGGAAGTGGGTGCTATGCCACGTTAAATTTATCTACGAAAGTGATCCCTCACCTTAAAATCTAATTTATTTATTTTATTAAAATTTCTTTTTTGTTGATATTTTTACAGGCTGTTTACATGTAATCTCGAAAGAAAGTAGAATTTGAAAATTTTGAGGTTGTAAACTTTGTCGGGTTTTATAGTAAAAATTGATGTTTTTACTATCACAGTCATCCTATCACTTCTCCCCCAAAATATTAGATACTTTTTATTGTGGGTTATTACATGTGACCAGCGTAAAAATAAATTCTGCAAAAAAGCGATTAAAACTTTAAAAAGGAAGTGGATAATTATGATCCTTCAGGCAATCGTTTAACCCGGTTGAAAAATCGGCGCACACTTTTATTTTTTGTCCATGTACTTTACCTTGGATATAACTCTTATTTTTCTAATCTTTCCAGTTCCTTGTTAATTGTGTCTAATGAGGAAAAGGAGACGTTTCTCTTTGGTTTAAGTTTAAACTTGACTTCTCTCTTTATACATGAACCCAAACCCTCAGAGAAAACTCTGGGATATTCTTCTTTCAATTCATTCATGAATTTTTCATTTTTAATATTTTTTTTTCTTTTCTGCACTGTTTATTTCGTTTAAAAAAATACATTGGGAGTTCAAATAAATTGAAAAATATTACCCAGTCTATTCCGGAGAGACATGAATTAACCCCTTGAATAACATATACTTTTGTTTTGGCAGTTTTCCCACAGACAGAAATATCGCACTTTAATTCTCCTGTAAAGTTTCTTTTCTTCCTGAAACCCCTTTAGCAAATTTCTTGGTTTCAGATAATTTGGGTGTTTTAATTTTTTCTCTGTTTTTTCGTCAATAATTCTTATCTCTGAGACAGAATCCAGTAAAAAAGTGACCGTACGACCATGTATATCTACATCTACGTATTTTCGATTTTCACTGTTTTCTATTTTTTTTATAACGCAACGTTTACTTTTTCAAAATTCTTTTTCTTGTGGCAAACAGACCACTTATGCCCCTTAATTGAACAAGATTCACAGAATTTGTTCTAATACCAACCTTCATCTTTAGTATTCTTAGTATTTCCGCAAGTCTCACATTTTCATGTCTTTTTGAGTTTTTTTGTTTTTATGCGTTGTACTTTGGCAACACTCTTGCCCTCAATTTCGCTATTATCCATTTTAACATTAATGATGTGCTGACATTGTTCTGTCACTCATTGTAACGTGATGTTTTTGTGTTGTTCCACCATTGTTAAGATTCTTGACCTCATTTCTTTGTACTTAGGGACTGTTAGTCCTTGAACAAAGATTAGCCATTTGAATAAATCTTTGGCGATTTCATCTATCTTGAATTGCTCAACCAAAGAGTTTACTGTTCCTGCGTATGCCAAAAAATCCCCGTTATCTGTGTTTACGATGTTTAGACATTTGTATCGCATGTGAAATAAACTATTTCTTTCGTTGAATATATTCGACAGTATATTTATAGTTTCAGCGAATAAACTCACGCAGGTTTTCTTGGCAATATCAAGTTAGTATATTATGTATTCTCTTTTGTTCCCAGTTTCTTTAAAAACCGAGTTATCTGTTCTTCATTTGCCCAATCAAAGTACATTTTAGTCTGAAATATGCTGGAAATCTAATATCACAATCAGGTTCGTATTAAAATTCAGATAAAGAATTTGCAATTGCTTCGGCAGAAGAAACCCTGTTTTTTTTCTTTCATTGGTGGTCTGTTTCAGATTTTTTCGAAGTTTTTCTGCTGTTACATTATTTTTTGCTGCAACTCTTGATATTTATGTTGTTTTTGCTGCATAATCATACACTGCATTTTAGTCATTTGATATTACTCCGAATTCGACACAAAAAAATTCAGTTTTTTTTAGAAAAAGTAATAGCAGTGAGTGTACTATTAATTACTAAAAGGTATTGAACTTTTATCTTGTATAGTTCGTAATATTAATGGTCCATTTTTTTTTTACAAATCGAACAAGAATATATTTTTACTCTTTTAAAAAAGTATCCATCATTGACATTCCCTTTTTAAAGATGTCTTTTACTTTGCCTGAAAAATAAAACAAATCTACAATAATCCTTGTTTGTTAACGTACATGTATGTCTAACTTAAATGGAATATTCGAATATCTATGTATCTCATATAGAGATCGATTGTTAGCCCAAGGATGGACCCTTGATTTCTGAGAACTTCGACTGAAGTAAAATAAACAAAAAGAGAAAGCAATATTCTTGTAATGTATGTGGATGTTCTGGTTCTAATAAATTAAATTCATGGACACACTGAAGAATTTGAATTACCTACTGGTAGGTTTGTATTTTTTTCTAAAGATATTAAAATAGACTTTGATCTCGACAAATGTGCTTAGTGTTCCCTCAACGATGGGATCAAGGTTGACGTGGAAAACGTACAACGTGACGTAGAAACTGATTTAAAATGCATAGAAAAGTAAGAACAATAAAAATACGTTGGCATTGAAGAAAATGATTTAATTAAACCCGCCAAAATGAATGACAAAAATTGTCAGAAAATATGTAAGCAAAATCTATGAAACAGCTTAAAAACTAAAACAAAATAACTGCCAGTAACCAACATGGCAGTCATAACACACATCTTTGCATTATATACAGGTTAGATGAGGAAATTAATTGACATTGCCTATGTCATAATAAGGTATAGACACAAGTATCTACAAAGGCTGCATCTGACTAAATTAACAGGTGGTATGGGTCTCTGAGAAATTAACCATAAACATAGAGCAACTATTGTAAGCGCTGATCAAGATCTGCCGAACCCCCAGAACCCAAACCTTATGATGGTACATCATCCTACAAGAGTGATAAACAACCTCCATGAGAAAACTAGTAAAACATTTTGGACAAGACTATCTCACAAATAAGACAGAAGTACCAAACAAGCCTGCCATGGAAATAGTCCAAAAGACATGCCCGGAATACACTAATACCTTTCATAGTAGAACATTTGAAGAATGGGCCAACCAACAATAAGCTAGAGGGATCTATGCAAAACAATAAGTGCAAGCACTGCCACACAGAAGTAGAGAGTGGGATCCACCTGAGATCTTGTTGTAAGGTTCTGTTGAAGGACATAATAGAGTGTGTAAATATCGACTGGACCATCTGTAAAAAATGAATATCTAGTGTAGCAGTAAGTCCATGGAACATATACCAGAAAGAACTGTAGGAAATATGTCACACATTATAAATTAGGACTATGTAATACCCACAGCTACATACCTAGAAAACTGAAATTTTAAACCTGACATTGAGATATGGGACAAGGTGGGAAAGTAAAGTCAGTGTCCTTCATGATACGAACTTAAAGATTGCTGAAAGGGATTAGATAACTAAATAGCAGAGTCTTACCTACGATATGAAAATAAAATAGAATCTTAGGAATATCTCTATCATTCCAGTGATCATAGAAGCAACCGGACTCGTGAAAAGGAATTTCAAAAATACCTGGTGAATATTCCATGTGAACAAAGTTCAAGAGAGATACAAACAATTGCAATGAACGAGATCTCCCGGTTGGGTCTCTGAAGTAGCAGGTGTATGTCTGGTATACAGTAGGATGTCCCATCTCCAGAAAAAAAGGATTTAAAAAGAGCTATATTCTTGTGAAATATATGGATATCTTTTTTGTCAACACTCAAATCTTGTGAAATATTTGGGAACTCATACATTTGTTAAACTAATTATACCAGGAACAGATATATGGTACATAATTTTGAAATAAACTATTCTTATTATTATGTGATACATTTTTAAAGCTTTGTAATGGTGTGTGATTTGACTTTTCTCTCGACCAATACCAGACATATTCTGCAGTTTCTGATCGATCACATAAAGGGTTTGACAATACTTTTATACAACTGTTTTAGTATCAACATGTTTACAAACGACAGCTTTATTTCATGTTTCAGGCGTTTTGTGATTTTTTACTTTCTTAATTATCAATTAGGTTTTACTACTATTTTCAGTTGAATAACGTTAACAGGTTTGAAATAAAATTATTTTTAGAGTATACAACAGAAGGAAAAACAAATATTCAACAAATAACTTATCATAGACGATTAAAGTTACTTTTCTACACACCTACCCAACCTGTGTGTTTAAAATAAGTTTAATGCCCAAACTGTGTGTTTAAAACAATTTTAAACCGCTTTTATTTACATATTTCATCTCGGAGTGATCCTATCTTAGTAAGATGGCGTTGAGTACGAAACCATGTGTGCATCGACAATCGCAAAAAAATTCAACAAAAATACAGCTAATAACTGTCATATCGAGCAAAAATGTAATGTTCAACCTAACTGTGTTTTTATTTCCTCTATACTTTAAATTTTCGATTTTTAGGATTTTGTTGACGACCTCTCATTTTAACATGGACTCTACTGACAAAATTGTTAATTACACGACTGCAGAACAGCGATAAAACATGTAAATACAATCACTGTAAAATACTTTTAAACACAAACAATCAGGCAGACATGTAGAAAAAAAGGTTCACTTGCTTGTGATGACAGTAATTTGTTGAATATTTGTTTTTCAAACCTTTTCTCAGCTGTGGAATACTCTAGGAAATATCCAAAGATGTTTTATTTTCGTACAGTTTTGCTTTTTTTTCATTAATCTTAGATCAAATGTCAAGGATTAATAATAATTTTTTCTTAGAAATGATGTTATTACAAACCAATAATAGAAGATTGTTTGATGTACATGAAAATATTAAACATGAAGAGAAGAGTCAATTAAATACATGAAACAAGTACAAAATAAAGTATAACCCCCAAATACGATTAGGTAAAATGTTTATTACTTGTTGATATGATTTTTCAGATTTGTTCTCACAGATGTTTGAAGATAAAATATTTAACATGCCCATGGTTACACGCCCGTTGCATACAAACAATTTTGACATTGAGATGAATTAAGGGTGAACAAATATTTTTCTACAAAAAAACATTTGCTTGGAATAATGATTGACGAATTGAGAAATGTGTTAGAAAAAAGGGAAACAAAATAGAAATAATAAATAATAAATAGGTATTGAATTTGAATGTAGCTTTTCTAACCTAATTGATTACGTTGTGGGCACATATGAAACCTCTCTAAAGAAAACTTTGTTGATATGTTTGTATAATTTTGCATATACGTATATCGAATATATATGTGTTGTAGGAAGGCAGAAATAATAGCATGCCAATAAATACTTTTTTTGATGAACCTATGGAAATGTGCTCTCTTCATTATCAAATGGTAACATAACAGTGAAATTTATATATGTATATATATATATATATATATATATATATATATATATATATATATATCATTACAGTGAAATATAACATTACAGTGAAATTTATATATATATATATATATATATATAGTTTTTTGTTTTCTCACCGTAACGGAAATCATATAGCAATTCTAGATATAATTGTCTCTGGAATATATCCTCTCAAACGCCTGTATCGACTGATTCTGTATCTAGTAAGATAATATTGAGTTATTTTTCTCGTATGACTTTTACAGTGAACTTATCAAGATTCTGTGAATTTAATGTAATATTATTTATAATAATGAACAAACAAAATGTTTCTATATGGACACAAATACTAAAAATAATTCAATTGAATTTATTTTTATTTACAGATGTTTCTGCTTGAACGTCCCTGCGGAATTTGAATAGATCATAATTTTCTTTGAAAAATAGGATATCGAAAATTATTTTCTAATATCCAAGACAACAGCGACATCTGTGCCAAAAATTATTTTCCTGGATATTACTACATAGCAAATTCTAGGAATGGACAGATACAAATCACAAAGTCAACCAAGATTCTTGTGAATTATGTGGCTTTGGAAAAGACAAAGTTCTTATAGACTATAGGGAATTTTTTTCACTAAGGGATATCTCTTACAGAAGTAAGACAAGATAAATATCGTATACTTGTGAAGTATATTGCATTTCTATTAGCATGAAATAAAATGTGGTACTATATATGAAAATTTACAATAGAGAAAAGAATAGATAAAATTGCATATTTTGAAAAACTTCGTTGATAACCTTAAGTGAATCAGGTATGGTGAACCATGCAGGTAAACACTGTAAAAAAGCTACATTCTTGTCAAATATGTGAATATTCTTGTTCTCAAAAATCAAAGTTAGTGAAACATATCAGAACTCACACTGGGAAAAAGACATATTCTTGTAAAATATGTGAATATTCGTGTTCTCACACATCAAGTTTAGTCATACATATGAGGACTCACACCGGAGAAAAGAAACCATATATTTGTAATGTCTGTGAATATTCGTCTTCGTATAAATACCATTTAGTGCGACATATTAGAACTCACACTGGGGAAAAGCCATACTCTTGTAAAATATGTGAATATTCGTGTTCTGACACATACAGTTTAGTTATACATATGAGAACTCACACGGGGGAAGAAAACCCATATACTTGTAATGTCTGTGAATATTCGTCTTCGTATAAATCACATTTAGTGAAACATATTAGAACTCACACTGGGGAAAAGCCATACTCTTGTAAATTATGTGAATATTCGTCTTCTGAGAAATCAATGTTAGTCAAACATATGAGAACGCATACCGGAGAAAAGCCATATTCTTGCAATGTATGTGAATATTCTTGTGGTGAAAAATCAAGTTTAGTTACACATATGATAACTCACGGTGGTGAAAAGCCATATGCTTGTGAAATATGTGAATATGGTTGTTCTATGAAATCCGCATTAGTAAAACATGTAAGAACTCACACTGGAGAAAGGCCATATTCTTGTGAAATATGTGAATATTCTTGTACTGATAAATCAGGTTTAATAAAACATATCAGAATCCACACTGGCGAAAAACCACATTTTTGTAAAATATGTGAATATTCTTCATCTAAAAAAACAAATTTATTGAGACATGTTAAAACGCACACTGACGAAAAGCCATATTCTTGTAATGTATGTGAATTTTCCTGTTCTCAAAACTCAAGTTTAGTGAGACATATGAAGAGACACAGTGGGGAAAAAACATAATTTTGTAAAATATGTGGATATTCTTGTTCTCAAAAGTCTAATTTAGTCAGGCATATGAGGACACAGTAAGCTCCTTAGAAAGTGTGACGTGGGATAAATCCTCGTAGAAAAAGAAAACAGGAAGAGAATAAAAGAAAAAAACATCTACTCTTCATGGATGATCTCAAACTCTATGCAGAGTCTCCCTAATAGAAACTGGACAAATATTCACTGAAGATATCTGCATGAAGTTTGGATTGACACATGTACTAAATGCACAATAAAAAGGGGACGGAAACGACATCTAAAAATCTGTAAATAAATAACTTTATTGGCGACCTGGGAGAGGATGCAACATACAAATACCTCGGTACAGAGAAAATGTGATTGTGGAACATTTACAGATGCGAAATAAAGTAGTAAAATAATACACTAAACGCCTTAAATCGATCTTCAACTAACCAAGAATATATAAACGCAGAGGCCTACCTCTAATAGCTCAAGAATGTCAGACTTCAATTGGACGTGGAAAGAATTTTTATAGCCGGACAAGACTAAGGCTTACTCACAAATAGATTCAAATAAATAGCTGGCCTCCAAACAAACGGTCAGTGTAGATTTGCCACTCAGCAATTAAGAGCCAGAGGAGGACGTCAGAGAAGCTGAGTATGATCCTGTTACCGAAACAAGGTTGCTTAAACTGTGATTGACCACAAAGCAATATAGGTGTATGCAGCAATTACAGAAGGTCATCTTAGATGGATGGTCGGATTAAAATATAAATCTCGACCCTGACGTGAGACGATACTTCACAGTCTGTTGAACCCTTAATTGTCCACGAAGTCCCGTAAAGACCATAAGCAGGAAGAGATACACCCATACTTTTAAGAACAGATGCATTGATGAGTAATCTGGAGAGAAATGTGCCACATACTTCGTCGATTAACTTTCCAAGGACTATATTAATAAAGAAGGGTCTTTGTACTGGCTAAAAGGGGTGCCCTCCACTACGACAAGTAGAGGCTTATAATGGCCGCTAATGTCCAGGGCATGATGACAAAAGCGTTTAAAAAGATGGCCGGTCTCAGTCAGGACAACAAGTGCAGGTTTTGCCACACTGATGTAGAGGGTGTGAGCAACCTGATATCGAGTTGCAAAATCATGTTGGCTGATGACTCCTACACAGCACAACATAATGGAGTGTGCAGGTACCTCTACTGGACCATCTGTAAGAAACTGAATATCAAGTGTAGCAGCAAGCCCTGAGAACATCTACATGAGAGAACTGTGGGGAATGAGACATAAACCATCCATTATAACCATGAAACTTCCTAGCTACCTATCTGGAAAACGCAGCTGTCAAACCTGACATTGTCATATTGAACAAGAGAGAGAGAGCGTCAACTTTGGTTTATGTAAGTATCCCTAATGATGGGGTCCTAAAGAGAGGTGAAAAGGAGAAAATAACAAAATATAAAAGTTTTATGTATGTTATTAAAAGAAACTGGAACATCAGAGAGATCTCCATTCCAGTTATCATAGCAGCCACTGTACTCATGAATAAGAACTTGAAAAAGTATTTAGGCAGTATACCTGGTGAACCAAGTGCAAGAGAAATCCAAAAAGCTACACTCAAGCGAACACCCAGAATCCGGAAAAGAGCTCTTGGTTCGTATCTTTAAATAGCTGGTGATCGTATGCCATTTGGAAG
Source organism: Sepiola atlantica (assembly GCA_963556195.1). Taxonomy (NCBI): domain Eukaryota; kingdom Metazoa; phylum Mollusca; class Cephalopoda; order Sepiida; family Sepiolidae; genus Sepiola; species Sepiola atlantica. The sequence continues at coordinate 143,611,152 of OY744525.1, forward strand.
CAAATAAAAGAAAATGAAAAAAAAATGATAAGTTAAAAACCATATTCTTGCACAGTATGTCAATAATCTTGTTCTCATAGATGAAGCTTAGTGAAACGTATAAGAGCTCCTAGTGAGGACATCCTTGTGAAATATGTTAAATATCTGTTTTGTGATACTTTTGCAACAATGAGAACAATTCCAGAATCACAAAATATGGGATAGATATAATCAAAATAAAAGTTCTTAGTGGATCAATATATTAATTTACGAAAACAAACGTAATTTAATTTGTACAAACGGAAAGAACAATTGATGCTGATATTGACATTGGAATCAACCAGAATAAAACATCAGAAACTGACAGAAAGCTGTCATTTTCCCAACACTACTGCCCAAACAAAAACACATAAAGAATAACAAAGTTACATGTCAAAAGTTTTATTTCCTGAAAAACAATGCCTTCTCTATACATTTAAAAAATCTAATTGTACATCCATTGGATGGTTGACGAAAACAATTGCCCAATCAGCAAACCCCTTATTGTGCAAAAATTCTTTGAAGCCCAATCTAACTATAGTACATATGAGTCCACATACATCAGCTACCTGATACGATACGATGAAACCCAAGCCTAGGATTCCTACTACTGGCAAAACAGACATTTCTGATGGGACGCCCCACTAAAAAACTTAACATCCTAAACAAACCTTTTTGGTATAAACTGTATTGTCTTAGCATTCACCTTAAAGAAATATTCGTTACACACATTCTAACAAATTTGGATAGAAACTGTCTCATGAAATTCAAAAAATATTAGTTACCCACATGCTAACATATTGGATAGAAATTGTTTTATCTGTCGGAGACAACTTTGTTAGAGATAATAAGTGTTCAGCTATTTATTCATTTTTCATTATTATTTTACTTCATGTATTTCTTATAAACTTTGGATCAACTTAAAAATGGGAATATAGAATTAATAAACTCAGCAAAATGAAGTCAACCCATTTAATATTGACAGCAGTTACTTAACAATAAAAGTTTGCTAAGGACAGATAGTGTTGCTATCAACCTGAGATCTGCAGTATTTTTTGTAAAACAGATTAAACACTTTTAAGACAACACTTATTTTCCACAAGTATTAAAATATATAACTAATTGAATCGTGAACAGATATAACACACGCTTTAGAAATTGAATATTCTAATCAGTATTTGATACAGACCTAAAGCATGTTAGTGCTATATTATCTGGCTTTTCTGTCTACAAATACAACACATGTAGTTATGTTTTTCGCGGATCTAATCGATATTCTTACAATACTTGCGTGTGTTGGTCCACTCTATATTTTATGATAAACCCATTCCGAAGGCCTTGTTGGGAATACTCTGTCCCTGCTTTGGTTTATTTTATTTTTGGTGGGCTCGTTTTGGACAGCTTCCACCACTTTCCTGACACTCATGTTTTATTTAATTCATATTTCCATCGGGCCCTTGACATGATTACACGTACATCTAATTGGCTTCTGATTGAGCCGTTGGAGAGGTGTTTTTGGGTGTACCCTGTTCTTTCCTTTTCCTCAAGCAAAGCTATTTACTTCTTCCTCATGGGGACCATGTTCACTCCCGTTCTAACATATGGCTGAAATGCCCTGGTTATATGATTTGGATTCTGCATAAGTTTCTACACTAAATTTGCTTTTTACATTTTTGGTCGATTTGGTACAACTCTAGCAACCATCGGCCTTCTCTGACTATTTCGCGCTGTAGGATTCAGTTTTCTAAGTCTGCGAGTACCTTATTTCGATCCTGTTTTATTTAAATTAAAGCAGCGTCAATTGCATTTGTAGACTTGCAGTACTGTGCCGTTAATTCTTTTAAGAGTCACTTGCCATAGCCTTTACCATACTGTTACCCAGTAATGATTGTAACTCATGATTAACTTTAGAGGACTCTGTTTACTGTGGGTGGGTCGGTAAGCCACTTTATATATGTTGTTAAGTATCAGACGTTTTTACAAAAAAAGTTCTGTCCAATAATGTTTTCATGAATTATTTTAACCAAAATATTTTAGCAAGGGAAATTATCACCTACCATAACTTTTTGAGGGTTACAGTGTGTTTTCCTTTTCTTTAGATGCTTGTAAGGATCGTTCCTGGTCGATGTGCTGTCCTTCCGATGACTGTTATTCTTCCGTAGATGATTTGTCAGTTTGTAAGCTGTAACTGTCGTGGAAGTGATCAGCACCAAATTTGGTTATTGTTCAGTGGAAGAGTCTGGCTTTTCCATAGATTTCTCCCTGAGTTTCTTCTATTTCGTAAAACTAATGTAACACTATCGTGGGCCGGGTAGTGTAACTTGATGTGTCTGCGCTGTGTGGACGTTTCTGAAGGGTTGTTTTAATCCCCGACGTGTAATATTAGCTCCCTAGTTGGGTGCGATAGTCAGATTCCTTTTCAATGAAGGGGTTAATCCCATAGTTATATTTAAGGGTTTCATGCGTCATTAATTCTGCAGAGAATTTACTACCTGGTTTGGCACTATCGGCTGGGAATTGAACGCTTATATAAAAAAGAATGAACTATTATCTGATATGTAAATATAATTTTTGTTATTCATTACAGACAAAAAAATAAGTTGAATGAGTTTGTTTTTGTTGAGGGCATTTTTTACAGACCCATTTAAAAAAAAATATTTCGTCTTATTAATTTTTGTCCAATTTTAAAAAGGTACCAGTATTTTCATGAGGGTAGAAGAGCGTTTTCTATCTACCAAATTTATATTTTATTTGTAAAATTCCAAAGTAAATGTGTAAAATAACGTGAATTCACAAACATTAAGTTATATAGGAAAATGATCGGTAAGTGTACACACTAACAAAAAAAAACGTAGACGACACTAAGCATACGAATGGATTAAGTTAGGGTTGAAAACATGTTTTTAAAAAATTAACTGCCATTGTAAACTCAATTTTCCATATCCATCAGCGGCATTCTTAGCATCAATTGAGCAATCGATGATTTTCTTGTAGCAGATCCTTATTTGTTGGGATGAAGTATGGTTCGATATGGACATAAGATACCACGCTTCCAAGCATTAAATCCTCCGGGCTGAAGTTGGTTTATTGCCAGCCACCTGAGAAGCTCTAACGAGAGAATGCTGATGGGTCTATGCTAATTTATTTTTGTGTCCTTACTCACATTACACCGATATTGTATCACATCTTTTGTCGAGCTTTTGTAGACTCTTTGGCAAATTATTATTTTTAGGTCTAGTTTTGGGGCAGGACGTAGCCCTTGCTCGAAACAGGCACATAGAACATTACAGTTTGTATAAACTTTGGCTTCATAAAACGGACTTTATGCAGAATATAGGCTAGCCACTTCTTGTTTTTCTTATGCAACTGCTTCTGACAGAAGTTCTCTTCTGATAAAAACGCGAGCATCCCTGGCATAACTGGATGTTTGAACTTTAAGATACGTTTCTTTTTTGTCATAAGACATTTATCTTGGACGTTAGTTGTGACAATCTCGACTCTTTTCGTAGGAGTGCTGAAGATGCTCGTTCAGCGCTTTCTTCATTGTCGCCATGCAGCACCCATCTATCTGTCCAAAGTTAATATTACCTTTCCCAAATATTTTTGCACCTTTTGTACAACTTCTAGGCGAATTTCATTCTGTGGACATAGGCAGAAGTCCTGCTGGCCACTGATTCCACATCGCCCTTGATAATCTCCAGCTTACATCTTACAGTTTTAAGGAATGGCGAATCAACTGCAAATCATTATGATGAAGGTCACTCTTTTCCAATATTCTTATGCTTACAGTTCCTCGCCAACTCTCAACCTCACCAATAATACACAGAAACCGCTATCCGTCACACTTTCCCGTGATAACATACTAAAATGGTTTAAAAATGGAAGCATAAAAAATATCCAATTCATCCTAAACACCGTGTATTTACGTATCATATGTTTGTAATTAAATAAAAACTGAATGTATACTTTAAGTTTGTTTACATATTATAAATTCATCCCTTATATTCTTGCCATTACACATTTTCACAAGTAACTATTTTTTCATTAAAATTTCAATTTAGTTATTTCGTTGAACTTTTGAAATAGAAATTCTATGAATGAGAAAACTGAATTGCTAAAACCCAGACAAGAATATAAAAGGAGAACAAAATATATCAAGAGAAACACTAAGCATTTTTATTCATATCATTTTTGTTAAGTTGAAAATTTCTCTACTAACGTACAACAAGCAAATATTAAAGTTTTTTTTTCATGCAAATTCATGAAATCTATTGAGAAGTACATTTTTAGTAAATTAGTGAACCCTAACTTAAAAACTATTATGTACAACTGAACGTAATTTGTGATACTTCACAATCAGAAAATGTGGATAAAAAGTATAAAAATAGAAAAACAATAAATACCTGGGTTGCATTAAAACAAATACAATTGCACTGTCGCAAAGATTTATTGAATAAATTCGCCATTCTTCATGACTGACATTATAAATCCTTTTAGTGATGCTTCCAAATAAATAAAAAATTATCTACTCTATATGTAAGCATTTCACACCAATATAATAATAGTAATAAAATAAAGAAATTAGCATTTGATGAAGTAAGATATTTTCTCTCATTCAAATCTCATTGCGCCAATCAATCTTTTTTATTCATAGACTTTCCCCAAATCTGCTTCCAATAACCAAACATCAGATAGAGAATGTGAATGAAAAGTATAGAAAAAGAAAATCACAAAAGAAAAACAAAAAAGGGATTTGCAATAATACATATATAAGAGTAGGTGTTAATTATCATTTGCACTGTCACAAAAAGTTATTCAATAAATCATCCATTCTCCAAGGGTTTCCATTTTTACGTCATTCATCTTCAACTGACTGCCATAATCAAAACAATTCTCTACTATAAATTTAAACATTTCACGCCCGTAGTCTACACCTTCCTTTTCTTTAATATCACTATTTCTTATGATAGTTAGATTATCAGCAGAGTCAACATATTACTCTTCTATATTAATTAGCAGTTTTACATATAACAGAAAAACCTATGGATATACTTATTATCAGGTAAAAATATCAGTATACACCAAACATTAAGGAATTACGGAAAATTACCGAGTAGAGGTTTAATAAGCAATGAAATTAATTTACTATTCAGGGTCGATGAACTCCGAACGACGCAGTAAAAAAATATAATTACAGTAATGTATTTACGGTGAGGTCTGAATACAATCGACATGATAGTCAGTCGATAGTAGAACAGAAAATGTGGTGGCTTGAGTTGATAAGGAAGAGAGTCCAACATTAGAATCTTTACGTTCTGTGACAACAATCGGATGTCAGTACGCCTGCTTAAGATTATTGCCTCGTGGAGTAGTAATCATGTCATAAGTAAGACATTATACTTTGCCAGACATTGCACATCCACAGTTTCTAGGACGTCTATTAATATCGCAGCATGTCTTTCAGAGAGTTCATGAACAGCTTGTTAATTAAGCTTCGGTTCAATATGATCCACGGCTGAGTAAAACAGATTGACACATTAACACGTGTGAGCCGCGGTAAGATTGGCTCACCCAAATTAAGTATGTAGTTGTCTATCGGGTTTCTACTATGATACTTGACTGTTTAGGCATCCAAACAGCCAATCTGCAAAGGGCGGATAACTCAATTGACATATATTGTCACCAAGGCAACCCTTCACAGTATCTTAAACCACAGTATAGGTTGGCAAAGTTGGGTCATTGTCCAAGTGAAAAAATGAAGTTAGAAAGTGAAAGTTCTGCCGAAAGTCTACGAGCAGCTTAAATTTTGGTTGTTCCTTTTTAAAGTTCCAGTTTGTAGGGGGATATTTAAGGAAGAACAAGTTTTATAGATACATTTGAAAGAAAACAGTTCTAAGTAATATTCAAATGTTTGAAGGAGCGAGAGAAATGTTATATGATAAACAAACAAAATAAAATAAATAGTACAAAAGCATATTTTCACTAAATAGTTATTGTATATATGTTTAAAAAATTGAAGTCTACATAGATAGGACAACATAGAATACTTGTTCATATTTTGAGTGTGTTGTTAAGTTTCGGGCAGTAGGTAGCAACCCGAAATAACAAAAATAAACTCCTCCTTCTCTCCTTCCCTTTCGTTCTCTCTCTGCTTCCTTCTATCACTTTAGACCACCTGTTGCTCTGGCACACTGCTCGCCCCCTTACCCAAACATTGACTGCTCTTATAGTGCAGCCTCCTTCCCACAATCTGTCTCCCCCGGAAGAACTTCCGTTTCTGACGGAAGTACTTCCGTTTTCGCCGGAAGTACTTCATTCCCATAAAATGCATTGCTCCCTCTCTTTCTTTTCCCTCTTTGTGCCCGGATCCCCACACGAGGTAAGTCGTACGTTTGTCATTCAAATATACAACATCACCCCCTGATCTCTGATCACATTACATAGTCTGAAGTCCACACTGGAGGTCGCCGGCTTCGCTGTGATCTCCGTGGTGACCCTTCACGCACACCTCCATTCAGATCGGTCGCTGTTGGTCTCTCTCGCAACTCCGTCTCATGCCTCTCCACAGGTCTTAGGTACAGAACGTGTCTCGGCATGCCATCGACAGACACATTACTGTCCGAATTCCTGGCTGTAACTGTTCCTCGCGCCCATTGTGTCGTACATCGCGCACCAGGCGGCTTTACCCACACTTCATCTTCTAGTCGCACAGTGCTCCTGGTTGCTCGACTCTGTTCCGGTGGCGGAACGCTTGGATGCCGCCAGACATATCGATATATCTGTTCTTGTGGCACCGTCTCCCTCACCTACCCTGATCTGTGAGTCATGTTGTATCAGAACAGGGCCTCTCCTGCTGCGGTTCCCTCTCGCTCAGCCAACGCTTTGATGGTCCTGTGGTTCCTTTCCACTATGCCGTTTCCTTCCGGCCTATACGCGGTTCTGAAGTATGGTCTGATGTTCCATCTCTCCAGCATCTCTCTGACTGTTCCTGATCGGAAAGCCGCCCCATTGTCCATCAAGACTTCGTCTACGGGTCGACGTTCCAGAAACACTGTATTCATTGTGCTTGCCACCTCACTAGCCGTCTCTCTCCTCAACTCCCTCCAAATCGCGAGCCTACTTGGTCCGCAGTCAATCATGGTTAGATATTGAGCCCCTCGATAGTGGGTGACATCAACGGCGAGTCTCTTCCAATTTTCGCACACCTGGAGCTCTCCGTGATGATGTGACGCCGGTGCCGGATCTATCGATTGACACCGCACGCATTGCTGGACTACTTTCTGCACGACCTTCCTCGCAACACTGGGATCTACCTTGCGGGCTAGATGCAAAGTCCTGTCAACTCCCATGTGGTGCATATAGTGCTGGTCCTTGACTTCCTCATGGGTCATGCAGCATGTTTCCTCAGCACTCTCTGTCGTTTCGTCCAAAGCTTCCATCCACCCTCTTCTCACCCTCGTTAGGCTGTCTGCCCTATTCTTGGCGGAAGGTATGAACGAAACACTGACTTTCAATCCAAATTCGGCGATTAACTCTCGTAGGATCCCGACTCTACGCATGATGATCATTTCTGAAGCACCTTTTGTCTTTACTCTCCGCTGTTCTGTCACAGCCGCCTGCACCCAGTTCAGCACGGTCGCTGAATCTGTACGTAGCTCCACCTCTTTCAGTCCCCACCTTAATGCCAGGTTTATGCCCTTGATAGTTGCGTCCAACTCGGCTACGTTGATGTGGGAGAAATTTGTTGCTTTCCTAAGCCAGGCCGCGTCCTCCACCACTTCACCTCCAATCTCAACTGCGATGCCAGTGGCAATGCTACTTGCATCACACCATACGACCCCTTTTTCTGTCTTAGGGACTCTCCACCTTCCTCTCACTGGGTCCTCCTTATCCATCTCCTTTAGGACATCTCGCATCACAGCCACCACATTTTCGCCAACGCTGTCCTCCCATTTCACTCCTCCTGCTTTTCTCTTCACATAACTGCAGGTTGCTCTGAGCCACCCAGCTACAGGGTAATGGCCCACCAACTTCCCGCAACCCAAGAACAATTGTCGCCTGCTCATTCTGTCCGTGACCTCTGGAATAGCGTTCCCTCTCGTGAACCGCAGCTCTCCCATTGCATCTTCCTTTAAGTGGAGTCCCAAAGCCGCACCACCATTTAACAGCTTAGGGGCCTTTGCTGTTAGACCAAACCTCCTGAGCTGTTCCACTACTCTTGGTGCTGGCACCACTGTCTCATCAAGCAGTATGTCATCTACATAGGCGTCGGTTGCTGCATTTACGTCCTCTTCCTCTTTCAACACCCGCTTTAGTATTGCAGTCATGATTTTGGGCGCGATATTCAACCCAAAACCCAAACGCGTCAAGCAGTACGCCTTCTCCTTGAATTGTACCAGCTGATATTTCCATAGATCTTGCTCGACATGGATTTGCAGATACGCCGACTTCAGATCAACAATCGTGGACGCCCCAACCTTCTGTCTCCATCTCCGCATGGTTTCTGCACAAACGTCTATGACGTCACCCCCTGTGTGGTAAGACACATGTTTGTTCAGTTCCCGGTAATCCAACACGGGGCGGTCCTTATCCTTGGTCGACTGGATTACCGCCATGAGAGGTAACAGACCTCCTTTAAGTTCCTCTTTCCATGGCACGAGAATCCCCTCCTTGATCTACCTCTCCACTTCGTCCTCAAAGGACGCCTCCTGTGACTCCATTAATTTGGTGTCATACCTCCCGACTCGATTCTGCAGGCACAGAGGCCCCGTCGTCCACTTCCATCTGGCAGTCCACCTACCATCGCGAAATGTTGCGATGAAGTCTTGATCGCTGATCTGGCACTCAGCCACTCCACCTCCATCACATGGCGAGGCTTCCGGGTTCGCACCCGCCGCACAGTGGTCGTCACCGAACTCAACGCGTCAATTTGTGTCAACAGTGACGCCCCCCATCCGGCAGAGTACGTCCATGCCGAGGATTGCCTCTACCCCAGGCACCAGACGATCGACTACCAATACTTCTATAGTCAGTCGTCGTCCTCTTATGTCGATGCGAACAGTGCTGGTCCCACGACATTTCACCTCCGTGCCGTCGAATGCCTTGATGCTGCTACCCCCACTCCATCTGTTCACCCGGCCCTTTCGAACCATGGTAGTTGAGCAGCCAGTGTCAACCAGTGCCTCGATCTCTCTCCCCTCCACTGCGACCACGATCCGTGGGGCTATCCCTGCCGTCTTTGCGCCGGGGTATCGGCCGGCGTGATGATACCCCATTAAGTGTTTCCCGGACAGTCCTTGGCTAGGTGGCCACTCTGCTGGCACCGGTAACATATGATCCGCGTCAGATACTTCTCACAGTCTTTCTGGAGGTGCGGCCCACCACATTCAAAACATTTGATTGCCACCTTCACTTGGCCTCGTGCACCGCTCTGTGCAACGTCCGATTCGTCGTTCACCCGCGAGGATCGCCTGCACGTCAGCACCTTTTCCCTGAGGATTACTTCGTGGACATCGGCATTGTCAAATCCGGGCACCTGTTGCAATTCCTTTGCAACATCTTCTGGGAATCCAGTGGTGAAGAATAGCTTGACCGTTGTCTCAAACCCTCGCCCCACATATCCTGCCAGTCCGACCAATCGCTTCACCTTATTGGCGTAAACATCGACGGACCCACCTGCCCACCGTAGATTCTTCAGCATCTCTGTCGCTTCACATGGGCTTTCTGCGAACGCTCTTTTCAAACGGATTTTTATAATTTCCGCATTCTGTTGTTCGTATTCGCTAAGCTCGAGATATAGGGCAAGGGCGTCTCCTTCCAAAAATAACGGCAAGAAAGATGCTAGGTCCGTAACGTTTTTCAGTTTCGCGACCAGCTCAACCTTCCTTATCCACTGACAAACGTCGGTACTTCCGTTGAATGACTTCACCATCGTGGTTACACCCGCGTCTGTCATTTCTCCGTGCTGAAGGGGTGAAAAGAAAGAGAAGCCGGGGATGTAGCTTGTTGTTAAGTTTCGGGCAGTAGGTAACAACCCGAAATAAAAATAAAAATAAACTGCTCTTTCTCTCCTTCCCTTTCGTTCTCTCTCTGCTTCCTTCTATCACTTTAGACCACCTGTTGCTCTGGCACACTGCTCGCCCCCTTGCCCAAACATTGACTGCTCTTATAGTGCAGCCTCCTTTCCACAATCTGTCTCCCCCGGAAGCACTTCCGTTTCTGACGGAAGTACTTCCGTTTTCGCCGGAAGTACTTCATTCCCATAAAATGCATTGCTCCCTCTCTTTCTTTTCCCTCTTTGTGCCCGGATCCCCACACGAGGTAAGTCGTACGTTTGTCATTCAAATATACAACAGAGTGTCCTTGCAGAACAAGCGGGATTCATTAGTTGGGATATCGAGGAAATGTGGGTCGATAATTTACGGGCTGTGAATCATCCACGGGTTTGAAAACTCGTCATCAAACTTCCTCACTCAATTACATGAATTACATTTCATTGGAAGTTATCACATAGAGTCAATAATCATTTGTTTTTATATTAGACATTTCAGTGAGAAATGCATGACGTATAACAATGGTTAAGTTTATACATTTGATATCAATCAGCAGACGACATTGAAAGGGGATTTAAGAAGTGTGTGTGTCGCCTTAAGTGTGTGTATGCGTAAGACTGTGAAAGGGTTAATGTATTGTATGTGTGTGTGTGTTGGTATCAGAGTGGCTATGCGTGCATGAGTTTAGAAAAAGGGTATTCAGCTTTCCCAAGGTCCGACAGAGGGTCGATAAGGCTGGAGAAATGCCAATGTTTACTCTGTCGTGAATTTCGGCTACAAATCTGCCATTATATTCATTTGGGGTAGATCTAACCGTCAAACTTAATAAATCCAGAGAAATGCATCTAATTGGCTTTAAATCTTTTTATTTGTTTTAATCTATTCAAGTAAATGCGTGCGCGTAACCGTGTGCGCAGAAACGAGTTTAAACATTTTAATTTTCGGCCCGAAGAGTAAACTTCACCACTACAATCTTCAGCTAAAGATAGCCGTGCTCGAGAATCCAGTGTATAATGACAGGAGGGAGAGAGAAAAGGGAAGTCTTTATTCATGTATGTATTTTCGACAAACAAACGTATCTTTTTCTTTTAATTCGTAGTCATCTATATTTTTTAGTTTTAAGAATTGACAAATATGCTCTGAATTAATTCGGAAATCAATTCCGCACACTTAACTCATGTACGGACCTTTTCACACGAGGAACGAAATAATGATTACACCGTGTTATGATGACGTAACTTATTGTTCGTTTATCAAGTCAATTGTTTAAGAATAAGTCCTTATTTAAATCGTTTTTTATATCTGTTAATTTTGATGGTTATATGTTCTTAACATATTTTATTTCTTACTGAATTGGACACAAACAGATTTTGTTTCGCTTTACTAAGGGAATCACAACAAACTGATCAAATTGTCTGTTTTGAACACAAAAGAAAAAGAAATCATCCGTTTATTTTAGGGGTTTTTCGTATTGATTTTTCTGGACTGAAAGGTAAATATTTTCAACTTTTTATTTAATTTTTCTCAAATTTTTAAGCAATGTTCAACAATATAATAAGTTTATTTTATTGCAATCTATTAAAACTTAGGATTTCACCATGCTGGATAACAGACCTGATTTTAAAAATTATGAATCTCCGATTAAAAAACAAAAACAAATCTTAAAAATTATTCAATCTGACATTTAGATTTAAGCAACAAAAAAAAAAACAATGTGTTCATTTTAGTATAACTTATATGATTTGTAAGAAAACAATACTTTCTACTATAAAATAAATAAGAAATAATGGTATTCATGGTGTTTTTTACTATCTTACACAGAATAGTTTACCCCAAAAACAAAACTAGATTCTACTTTTGGGGGCGATTACATGTAAACAGTCTGAAAACATTTCCGCAAATTGTTTTGGATGTTTTTCAGAACAGTAACAAACTCCTGATTTATACGTTTACCTTTTGTAAGTATGGATGGTCGGAACGACACTAATCTCGGTAAAAACTCATGTCTATGTCAATGACTTTTAAAAAAAACTAATTAGATGAAGTTAACATAATTGAATTAAAAATAAATAAAAAGTCCTCGAATTATTCTTTTTTTTATTGCATACAATTTTTTATTTATGTTTAAAAAAATTGACATCATGGAATTTTTCCATGACAGACATATTTCTTGATAAAAATGTGTACGAGTCAAAAAGTATTAATTTTTTGTTCATGAGTTAATAACATTTTTAAATAATTTATATTCAAAAATAAAATAAAATTAACGTCATGCAATTTTTTCATTACAGAAATATTTATTGAAGATTTTTTAAGTTGCTATTCTGTCGGTTTTTTTAAAAAAATTTTTGAATAGAAAACAAATATCTGCTTTTAATACAAAAAACATTAAAGTAAAAATTAATTAAATGAACGAAATTTGTTTTTCCAAAATGTATGTATTTTTTTTTCTGTATAAAATGTGGAAAATCAATCGAGTTATTACGATGGTCGTGATTATCAGCAATATCATTTTTTAAACTTATTTTTTTATTGTCTTTTGGACCATCCATACTTACATAAGCTAAACGTGTAAATCAGAGGATGATTACTCTTCCAAATAACTATTTTCTTTTATTTTTAAATGAAATATTTTAGAGTGGGGGATCACTTTCCTATATAAATTTAACGTAAATTGAGCACCCACTTCCGGGCCGTTTAACTGTAATGTGGAGACGTGGAACCAATTTTTTGGAAGAGGCTATTTTGCCGGTCGCGTCAAAATAACGACCCCCTGGTTATTCTGCCGGGACCGGCAAAATTACGAGGGGGTCGTTATTTTGCCGGTCCCGGCAGAATAACGAGGGATCTTTATTCTGTCGGCTTATGTTTTTTTAACCTGTTATCGTCTTGTGAAATAAATGGTAATGAAATAAATAAGGACAAATATTTAATAACAATTTATTTTCATCGTCATCATCAGTTGTTATTCTGTCGGTTATTTTAATTTTTTGAATAGAAAAAAAATATCTGCTTTTTACACAAAAAAACATTAAAAGTAAAAATTAATTAAATGAACGAAAATATGAGACAATTAGATTCTTTAGTCGAATTTAGAAGTAATTTGCGTCGGATAAAAAATGTTTTAGTTATTTAAGAAAAAAAAAGTAGTTTTCATTCATTGATATAAAAAATAAATAACTTTTGTTAAGAAATCTGATTATTAAAATAATTAAAGATAAGTCCCTAAAGAAATTAAATCAGATATCATTTTTTTAATTTCAGTTTTATAAACAGTCTAAACAGCAATTTTAAAACTGATATTTCACTATCTTTTAGGATAAATGTTAGGACTATTTCTCATCATTTCACTAAATTAACCATTAAATTGAATGTTTTTTTTGCGATGAAATAAAAACAGTAGTAATTGTCAGTAATTTCAACTGCTACATGTAACGACGAATGTTAATGCAAAGTTGAATTGTTTTACACACAAACATTGTGAGGTTATCCGGTAGAGAGTTATATTAAAAGAAGTAGCCATAAACGGGGTTCAAAACAAATTATTTGTACTTAAAAACATGAGGTGTATTTTTTTACAATAAAAACTACGTAAATGCATTTAAATGTACATAGAAATACATCGTAGTTACTTAGTCTATGGTGATATAAAACTTTTTTTTTCGTAAGTCGTGGCGAAAATCGCCGTATAAATTATTCATTTAATTTTTTAAAATAGTCAGAAGTTTTTATTATTTCTGTTTTTATTGGGAAAATGTTGAAATAAAAATAAACCGGCAGTTGACTCGTGAAATCTTCACTGTAACTGTAACAGTTAGGTTAAATAAACCTGAACCGGCAAAATAACAGCCCCATCGTTATTCTGCCGGGACCGGCAAACTAGCCTATTCGAAATTTTTTTAATTTGTGCTAGAAGGAGGTAAATGTGAGTTAACTAAGATGATATTTTAACATTTAATTTCCTCCTTTTTGGGGGGAGGGCGGGGGCATTTTTTTAATAATTAAATAAAATACGGAAGCAATATTTAATGTTTAATGAAACATTTTTGTTTAAATTGTGGATGGGGTGGGGAAGGGTTTAATTATTTTTTGATTACTTTTAAGGAATAGGTTCATTTGCAGTTGTGAAGTAAGCAATTCCCACTTTCTGGAGAAAGTCGAATCAAGTTTAAACACAGTACGAACTCAACTAACGGACTTTGCAAACTAAAACTTAACTTAGGATGAGGTTAGGGTTAGTTTATGGTTAGGTTATTGTTAGTTTGTGGTTAGGGTAAAAATAAAAAATAAACAATTTGGTTCATATTGTGTACATTGTTCTGTGAAGTTAATTGAATGTTCGTTATCGTCACTTTTACTTAGCCAAACACGAGTATTTTCTACCATGGTCTTTTTATTTCTGCAAGCGGTTGCTAATTTCAAAATTTAAACATAGCCCCCCCCCCTCAAATTAAACTTTTAAAAATTATCCCCCATTTATATTTAAAACAACAAAAATGAATTATATGAATTAAAAAATGTCCTCATCCAACGTTCCGATTCCAAAATAAAGAAACATTTAAGTTTACGTCTCGATTTACCGCTAAATAAGCAGGAAGTGGGTGCTATGCCACGTTAAATTTATCTACGAAAGTGATCCCTCACCTTAAAATCTAATTCATTTATTTTATTAAAATTTCTTTTTTGTTGATATTTTTACAGGCTGTTTACATGTAATCTCGAAAGAAAGTAGAATTTGAAAATTTTGAGGTTGTAAACTTTGTCGGGTTTTATAGTAAAAATTGATGTATTTACTATCACAGTCATCCTATCACTTCTCCCCCAATATATTAGATACTTTTTATTGTGGGTAATTACATGTGACCAGCGTAAAAATAAATTCTGCAAATAAGCGATTAAAACTTTAAAAAGGAAGTGGATAATTATGATCCTTCAGGCAATCGTTTAACCCGGTTGAAAAATCGGCGCACACTTTTATTTTTTGTCCATGTACTTTACCTTGGATATAACTCTTATTTTTCTAATCTTTCCAGTTCCTTGTTAATTGTGTCTAATGAGGAAAAGGAGACGTTTCTCTTTGGTTTAAGTTTAAACTTGACTTCTCTCTTTATACATGAACCCAAACCCTCAGAGAAAACTCTGGGATATTCTTCTTTCAATTCATTCATGAATTTTTCATTTTTAATATATTTTTTTTCTTTTCTGCACTGTTTATTTCGTTTAAAAAATACATTGGGAGTTCAAATAAATTGAACAGTATTAACCAGTCTATTCCGAAGAGACATGATTTAATCCCTAGAATCACATATACTTTTGTTTTTGCAGTTTTCCCACAAACAGAAATATCGCACTTTAATTCTCCTGTAAAGTTTCTTTTCTTCCTGAAACCCCTTTAGCAAATTTCTTGGTTTCAGATAATTTGGGTGTTTTAATTTTTTCTCTGTTTTTTCGTCAATAATTCTTATCTCTGAGACAGAATCCAGTAAAAAAGTGACCGTACGACCATGTATATCTACATCTACGTATTTTCGATTTTCACTGTTTTCGATTTTTTTTATAACGCAACGTTTACTTTTTCAAAATTCTTTTTTCTTGTGGCAAACAAACCATTTACGACCCTTAATTCTGCAAGATTCACAGAATTTGTTCTAATACCAACCTTCATCTTAGTATTTCCGCAAGTCTCACATTTTCATGTCTTTTTGAGGGTTTTTTTTTCATGCGTTGTACTTTGGCAACACTCTTGCCCTCAATTTCGCTATTATCCATTTTAACATTAATGATGTGCTGACATTGTTCTGTCACTCATTGTAACGTGATGTTTTTCTGTTGTTCCACCATTGTTAAGATTCTAGACCTTATTTCTTTGTTCGTAGGGGCTGTTAGTTTTTGAACAAAGATTAGCCATTTGAATAAATCTTTGTCGATTTCATCTATCTTGAATTGCTCAACCAAAGAGTTTACTGTTCCTGCGTATGCCAAAAAATCCTGGTTATCTGTGTTTACGATGATAAGACATTTGTATCGCATGTGAAATAAACTATTTCTTTCACTGAATATATTCGACAGTATATTTATAGTTTCAGCGAATAAACTCACGCAGGGTTTCTTGGCAATATCAAGTTTGTATATTGTGTATTCTCTTTTGTTACCAGTTTCTTTAATAACCGGTTTATCTGTTCTTCATTTGCCCAATCGAAGCACATTTTAGTGAATATCTTTCTAAATCTTCTGAAATATGCTGGAAATCTAATACCACAACCAGGTTCGTATTAAAATTCAGATAAAGAATTTGCAATTGCTTCGGCAGAAGAAACCCTGTTTTTTTCTTTCATTGGTGGTCTGTTTCAGAATTTTCGAAGTTTTTCTGCTGTTACATAACTTTTTGCTGCAACTCTTGATATTTATGTTGTTTTTGCTGCATAATCATACACAGCCTTTCAGTCATTTCGGCTAATTGTTCCATATTGAAATTACTCCGAATTCGACACAAAAAAATTCAGTTTTTTTTTTAGAAAAAGTAATAGCAATGAGTGTACTATTAATTACTAAAAAGTATTGAACTTTTATCTTGTATAGTTCGTAATATTAATGGTCCGATTTCGGGTCACGGTCCATCATTTTTTTTTTACAAATCGAACAAGAATATATTTTTACTCTTTTAAAAAAGTATCCATCTTTGACATTCCCTTTTAAAAGATGTCTTTTACTTTGCCTGAAAAATAAAACAAATCTACAATAATCCTTGTTTGTTAACGTACATGTATGTCTAACGATGAAAACTGTTGGATGCTTTTTTTTGTACCTTGTAGAGGTAAATCCTTTTTTGTAGTGTGAATTCGATTAATGAACCACGTTTGCATTTGATATCTTCTAAAATTTGGTTTCGAATCCTTGTTTGCCAGCTCATTTCGTTGACTTTACCCTATCTTTCATGGGTTCGTTTTCGAAATTCTCGCCGCCAGCTGATATAACTTTGTTGGTATTTATAATAACAAAAATAACCAGAGTTTAAAGCTTTTAAAAATAAGATGGTTTATTACAATGTATATCTTGTACAAACCAATAGCACTGCCCGTAATCCAAAAGGATTAACCTAATACACTCGAATACCATTGAATTGAGTCCACCATCCATATTACTGTTTGTAGTATATATATAATTACAGACTAGTACTCTTATCAGCTTGAGGGGAGTCAGATATCCTATCACAACACAAACTTAACGTTTGACAGGTAAAGGATAAATTAAATGGAATATTCGAAAATCTATGTATCCTATATAGAGATCAATTGTTAGCCCAAAGATGGACCCTAGATTTCTGAGAACTTCGACTGAAGTAAAATAAACAAAAAGAGAAAGCAATATTCTTGTAATGTATGTGGATGTTCTGGTTCTAATAAATTAAATTTATGGACACACTGAAGAATTTAAATTACCTACTGGTAGGTTTGTATTTTTTTCTAAAGATATTAAAATAGACTTTTGTCTCGACAAATGTGCTTAGTGTTCCCTCAACGATGGGATCAAGGTTGACGTGGAAAACGTACAACGTGACGTAGAAACTGATTTAAAATGCATAGAAAAGTAAGAACAATAAAAATACGTTGGCATTGAAGAAAATGATTTAATTAAACCCGCCAAAATGAATGACAAAAATTGTCAGAAAATATGTAAGCAAAATCTATGAAACAGCTTAAAAACTAAAACAAAATAACTGCCAGTAACCAACTTACCATGCCAGTTATAACACAGCTTTGCATTATATACAGGTTAGAAGAGGAAATTAATTGACATTGCCTAGTTCATCATAAGGTATAGACACAAGTACCTACAAAGGCTGCATCTGACTAAATTAACAGGCGGTATGGGTCTCTGAGAAATTAACCATAAACATAGAGCAACTATTGTAAGCGCTGATCAAGATCTGCCGAACCCCCAGAACCCAAACCTTATGATGGTACATCATCCTACAAGAGTGATAAACAACCTCCATGAAAAAACTAGTAAAACGTTTTGGACAAGACTATCTCACAAATAAGACAGAAGTACTAAACAAGCCTGCCATGGAAATAGTCCAAAATACCTGCCCGGAATACACTAATACCTTTCATAGTAGAAAATTTGAAGAATGGGCCAACCAACAATAGCCTAGAGTTAGCTATGCAAAACAACAAGTGAAAGCGCTGCCACACAGAAGTAGAGAGTGGGGGCCACCTGACAATGGAGTGTGTAAATATCGACTGGACCATCTGTAAAAAATCAATATCGAGTGTAGCAGTAAGTCCATGGAACATATACCAGAAAAAACTGTAGGAAATATGTCACACATTATGAATGAATACTATATAATACCCACAGCTACATACCTAGAAAACAGAAATTTTAAACCTGACATTTAGATATGGGACAAGGTGGGAAAGTAGAAACCCTAGTTAAAGTCAGTGTTCTTCATGATACGAACTTAAAGATTGCTGAAAGGGATTAGATAACTAAATACCAAGGTCTTACCTACGATATGAAAATAAAATGGAATCTTAGGAATATCTCTATCATTCCAGTGATCATAGAAGCAACCGGACTCGTGAAAAGGAATTTCAAAAATACCTGGTGAATATTCCATGTGAACAAAGTGCAAGAGAAATACAAACAATTGCAATGAACGAGATCTCCCGGTTGGGTCTCTGAAGTAGCAGGTGAATGTCTGGTATACAGTAGGATGTCTCATCTCCAGAAAAAAAGGATTTAAAAAGAGCTATATTCTTGTGAAATATATTGATATCTTTTTTGTCAACACTCAAATCTTGTGAAATATTTGGGAACTCATACATTTCTTTAACTAATTCTACCAGGAACAGATATATGGTACATAATTTTGAAATAAACTATTCTTATTATTATGTGATACATTTTTAAAGCTGTGTAATGGTGTGTGATTTGACTTTTCTCTCGACCAATACCAGGCATATTCTGCAGTTTCTGATCGATCACATAAATATTTTGACAATACTTTTATACAACCGTTGTAATATCAACATGTTTACAAGCGACAGCTTTATTTCATGTTTTAGGCGTTTTGTGATTTTTTTACTTTCTTAATTATCAATTAGGTGTTACTACTATTTTCAGTTGAATAACGTTAACAGGTTTGAAATGAAATTGTTTTTAGAGTATATAACAGCAAGAAAAAACATATATTCAACAAATAATTCATGATAGACAGTTAATGTTACTTTTCTACAAACTTTCCCAAATAATGAGTGTTTAAAATTATTTTAAATCGCTTTTATTTACATATTTTTTCTCGGAGTGATCCTATCTATTGAAGATGGCGTCGAGTACGAAACCATGTGTGCATCGACAATCGCAAAAACATGAAACAAAAATACAGCTAATAACTGTCATATTAAGCAAAAATTTAATGTTCAACCGAACTGTCCGTTTTTATTTCCTCTGTACTTTTAATTTTCGTTTTTTAGGGTTTTGTTGACGACCGCTGATTTTAACAGGGAATCTACTGACAAAATTGTTAATTACACGACTGCAGAACAGCGATAAAACATGTAAATAAAATCACTGTAAAATACCTTTAAACACAAACAATCAGGCAGACATGTAGTAAAAAAGGTTGACAGTAATTTGTTGAATATTTGTTTTTGCAACCCTTTTCTCAGCTGTGGAATACTCTAGGTATTATCCAAAGATGTTTTATTTTCGTACAGTTTTGCTTTTTTTTTATTCATCTAAGATCAAAAGTTAAGGACGAATAATAATTTTTTCTTAGAAATGATGTTATTACAAACCAATAATAGAAGATGGTTTGATGTACATGAAAATATTAAACATGAAGAGAAGAGTCAATTAAATACATGAAGAAAGAACAAAATAAAGTATAACCCCTAAATAAGATTAGGTAAAATATTTATTACTTGTTAATATGATTTTTCAGATTTGTTCTCACAGATGTTTGAAGATAAAATATTTAACATGCCCATGGTTACACGCCCGTTGCATACAAACAATTTTGACATTGAGATGAATTAAGGGTGAACAATATTTTTCTACAAAAAAACATTTGCTTGGAATAATGACTGACGAATTGAGGAATGTGTTAGAAAAAAGGGAAACAAAATAGAAATAATAAATAAGAAATAGGTATTGAATTTGAATGTAGCTTTTCTAACCTAATTAATTTTCTTGTGGGCACATATGAAACCTCTCTAAAGAAAACTTTGTTGATATGTTTGTATAATTTTGCATATACGTATATCGAATATGTATGTGTTGTAAGAAGGCAGAAATAATAGTATGCCAATAAATACTTTTTTTGATGAACCTATGGAAATGTACTCTCTTCATCATCAAATGTTAACATTACAGTGAAATTTATATATGTATATATATATATATATATATATATATATATATATATATATATATTAGTTTCTTGTTTTCTCACCGTAACGGAAATCATATAGCAATTCTAGATATAATTGTCTCTGGAATATATCCTCACAAACGCCTGTATCGACTGATTCTGTATCTAGTTAGATAATATTGGGTTATTTTTCTCGTATGACTTTTACAGTGAACTTATCAAGATTCTGTGAATTTAATCCAATCATATTTATAATAATGAACAAACAGAATGTTTATATATGAACACAAATACTAAAAAAATTACATCGAATTTATTTTTATTTACAGATGTTCCTGCTTGAACGTACGGAATTTGAATGGATCATAATTTTCTTTGAAAAATAGTATATAGTAAATTATTTTCCCATATCGAAGACAACAGCAATATCTGTACCAAAAATTATTTTCCTGGATATTACTACATAAAATATTCTAGGAATGGACAGATACAAATCACAAAGTCAACCAAGATTCTCGTGAATTATATGGCTTTGGTAAAGACAAAGTTCTTATACAGTATAGGGAATTTTTTGCACTAAGGGATATCTCTTACAGAAGTAAGACAAGATAAATACTGTATACTTGTGAAGTATATTGCATTTTATTAGCATGAAATAAAATGTGGTACTATATATGAGAATTTACAATAGAGAAAAGAATAGATAAAATTGAATATTTTGAAACACTTAGGTGATAACCTTCAGTGGATCAGGTTTAGTGAAACATGCAGCTAAACACTGTAAAAAAGCTACATTCTTGTCAAATATGTGAATATTCTTGTTCTCAAAAATCAAAGTTAGTTAAACATATGAGAACTCACACTGGGGAAAAGCCATATTCTTGTGAAATATGTGAATATTCGTGTGCTGAAAAATCATATTTAGTGAAACATATAAGAACTCACACTGGGGAAAAGCCATATTCTTGTGAAATATGTGAATTTTCGTCTGCTGATAACTCAAGTTTAGTGAGACACTACCTAGAAGATCAACAAGCTGGCTGTAGGAGACGATGCTTTGGTACCAAGGACCAGTTATTGATTGACAAAACAATTTTAGAGGATTGTAGGAAGCGTCATAGAAACCTGAGCATGGCATGGATTGATTACCAGAAAGCCTATGACAGCGTGCCCCACTCATGGCTACTACAGTGCCTTGACCTGTATAATATCAGTCCAATAATTAAAAAAACAATGACAGCCCACATAAAAATGTGGCAAACCAACATCTCACTAAGCCACAGCCATGGAAAGATTACCATCCCTAACATTAATATCAGAAGGGGAATCTTCCAAGGTGACAGCCTATCCCCGTTGCTCTTCTGCATGGCAATAGACCCACTTAGTAAGCTTCTCAACAACAGGGGAGAGGCCTACAACCTGGGCCAGGGACGCCAGAGAGATCCATCCAAGAAAATCAACCACCTCCTCTTCATGGATGACCTTAAGCTGTATGCAAGCTCTGACACTGAATTGCAGCAGCTCCTGCAGGTTGTGCACACCTTTTCCAAAGACATTGGAATGAAATTTGGCTTGGATAAATGCGCCAAGTGCTCCCTCAGGGCTGGGAAAAAGATTCAGACAGACAATCTACAGCTAGATGAGGAAAATGAGATACGAGATCTCGAAGAGCAGGAGTCCTATAAATACCTTGGCATTGAGGAAAATGACACCATCCAACATGCCAGGATGAGAGAGAAAATTGGCAGAGAGTATGTACGCCGTGTCAGAAAGATCTGCAAAACACAGCTTACAAACAAAAATAAAATAACTGCCATTAACCAACTTGCAATGCCAGTAATTACGTACAGCTTTGGCATCATTGATTGGCCTCAACAAACCATCAACAGGCTAGATGTAAAGACTCGAAAAATGTTAACCCTCCATAGGGTCATCTATAGAAATCAGTGTCTGCCAAGACTGTACTTGCCCAGAAGAGAGGGAGGATTGGGTCTATCAGAGATAAACCACCAGCACAGAGCCACTATTGTCAGCATTGGCCAGTACCTAAGAAGCTCCTTAAACCCCAGCCTAGCAATGGTACGTGAACACCAAGATTCAAGAGCCAGCAAAACAAATTCCATCACAAAGTTGGCCAAGCATTTTGGACAAGGCTGTCATATAGATGAGGCAGAAACACCAAACAATCCTGCCACAGAGATAGCCCAAAAGAGCCGCAAGAGATACACCCAGACTTTTAAGAACAGGTGCATTGATGAGTGGTCAGGACAGAAACGTGCCACATACTTCCTCGATGAACTATCCAAGGACTATATTGATAAGGAAGGGTCCTTGGACTGGCTAAGAAGGGGAGCCCTCCACTACGACCAGGAGAGGCTTATAATGGCCGCACAAGACCAGGGCCTGATGACAAATGCGTTTAAAAAGATGGCTGGTCTCAGTCAGGACAACAAGTGCAGGTTTTGCCACACTGAAGTGGAGAGTGTGAGCCACCTGATATCGAGTTGCAAAATCATGTTGGCAGATGGCTCCTATACAACACGACATAATGGAGTGTGCAGGTACCTCCACTGGACCATCTGTAAGAAACTGAATATCAGATGTAGCAGTAGGCACTGGGAACATCTACCTGAGAGAACTGTGGGGAATGAGACATACACCATCCATTATGACCATGAAATCCCCACAGCTACCTATCTGGAAAACGCAGCTGTCAAACCTGACATTGTAATATGGAACAAGAGAGAGAGAGTGGCAACTTTGGTTGAGGTCAGTGTCCCTAATGATGGGGGTCTAAATAGAGCTGAAAGGGAGAAAATAACAAAATATCAGGGTCTAATGTATGATATGAAAAGAAACTGGAACCTCAAAGAGATCTCTATCATTCCAGTTATCATAGGAGCCACTGGACTCATGAAGAAGAACTTGAAAAAGTATTTAGCAAGTATACCTGGTGAACCAAGTGCAAGAGAAATCCAGACAACTGCACTCAAGGGAACGGCCAGAATCCTGAAAAGAGCTCTCGGTTGGAGTCTGTAAATAGCGGGTGATCGTATGGCATTTGGAAGAATGCCCCGTCCCCAGCAAATGAATGAAAAGAAAAATAAAAAAAAAAGGGAAAAGCCATATTCTTGTAAAATATGTGAATATTCGTGTTCTGCTACATCAAGTTTACTGAGACATATAAGAACTCACACTGGGGAAAAGCCATATTCTTGTGAAATATGTGAATATTCATGTTCTCAAAAATCAAGTTTAGTGACACATATGAGACAACACACCGGAGAAAAGCCATATTCTTGTGAAATATGTGAATATTCGTGTTCTCAAAAATCCTATTTAGCAACACATATAAGAAATCACACCAGAGAAAAGCCATATTCTTGTGAAATATGTGAATTTTCGTATGCTAAAAAATCAAGTTTAGTGAGACACATCAGAACTCACACTGGCGAAAGGCCATATTCTTGTAAAATATGTGAATATTCGTGTTCTGACACATACAGTTTAGTCATACATATGAGAACTCACACCGGAGAAAAGAAACCATATACTTGTAATGTCTGTGAATATTCGTCTTCGTATCAATCACATTTAGTGCAACATATTAGAACTCACACTGGGGAAAAGCCGTACTCTTGTAGATTATGTGAATATTCGTCTTCTGATAAATCAAAGTTAGTCAAACATATGAGAACTCACACCGGAGAAAAGCCATATTCTTGCAATGTATGTGAATATTCTTGTGGTCAAAAATCAAGTTTAGTGACACATATGATAACTCACGGTGGTGAAAAGCCATATGCTTGTGAAATATGTGAATATGCTTGTTCTATGAAATCCGCTTTAGTAAAACATGTAAGAACTCACACTGGAGAAAGGCCATATTCTTGTGAAATATGTGAATATTCTTGTACTGATAAATCAGGTTTAATAAAACATATCAGAATTCACACTGGCGAAAAACCACATTTTTGTAAAATATGTGAATATTCTTCATCTAAAAAAACAAATTTATTGAGACATATTAAAACGCACACTGAGGAAAAGCCATATTCTTGTAATGTATGTGAATTTTCCTGTTCTCAAAACTCAAGTTTAGTGATACATATGAAGAGACACAGTGAGGAAAAAACATAATTTTGTAAAATATGTGGATATTCTTGTTCTCAAAAGTCTAATTTAGTCAGGCATATGAGGACACAGTAAGCTCCTTAGAAAGTGTGACGTGGGATAAATCCTTGTAGAAAAAGAAAACAGGAAGAGAATAAAAGAGAAAACCATCTACTCTTTATGAATGATCTCAAACTCTATGCAGAGTCTCCCTAATAGAAACTGGACAAATATTCACTGAAGATGTCTGCATGAAGTTTTGATTGACTCATGTACTAAATGCACAATAACAAGGAGACGGAAACGACATCTAAAAATCTGTAAATAAATAACTTTATTGGCGACCTGGGAGAGGACGCAACATACAAATACCTCGGTTCAGAGGAAAATCTGATGGTGGAACATTAACAGATGCGAGATAAGGTAGTAAAAGAATACACTAAACGCCTTAAATCGATCCTCAACTAAGAACTTAGCCCCAACAAAAAAATAACGGCTTTAAACCAGCTTACAATTCGGTAATTTTATATGGTTTTGGTATGATAGATTTGCCACAACGTAACATGAATAGGCTCCATACCAAGACCAAAAAAAATACTGGCGTCCCATAGGATAATATACCGAAACCAGTAGTGGACAGGACATATCTGTCACAAAAAGAAGGCGGTCTAGGTCTCACTGAAATCAACCATGCATATAGAGCCACCATAGTAAGCTTTGGGCAGCACATTAGAAGCTCTACAGACGTGGGAATGTTAAGGGACCATTATGAGCATCTATCCCAACAAACCTCAATCACAAAGCTTGATTATAGGTTTGTTAGTATCATGCTGGAAACAATTCCTGCAGCCTACTACGAACCAGCAACCTGCATAGCGAGAAAGAAGATTTAGCCTTAGAAAAAATTGAAATAAGAACAATGAAACTAAGATGACAGCAACATAAAAGAGCAGGGAATTTCTTGGAAGAGCTTAACCAAGTATATATAAACGAAGAGGCCTCACTCTAATTGCTCAAGAATGGCAGACTTCTATTTGACGTGGAAAGAATTTTTATTGCCGGACAAGACTAAGGCTTACTCACAAATAGATTCAAATAAATAGCTGGCCTCCAAACAAACGGTCAGTGTAGATTTGCCACTCAGCAATTAAGAGCCAGAAGAGGACGTCAGAGAAGCTGAGTGTTCCTGTTACCGAAACAAGGTTGCTAAAACTGTGATTGGCCACAAAGGAATATAGGTGTATGCAGCAATTACAGAAGGTCATCTTAGATGGATGGTCGGATTAAAATATAAATCTCGACCCAGACGTTAGACGATACTTCACAGTATGAAGCGGCTAAGTCTGTAGAACCCTTAATTGTCCACAAAGTCCCCGAAAGACCATAAGCAGGAAGAAATACACCTAAACTTTAAGAACATATGCATTGATGAGTAATCTGGACAGAAATGTGCCACATACTTCGTCGATTAACTTTCCAAAGACTATATTAATTAAGAAGGGTCTTTGTACTGGCTAAAAGGGGTGCCCTCACTACGACCAGTAGAGGCTTATAATGGCCGCTAAAGTCCAGGGTATGATGACAAAAGCGTTTAAAAAGATGGCTGGTCTTAGGACAACAAGTGCAGGTTTTGCCACACTGAAGTGGAGAGTGTGAGCCACCTGATATCGAGTTGCAAAATCATGTTGGCAGATGACTCCTACACAGCCCGATATAATGGAGTGTGCAGGTACCTCAACTGGACCATCTGTAAGAAACTGAATATCAAGTGTAGCAACAAGACCTGACAACATCTACATGAGAGAACTGTGGGGAATGAGACATAAACCATCCATTATAACCATGAAACTTCCTAGCTACCTATCTGGAAAACGCAGCTGTCAAACCTGACATTGTCATATGGAACAAGAGAGAGAGAGAGCGGCAACTTTGGTTGATGTAAGTATCCCTAATGATGGGGTCCTTAAGAGAGGTGAAAGGGAGAAAATAACAAAATATCAAGGTCTAATGTATGTTATGAAAAGAAACTGGAACATCAGAGAGTTCTCCATCATTCTAGTTATCATAGAAGCCACTGTACTCATGAAGAAGAACTTGAAAAAGTATTTAGGCATATACCTGGTGAACCAAGTGCAAAAGAAATCCAAACAGCTACACGCAAGCGAACAGTCAGAATCCTTAAAAGAGCTCTAGGTTTGTGTCTGTAAATAGCGAGTGATCGTATGCCATTTGGAAGCAAATAAAAGAAAAGAAACAAAAATGGTAAGTTAAAAACCATATTCTTGCACAGTATGCCAATAATCTTGTTCTCATAGATGAAGATTAGTGAAACGTATAAGAACTACTAGTGAGAATATCCTTGTGAAATAGTTTAAATGTCTGTTTTGTGATACCTTTGCAAAAATGAGAACAATTCCAGAATCACAAAATATGGGATGGATATAATCAGAATAAAAGCTCTTGGTGAAGCAATATATTACTTTACGAAAACAAACCTAATTGAATCTGTACAAACGGAAAGAACAATTGGTGCTGATATTGACATTGGAATCAACCAGAATAAAACATCAAAAACTGACAGAAAGCTGTCATTTTCCAAACTCTGCTACCCAAACAAGAAACACATAAAAAAGAAAAATGTAACATGTCAAAAGTTTTATTTCCTGAAAAACAATGCCTTCTCTATACATTTAAAAAATCTAATTGTACATCCATTGGATAGTTGGAGAAAACAATTGCCCAATCAGCAACACCCTTATTGTTCAAAAATTATTTGAAGCCCAATCTATTGATAGTACATATGAGTCCACAGACATCAGCTACCTGATACGATACGATGCAACCCAAGCCTCGGATTCCTACTACTGGCAAAGCAGAGACATTTCCAATGGGACTCCCCACTAAAAAACTTAACATCTTTCCCAAACCTTTTTGGGATAAACTGTATTGTGTCTTTGCATTCACCTTAAAGAAATATTCGTTACCCACATTCTAACAAATCTGGATAGAAACTGTATCATGAAATTAAAAAAAAAATTAGTTTCCCACATGCTAACATATTGGATAGAAACTCATGAAACCTGTGTTTTTTTATGTTCAGTTATTGTTTGATCTGTCGGAGACAACTTTGTTAGAGATCATAAATGTTAAGCGATTTATTCATTTTTCACTATTATTTTACTTCATGTATTTTTTTCAAAACTTTGGATCAATTGTAAAATGGGAATATAAAATTAATAAACTTGTTCAGATCGCGGGTCGTGTCCCCCGATTATTTACGTGTTCGTATAATCAAGCAATTGTTGCATGCAAAGACAGAGTAATAATTAATAAACAAAAATGAAGTAGTTCAAATAACGTTTATTGAACGTGTGTGTACGTGGAATGATGAAGTGTGTGATGTATGCATGTGTGTCGATGGAAAAACAGTTCTTGAAAAAGGTATGAGAAGAAATGAATCCGGCGTATGGAAAGTCTTTGAAAGCCGTATACAAAGAAAACGAGTTGAGAACTCTTACCGTTGTTTGACCACTTGTTGACGGAAGAAAAGTGTGTTGTTGTTGTTTTGCCGATTGAGAAGAAAAGCGTGAGACGAAACGCTAGTGTATTAGCGTCGTTCTGTCGACCAGAGAAGAGTGAAACGGAACGCTAGTGTCAGCGTCGTCCTGTCGAGGCCAAAAGGCGAGTGAAACGGAGCGCTGGTGCCAGCGTTGTTCTCCGATGCTGGTTGGTGAAAAAGAGAGAGAATTTCCGTTTTTGCACCGGCTCTTATAGTCCGAAGGGCAGATAACTCTGGTGTCGCTTTACGGCGCCACCTGTCGGTGAAAAAGCGCCACCTACCGGCAAACCGGTGTAGTTATGTTTTGAAAGGAGGAGGTAACTGCTACAAGGACTCCCCCCAGATTGAAAAATATGAAAATATTATTCAATATGTACAGTTGTAGATGAAAAGCATTCTTTGTGGGTATGTCTGTTTTGCTGTTGAAGATTAGAAAAAGTAGTGTACACACTACTTATTTCTGTTTCTGCATCTGTATTGAATGATTGATCGCAAGTGCGTCTGCGGAATTGAGTGTTTGTAACGCATGTGGATCTGCGTGTTGTTTGGGTCTGCATCAAGTTTGAGCGCAAGTGAGTTTGTGGTCGAAAAATGTTGAGTGCAAGTGAATTTGCACTTGTTGGTGGCGTTGTTCATGTTGATTAGTCTGCGTGATGCGGAGCTGATGAACGAACGTTGAATTGTCAGTGTTGTCCGGGAATGTTTGGTGCTTGGGTCTGCACGGTTGTTGATGAGTGAGCACAAGTGGGTCTGTGCGGTGTTGATGAGCGAGCACAAGTGGGTCTGTGCGGTGTTGATGAGCGAGCACAAGTGAGTCTGTGCAGTGTTGATGAGTGAGCACAAGTGAATCTGTGCAGTTGTTGATGAGTGAGCACAAGTGAGTCTGTGCAGTTGTTGATGAGTGAGCACAAGTGAATCTGTGCAGTTGTTGATGAGTGAGCACAAGTGAATCTGTGCAGTTGTTGATGAATGAGCACAAGTGAGTCTGTGCAATGTTGATGAATGAGCACAAGTGAGTCTGTGCAGGTGTTGATGAATAAGCACAAGTGGGTCTGTGCAATTGATTGATGAATGAGCACAAGTGAGTCTGTGCAGTTGATGAATGAGCACAAGTGAGTCTGTGCAGTTGATGAATGAGCACAAGTGAGTCTGTGCAGTTGATGAATGAGCACAAGTGAGTCTGTGCAGTTGTTGATGTTGTTCATGTTAATTAGTCCGTGTTGTGGAGCTGATGAAAAAACATCTAGTTGTTGAGATTGGTGGTACACTATGGTCAAAGTCCGGTTGTTGTTGACGAGCGCAAGTGGGTCTGCACAGTTGTTGTTCATGTGAATTAGTCCGTGTCGTGGAGCTGATGAACGAACATCTAGTCGTCATGATTTGGTGGTACACTATGGTCAAAGTCAAATGCACAAATGTCTGCAAGTGAGTTAGCAGGTCCAGATACAAGTGGGTCTGTACTGGTGTTGGTGCGCGTCGTTCGAGTTGATGTGTCCCCCAGTTGATCAACGAACGTCCAGTTGAGTATTTAGTCGTGCTTGTGCAGTTGTACTCATTTTGAACTGGTGTGATTTCTTCCATAGTGTCGTCAGTGATGTCCGGAAATGTTTGGTGCTTGATGAATGTCCGGGAAAATGTGGTTGTTCATCTTGTGTTGAAGATTGTTGGTAGGCCTTCAAGGATGATGTTGTTCGTGTTTGTCATCGTGCTTTGGTCGTTTTGTAGTTTTCTTTTCCTCTATATATATTACCAACACGTGGGTAGAAAGGAAAAAGAAAAAATGGAGTCGTAATTTGTTTCACACGAGGAATGACGTTTTTTGTTTTCGTTTGCTTGAATGTTAGTTTCCACGTAGAGAAAGAATGGCGACTTCTCTTTCCTTTGTTGTTGAAAAGAAAGAAAAAAAAATCGTATTTTTTTGTTTGTTTGTATTTTCATTTCCACGTGGTTAGAGAAAAAGATTGCGTCTTCCCTTTCTGTTAAAACAGAAAATAAATTCGTATTTTCTTTTTTTGTTTGAATTTCCGAGAGATAAAAATGGCGTTTTTTTTTGAATTTTTTTATCAACACGTGGTCCGGAAAAAAGATGGCGGCAATTTAAAAATTTTTTATCAACATGTGGTCACGAAAAAGATGGGCAGCGTGAGCGTTTGTTTTCTTTTGTTTTCTTTTGATCTCCACGTGTTCAAAACAAAGGAAGTGGCGTCTTGTAAGGTCCTTTTGTTCGTCGAAAAAGAAAAAAAAAGGATTGGCAAAAGTTTGTCCTTTTCTTTGTATATATTTTTCCGACACGTGGGTGGAGAAGGAGAAAAAAAAATGAAATTGTAATTTGTTTTATATTCGGAGAGAGCCGAGAAATGTTTTTTTTTTTTGTTTGGGTATTTTCACGTTGCCAGGAAAAAAATAATGGCGGCTTCTTTTCTTTTGTTTGTTTGTATATTTCTACCACGTGGGTAGAAAAAAAAGGAAAAAGATGGATGCGTAATTCGTTTCACCACGAAAGAAAAAACGAGAAATGATATATATATATATATATATATTTTTTTTTTTGTTCTTGTACGAAATTAATTACTCCGCCCCATACAACAAAGCTTGCACGTTGGGTCACCAATGTTCGGATCGAGGGTCGTGTTCCCCCGATTATAGACGTGTTTAGTAAATCAAGCAATTGTTGCATGCAAAGACAGAGTAATAATTAATAAACAAAAATGAAGTAGTTCAAATAACGTTTATTGAACGTGTGTGTACGTGGAATGATGAAGTGTGTGATGTATGCATGTGTGTCGATGGAAAAACAGTTCTTGAAAAAGGTATGAGAAGAAATGAATCCGGCGTATGGAAAGTCTTTGAAAGCCGTATACAAAGAAAACGAGTTGAGAACTCTTACCGTTGTTTGACCACTTGTTGACGGAAGAAAAGTGTGTTGTTGTTGTTTTGCCGATTGAGAAGAAAAGCGTGAGACGAAACGCTAGTGTATTAGCGTCGTTCTGTCGACCAGAGAAGAGTGAAACGGAACGCTAGTGTCAGCGTCGTCCTGTCGAGGCCAAAAGGCGAGTGAAACGGAGCGCTGGTGCCAGCGTTGTTCTCCGATGCTGGTTGGTGAAAAAGAGAGAGAATTTCCGTTTTTGCACCGGCTCTTATAGTCCGAAGGGCAGATAACTCTGGTGTCGCTTTACGGCGCCACCTGTCGGTGAAAAAGCGCCACCTACCGGCAAACCGGTGTAGTTATGTTTTGAAAGGAGGAGGTAACTGCTACAAACTCAACAAAATGAAGTAAACCCATTTAATATTGACATCAGTTACTGCTTAGGACAGATAGTGTTGCTATCAACCTGAAATCTGCAGTATTTTTTGTAAAACATATTAAACTCTTTTAAGACAACACTTATTTTCTACAAGTATTAAAATATATAACTAATTGAACCGTGAACAGATATAGCACACGCTTTAGAAATTGAATATTCTCATCAGTATTTGATACAGAGCTAAAGAATTTTAATGCTCTATTATTTGACTTTTCTCTCGACAAATACAACACATATGGTAATGCTTTTCTCGGATCTAATCGATATTCTTACAATACTTGCCTCTATTGGTCTATTCTTTTATTTCATGATAAACCCATTCCGAAGCCCTTGTTGGGAATTCTCTGTCCCTGGACTTCACAACTTTTTCTAGTTTTGTGCTTTGGTTTATTTTATTTTTGGTGGGCTCGTTTTGGACCGCTTCCACCACTTTCCTGACACTCATGTCTTATTTGATTCATATTTCCCCCGGGCCCTTGACATGATTACATATACATCTAATTGGCTTCTAATCGAGCCGTTGTAGAGGTATTTTCGAGTGTACCCTGTTCTTTCCTTTTCCTCAGGCAAATCTATTTACTTCTTCCTCAGGTGACCATGTTCACTCCCGTTCTAACAAATTGCTGAAATTCCCTGGTTACATGATTTTGATTTTGCATAAGTTTACCCATAAATTTGCTCTTTACATCTTTGGTCGATTTGGTACAACTTAAGTAACCATCGGCCTTCTCTGACTATTTCGCGCTGTACGATTCAGTTTTGGGTACCATAAATCTAATATAGCTCCTCCTAGTCTCAGCTGCCAGTGGACACCGTTTATTGAGCTATGATTTATGATATCAATCATGCTCCCTCTTTCGGCAAATTTGGAGTCGCATATAGAAACTTTCATTCACCTCAGAAAATGCCTCCAATAACTTTGCAAGATTTATCGATCCAACTCCTCCTTTATTACACTAACTTAGCAAATCGGTCCATCCTATTTTCTATGTCTGCGAATACCTTACTTTGATCATGTTTTATTTTAATTAAAACAGCATCAGTTGCATTTGTAGACTTCCAGTACTGTGCCGTTAATTCTTTTTAAGAGTCACTATCCATAGCCTTTACCATACGGTTTCCCAGTAATTATTGTAACTCATGATTAACTTTGGAGGACTCTGTTTTCTGGGTGTTAGTCGGTAAGCGACTTTACATATGTTGTAAAGTATCAGACTTTTCACAAAAAAAGTTATGTTTTTTTGAATTATTTTAATGAAAATATTTTAGCAGAGGAAATTATCACCTACCTTTACTTTCTGGGGTTTACAGTGTGTGTTCCTTTTCTTTAGATGCTTGTAAGGATCGTTCCTGGTCGATGTGCTGTCCTTCCGATGATTGTTATTCTTCCGTAGATAATTTGTCAATTTGTAAGCTGTAACAGTGTCGTGGAAGTCATCAGCACCAAATTTGGTTATTATTCAGTAGAAGAGTCTGGCTTTTCCATAGATTTCTCCCTGAGTTTCTTCTTTTTCGTAAACCTAATGTATCACTATCATAGGCCGGGTAGTGTAACTTGATGTGTCTGTGCTGTGTGGACGTTTCTGAAGGGTGTTTTCATCCCCGAACGTCAATATAAACTCCCTAGTTGGGTGCGATAGTCAAATTCGTTTTCAATGAAGGGGTTAATCCCATAGTTATATTTGAGGGGTTTCATGCGTGATTAATTCTGCTTGGTTTGGCACTATCGGCTGGGAATTGAACGCTTATATAAAAAGGAGCGAACGATTATCTGATGTGTAAATATAATTGTTGTTATTCATTACAGACAAACAATAAATAAGTTGAATGAGTTTGTTTTCGCAGGGTGGGGGGGGGGCACGTTTTTGCCGACCCATTTAAAAAGATATTTCGTCTAATTTATTTTTGTCTAATTTTAAAAAGGTACCAGTATTTTATGAGGGTAGAAGAGCGTTTTCTATCCACCAAATTAATATTTTATTTGTAAAATTCTAAAGTAAATGTGTAAAATAACGTGAATTCACAAACATTACCTTATATAGGAAAGTAATCGGTAAGTGTACACACACTAAAAAAAACACGCAGACGACACTAAGCATACGAAGGATAAAGTTAGGGATAAAAAAATGTTTTAAAAAAAATTAACTGCCATTGTAAACTCAATTTTCCATATCCATCAGCGGCATTCTTAGCATCAATTAAGCAATCGATGATTTTCTTGTCTTGTAGCAGATCCTTATTTGTTGGGATGAAGTATGGTTCGATTTGGACATAAGAGACCACACTCCACAGCATTACATTCTCCGGGATGAAGTTGGTTTATTGCCATCCACCTGAGAAGCTCTAACGAGAGAATGCTGATGGGTCTATGCTCATTTATTTTTATATCCTTACTACCATTACACCGACATTGTGTCACATCTTTTGTCGAGCTTTTGTAGACTCTTTGGCAAATTATGATTGTTAGGTCTAGTTTTGGGGCAGGACGTAGCCCTTGCTCGAAACAGGCACATAGAACATTACAGTTTGTATAAACTTTGGCTTCATAAAACGGACTGTATGCAGAATATAGGCTAGCCACTTCTTGTTTTTCTTATGCAACTGCTTCTGACAGAAGTTCTCTTATGATAAAAACTCGAGCATCCCTGGCATAACTGGATGTTTGAACTTTAAGATACGTTTCTTTATTGTCATAATACATTCATCTTGGACGTTATTTGTGACAATCTCGACTCTTTTCGTAGGAGTGCTGAAGATGCCCGTTCAGCGCTTTCTTCATTGTCGCCATCCAGCACCCATCTATCTCGCCAAAGTTTATATTACCTTGCCCAAATATTTTTGCACTTTTTGTACAACTTCTAGGCGAATTTAATTCTGTGTACATAGGCAGAATTCCTGCTAGCCAGTGCTTTCACATCGCCCTTGCTAATCTCCAGCTTACATCTTACAGTTTTCAAGAATGGCAGATCAAGCGCAAATCCTTATGATGAAGGTCACTCTTTTCCAATATTCTTATGCTTACAGTTCCTCGCCAACTCTCAACCTCACCAATAATACACAGAAACAGCTATCCGTCACACTTTCCGTGATAACATACTAAAAATGGTTTAAAAAATGAAAGCATAAAAAAATCCAATTCATCCTAAAACCCGTGTATTTAAATATCATATGTTTGTTATTAAATAAAAAACTGAATGTATACTTTAAGTTTGTTTTCATATTAAAAATTCATCCCTTATATTCTTGCCATTACACATTTTCACAAATAATTATTTTTTCATTAAAATTTATATTTAGTTATTTCGTTGAATTCTTGAAATAAAAATTCTATGAATGAGAAAACTGAATTGCCAAAACCCCAGACAACAAGAATATAAAAGAACTAAAGGAGAACAAAATATATCAAGAGAAACACTAAGCATTTTTATTCATATCATTTTTGTTAAGTTGAAAATTTCCTTACGAACGTACAACAAGCAAATATTAAAGTTTTTTTTATGCAAATTTATCAAATCTATTGAGAATGACATTTTTAGTAAATTAGTGAATTCTAACTTAAAAACTATTATGTACAACTGAACGTAATTTTTTATACTTCACAATCAGAAAATGTGGATAAAAAGTATAAAAAAAGAAAAACAATAAATACCTGGGTTGCATTAAAACAAATACAATTGCACTGTCGCAAAGATTTATTGAATAAATTCGCCATTCTTCATGACTGATATTATAAATCCTTTTAGTGATGCTTCTAAATGAATAAAAATTCTGTACTCTATATGTAAACATTTCACACCAATATAATAATAGTAATAAAATAAAGAAATTAGCATTTGATGAAGTAAGATATTTTCTCTTATTCAAATCTTATTGCGCCAATCAATCTTTTTTATTCAGAGACTTTCCCCAAATCTGCTTCCAAACATCAGATAGAGAATGTGAATGAAAAGTATAGAAATAGAAAATCACAAAAGAAAAACAAAAACGGGATTTGCAATAATACATATATAAGAGTAGGTGTTAATTATCATTTGCACTGTCACAAAAAGTTATTCAATAAATCATCCATTCTCCAAGGGTTTCCATTTTTTACGTCATTCATCTTCAACTGACTGCCATAATAAAAACAATTCTCTACTATAAATTAAAACATTCCACGCCCGTATTCTACGCCTTCCTTTTCTTTAATATCACTATTTCTTATGATAGTTAGATTATCATCAGAGTCAACATATTACTCTTTTATATTAATTAGCAGTTTTACATATAACAGGAAAACCTATGGATATACTTATTATCAGGTAAAAATATCAGTATACACTAAAAATTACGGAAAATTACCGGAGAGAATTTTAACAAGCAATGAAATTAATTTACTATTCATTGGTTGTGAACTATTTATCCCCCCCTATATATAACACGATGTAACTTTAATTTAGATTAAGATTATGAACAAAACTTTTAACCATTCAAAAGAAGATACATAAAATAAACTGCTGATGATTTTTTAGAATTTTTTTCAGCATACGAAACTCATGAAAATGTGAAGTTAAAATGGTGTTTACTTTTTTTACGTGATAAAATAACGTCTTATCTATAAGCATTTCTGCGCGCTCTGATAGGCATATTTTTAATAAATCTCGTATAAATCAAGTTATGGTCAGATCTTCACGAAATTTTCAATACTTATTCACTATAGGACTTATTTATCTTTA
The DNA here is from genome assembly GCA_963556195.1 of Sepiola atlantica. Lineage (NCBI taxonomy): Eukaryota > Metazoa > Mollusca > Cephalopoda > Sepiida > Sepiolidae > Sepiola > Sepiola atlantica. The sequence continues at coordinate 143,647,292 of OY744525.1, forward strand.
AAATGCTGTTTTCCTAAAATATATTAGGGAAAATATTTTTTCTACGTGACCCCCCCCCCCCCCCCCCCCGCTATTTTATTTTATGAAATATTGAACGAAATATATTCAGGTCCGGCGGGGTTTTTTTCTTATATAAAACTAAAGTCTTTTAAAAAACACATTGGATTAATTTTATTAAATTTTACGTCCACATATTTTAGTAAACTGCTCCGTGAATGCACAAATAAAATATGGAAATAAAAGCAATATTATTATGTTTTGTTAATTTATTTTTACCTTTTCTCAATAAAATATACTGTGATTTATTGAAATGACAAAAAAAAAGTTTTACGAAATAATTTTTATTTTCAGAGACATTTATTCATTTGATCGAGTTTATCGGTTAGTCAAAATGTTTAAAAACATATGTGTTCTAAATTTTTCAAAATATTTTAATATAATATAGCCCGAAGTATTAGGAATCGTAAAAGACCAAAGTTGTATACGGCCTGAGGTCGTATACAGCTTTGTATACGTCGACCTCATATGTACTTGGAAAAAAGTCCTCCATTTGCTAGAAGTAAGAAAGCCTTTTTCGCCGTAGCTAGGTTGGCCGCAACTATGGAACGCAATACTAGACGTAATTAACGCGGTTCATTTTTAGAGTGAAATTGACGCACGCTAATTAATTTGTAGAGCTAAGCTCATTCTAAAAATTAAAAAAAACGTTGACAAAAGTAAGTATTAATTAAATTTATTATTATTATTATTATTATTATTATTATTTTATTATTATTATATATTTATAATACTTTTTATCATTTTTCTTTTTTCAAATTAAAATGTTTATCCATTCAGAATTTTCTTTCGAAATTTCGAAATAAATACTTATTTTTACTTTGAATTTTTATTATTCAATGGACGAATATTTTTAATCATTAACAAACCACAATACTTTCTCCATTTTCATTTTCAGTTTAATTTTTATTATATAAAATTTAACCCAAATTTAAGTCAAATGCTAACAAATGTGCAACTAAAGGAAAATGTAAAAAAAACCGTTAATTTTGTCTACAACATAATGAAAGTAATTAATTCTATCACTTTTGAACATCCATAGGTACATAACGTCTGGCAATGTCGCACATGATAATGCTAATTTTTTTGTGTAAACAAAACATCCAGCAGTAGAAAAAGAAAATTTCGTACTTGTATCGCAAGATAAAGAAGGGTTTCTTTCCCAAATAGATAATTTAATCTTTAAATAAACTATTTTACTTTAAAACAACTTACTATAAGTATAACTTTATTGTAGGGAGATTTTTAAAAACACTACATGGAACGCGAATGTATGAATTTCTTACAGAAAACAGAAACCGGCGACGTCAGCGATTCTGTGGCTGCGATTGGAGGTCCCTACTATTCAGGGTCAATGAACCCCGAACGACGCAGTAAAAAAAAATATAATAACAGTAATGTATTTACGGTGAGCTATGAATGCAATCGACATGATAGTCAGCCGATAGTACAACAGAAAATGTGGGCTGTGAATAATCAACGGGTTTGAAAAATCGTCATCAAAACTTCCTCACTCAATTACATGAATTACATTTCATTGAAAGTTATCACATAGAGTCAATAATCATTTGTTTTCATATTAGACATTTCAGTGATAAATGTATGACGTATTACAGTGGTTAAGTTTATACATTTGATTTCAATCAGCAGACGACATTGAAAGGGAATTTAGGAAGTGTGTGTGTTGCCTTAAGTATGTGTATGCGTAAGACTGTGAAAGAGTTAATGCATTGTATGTATGTGTGTGTGTGTTGGTATCAGAGTGGCTATGCGTGCATGAGTTTAGAAAAAGGGTATTCAGCTTTCCCAAGGTCCGACAGAGGGTCGAGAAGGCTGGAGAAATGCCAATGTTTACTCTGTCGTGAATTTCGACTAAAAATCTGCCATTATATGCATTTGGGGTGGATCTAAACGTCGAACTTAATAAATGCAGAGTTATGCATCTTATTGGCTTAACATCTTTGGAGCAAGACAACAATAGGGACCCCAGATCATTAACACAAGACGCGGAACATATTTTGGAAGTCACCGGTTGACCTCGCAATACACGTGGTCTCTATTTACAAAACACTTGTAAATAAATCTTTTATTTAATTTATTAAATGCAGTATATTTCAGAATTTTTTTTTCTTTTAACATGTTAATATTTATTTTAAGGCAGAGAGTCCATAAATAAAACAAATAAAATATTAACATGTTTTCTTTTAAAACATGTTTTGTGTCACTATTTACTTGCCTCCCCACGAGGGCAGAAATGGGGGGGGGACGAAATATTTATCACCGTACTTAAGTAATCTTTCGTTTTGTAGGGAAAAAATCAAGCTTCCCAAAAAGGGGCACTCTGGATCTTACCTCAGTTTAGAAGGATTTTTCCATATTACACTTTGCTCCTAGCCCGAGGAGGCAAAACGCAAGATTACGCAAGTTATTTTAATAAATAAACGAAATATATACGCTTTTAAAAAAATCGGCTGACTTGTAATCTTTCGTTTTGCCTCCCCACGAGGGCGGAGTTAGACTTCAAAAATCAGTTTCTAAACGGAAGCAATTTAAAGTTTATGAAGTTTTTGTCCTTAAAAACTGATTTTTGAAGTAAATAGCGAAGTTTTGTTTTTTAATAACAAATAAGTCATAAAAAGATTTTAAATAAAATTATGTATTTGTTAAATCTTATTTCATTTGTTGCTTACAGAAAAAAAGGACAAAAACTTCATAAACTTTAAATTGCTTCCGTTTAGAAACTGATTTTTGAAGTCTAACTCGTGGGGAGGCAAAACGAAAGATTACAAGTCAGCCGATTTTTTAAAAAGCGTATATATTTCGTTTATTTATTAAAATAACTTGCGTAATCTTCCGTTTTGCCTCCTCGGGCTAGGAGCAAAGTATAGTATGGAAAAATCCTTCTAAACTGAGGTAAGATCCAGAGTGCCCTTTTTGGGAAGCTTGATTTTTCCCTACAAAACGAAAGATTACTTAAGTACAGTGATAAATATTTCATACCCCCCCCCCATTTCTGCCCTCGTGGGGAGGCAAGTAAATAGTGACACAAAAACATGTTTTAAAAGAAAACATGTTAATATTTTATTTGTTTTATTTATGGACTCTCTGCCTTAAAATAAATATTAACATGTTAAAAGAAAAAAAAATTCCGAAATATACTGCATTTAGTAAAATAAATAAAATATTTATTTACAAGTGTTTTGTAAATAGAGACCACGTGTATTGCGAGGTCAACCGGTGACTTCCCAAATATGTCCCGCGTCTTGTGTTAATGATCTGGGTCCCTATTGTTGTCTTGGTCCAAATCTTTTTATTTGTTTTTATCTATTCAAGTAAATGCGTGCGCGAAACCGTGTGCGCAGAAACGAGTTTTAACATTTTAATTTTGGGCACCGAAGAGTAAACTTCCCCGCTACAATCTTCAGCTAAAGATAGCCGTGCTCGAGAATTCAGTGTATAATGACAGCAGAGAGAGAGAAAAGGAAAGTCTTTATGTATGTATTTTCGACTAACAAACGTATCTTTTTTTTTTAATTCGATGTCATCTATATTTTTTCGGTTTTAAGAATTGACAAATATACTCTGAATTAATTCGGAATACAATTCCGCAGACTTAACTCATGTACGGACCTTTTCACACAAGGAACAAAATAATGATTACACCGTGTTATGATGACGTAACTCATTGTTCGTTTATCAAGTCAATTGTTTAAGAATAAGTCCTTATTTAAATCGTTTTTTATATCTGTTAATTTTGATGTTTATATTTTCTTAACATATTTTATTTTATTTGTTTCGCTTTACTAAGGAAATCACAACAAACTGATCAAATTGTGTGTTTTGAACACAAAAGAAAAAGAAATCATCCGTTTTTTTAGGGGTTTTTCGTATTGATTTTTCTGGACTGAAAGGTAAATATTTTTCACTTTTTATTTAATTTTGCTCAAATTTTTAAGCAATGTTCAACAATATAATAAGTTTATTTTTATTGCAATCTATTAAAAATTAGGATTTCACCATGCTGGATAACAGACCTGATTTTAAAAAGTATGAATCTCCGATTAAAAAACAAAAAAAAAATCCTAAAAATTATTCAATCTGACATTTAGATTTAAGTAAAAAAAACAAAAACAATGTTTTAAAAACATATTTTAGTATAACTTATATGATTTCTAAGAAAACAATACTTTCTACTATAAAATAAATAAGAAATAATGGTATTCATGGTGTTTTTTTACTATCTTACACAGAATAGTTTACCCCAAAAACAAAACTAGATTCTACTTTTGGGGGCGATTACATGTAAACAGTCTGAAAACATTTCCGCAAATTTTTTTGGATGTTTTTCAGAACAGTAACCAACTCCTGATTTATACGTTTACCTTTTGTAAGTATGGATGGTCGGAACGACACTAATCTCGGTAAAAACTCATGTCTATGTCAATGACTTTTTAAAAAACTAATTAGATGAAGTTAACATAATTGAATTAAAAATAAATAAAAAGTCTTCGAATTATTCTTTTTTTTATTGTATACAATTTTTTATTCATGTTTAAAAAAAATTACATCATGGAAATTTTGATTACAGACATATTTCTTTGATAAAAATTTGTACGTGTCAAAAAGTATTAATTTTTTGTTCATGAGTTAATAACATTTTTAAATAATTTGTTTTTCCAAAATTTATGTATTTTTTTCTGTATAAAACGTGGAAAATCAATCAAAAACACGAACGATTTACCGCCACACGCTCAGAGTTATTACGATGGTCGTAATTATCACCAACATTATTTTATTAACTTATTTTTTTAGTATTAATAAATTAAAAAATCTTCAATAAATATTTCTGTAATTAAAAAATTCCATGGCGTTAATTTTATTTTATTTTTTAATATAAATTTTTTTTAAACTTAGATTTTTACCGAGATTATTGTCTTTTCGACCATCCATACTTACATAAGCTAAACTTGTAAATCAGAGGATGATTACTCTTCCAATTAACCATTTTCTTTTATTTTTAAATGAAATATTTTAGTGTGGGGGATCACTTTCCTATATAAATTTAACGTAAATTGAGCACCCACTTCCGAGTCGTTTAACTGTAATGTGGAGACGTGGAACCAATTTTTTTGGAAGAGGCTATTTTGCCGAGCGCGTCAAAATTACGACCCCCTGGTTATTCTGCTGGGACCGGCAAAATTACGTGATTTTGCCGGTCCCGGCAGAATAACGACGGATCTTTATTCTGCCGGCTTATGTTTTTTTAACCTGTTATCGTCTTGTGAAAGAAAGGGTAATGAAATAAATAAAGACAAATATTTAATAACAATTTATTTTCATCGTCATCATCAGTTGTTATTCTGTCGGTTGTTTTAATTTTTTAAATAGAAAAAAAAATATCTGCTTTTAATACAAAAAAACATAAACAGTAAAAATTAATTAAATGAACGAAAATATCAGACAATTAGATTCTTTAGTCGCATTTAGAAGTAATTTGCGTCGGATAAAAAATGTTTTAGTTATTTAAGAAAAAAAAGTAGTTTTCATTTATTGATATAAAAAATAAATAACTCTTGTTAAGAAATCTGATTATTAAACTAATTAAAGATAAGTCTCTAAAGAAATTAAATAAGATATAATTTTTATAATTTCAGTTTTATAAACAGTCTAAACAGCAATTTTAAAACTGATTTTTCACTATCTTTTAAGATAAATGTTAGGACTATTTCTCATTATTTCACTAAATTAACCATTAAATTGAATGTTTTTCTTGCGATCAAATAAAAACAGTAGTAATTGTCAGTAATTTCAACTGCTACATGTAACGACGAATTTTAATGCAAAGTTTAATTGTTTTACACACAAACATTGTGAGGTAATCCAGTAGAGAGTTATATTAAAAGAAGTAGCCATAAACGGGGTTCAAAACTAATTATTTGTACTTCAAAACATGAGGTGTATTTTTTTACAATAAAAACTACGTAAATGCATTTAAATGGACATAGAAATCATCGTAGTTACTTAATCTATGGTGATATAACACTTTTTTTTTTCGTAAGTCGTGGCGAAAATCGCCGTATAAATTATTTATTTAATTTTTTAAAATAGTCAGAAGTTTTAATTATTTCTGTTTTTATTGGGAAAATGTTGAAATAAAAATAAACCGGCAGCTAAGTTGACTCGTGAAATCTTCACTGTAACTGTAACAGTTAGGTTAAATAAACCTGAACCGGCAAAATAACAGCCCCATCGTTATTCTGCCGGGACCGGCAAAATAACGAGAGGGTCGTTATTCTGCCGGTCCCAGCAAACTAGCCTATTCGAATTTTGTTTTAATTCGTGCTAGAAGGAGGTAAATGTGAGTTAACTAAGATGATATTTTAACATTTAATTTTCTCCTTTTTTGGGGGAGGGCGGGGGCATTTTTTTAATAATTAAATAAAATACGGAAGCAATATTTAATGTTTAATGAAACATTTTTGTTTAAATTGTGGATGGGGTGGGGAAGGGTTTAATTTTTTTTTATTACTTTTAAGGAATAGGTTCATTTGCAGTTGTGAAGTAAGCAATTCCCACTCTCTGGAGAAAGTCGAATCATGTTTAAACACAGTACGAACTCAACTAACGGACTTTGCAAACTAAAACTTAGCTTAGGATTAGGTTAGGGTTAGTTTATGGTTAGGTTATTGTTAGTTTGTGGTTAGGGTAAAAATAAAAAATAAACAATTTGGTTCATATTGTGTACATTGTTCTGTGAAGTTAATTGAATGTTCGTTATCGTCACTTTTACTTAGCCAAACACGAGTATTTTCTACCATGGTCTTTTTATTTCTGCAAGCGGTTGCTAATTTCAAAATTTAAACATAGCCCCCCCCCCTCAAATTAAACTTTTTAAAATTATCCCTGCCCCCATTTATATTTAAAACAACAAAAATGAATTATATGAATTAAAAAATGTCCTCATCCAACGTTCCGATTCCAAAATAAAGAAACATTAAAGTTTACGTCTCGATTTACCGCTAAATAAGCAGGAAGTGGGTGCTATGCCACGTTAAATTTATCTACGAAAGTGATCCCTCACCTTAAAATCTAATCTCTTTATTTTATTAAAATTTACTTTTTGTTGATATTTTTACAGGCTGTTTACATGTAATCTCGAAAGAAAGTAGAATTTGAAAATTTTGAGGTTGTAAACTTTGTCGGGTTTTATAGTAAAAATTGATGTTTTTACTATCACAGTCATCCTATCACTTCTCCCCCAATATAATAGATACTTTTTATTGTGGGTAATTACATGTGACCAGCGTAAAAATAAATTCTGCAAAAAAGCGATTAAAACTTTAAAAAGGAAGTGGATAATTATGATCCTTCAGGCAATCGTTTAACCCGGTTGAAAAATCGGCGCACACTTTTATTTTTTGTCCATGTACTTTACCTTGGATATAACTCTTATTTTTCTAATCTTTCCAGTTCCTTGTTAATTGTGTCTAATGAGGAAGAGGAGACGTTTCTCTTTGGTTTAAGTTTAAACTTGACTTCTCTCTTTATACCTGAACCCAAACCCTCAAAGAAAACTCTGGGATATTCTTCTTTCAATTCATTCATGAATTTTTCATTTTTAATATATTTTTTTTCTTTTCTGCACTGTTTATTTCGTTTAAAAAATACATTGGGAGTTCAAATAAATTGAACAGTATTACCCAGTCTATTCCGAAGAGACATGAATTAACCCCTTGAATCACATATACTTTTGTTTTGGCAGTTTTCCCACAGACAGAAATATCGCACTTTAATTCTCCTGTAAAGTTTATTTTCTTCCTGAAACCCCTTTAGCAAATTTCTTGGTTTCAGATAATTTGGGGGTTTTAATTTTTTTCTCTGTTTTTTCGTCAATAATTCTTATCTCTGAGACAGAATCCAGTAAAAAAGTGACCGTACGACCATGTATATCTACATCTACGTATTTTCGATTTTCACTGTTTTTCTATTTTTTTTTATAACGCAACGTTTACTTTTTCAAAATTCTTTTTCTTGTGGCAAACAGACCATTTATGACCCTTAATTCAACAAGATTCACAGAATTTGTTCTAATACCAACCTTCATCTTTAGTATTCTTAGTATTTCCGCAAGTCTCACATTTTCATGTCTTTTTGAGTTTTTTTGTTTTTATGCGTTGTACTTTGGCAACACTCTTGCCCTCAATTTCGCTATTATCCATTTTAACATTAATGATGTGCTGACATTGTTCTGTCACTCATTGTAACGTGATGTTTTTCTGTTGTTCCACCATTGTTAAGATTCTTGACCTCATTTCTTTGTACTTAGGGACTGTTAGTCCTTGAACAAAGATTAGCCATTTGAATAAATCTTTGGCGATTTCATCTATCTTGAATTGCTCAACCAAAGAGTTTACTGTTCCTGCGTATGCCAAAAAATCCCCGTTATCTGTGTTTACGATGTTTAGACATTTGTATCGCATGTGAAATAAACTATTTCTTTCGTTGAATATATTCGACAGTATATTTATAGTTTCAGCGAATAAACTCACGCAGGTTTTCTTGGCAATATCAAGTTAGTATTATGTTGTATTCTCTTTTGTTCCCAGTTTCTTTAATAACCGAGTTATCTGTTCTTCATTTGCCCAATCAAAGTACATTTTAGTCTGAAATATGCTGGAAATCTAATATCACAATCAGGTTCGTATTAAAATTCAGATAAAGAATTTGCAATTGCTTCGGCAGAAGAAACCCTGTTTTTTTTCTTTCATTGGTGGTCTGTTTCAGAATTTTTCGAAGTTTTTCTGCTGTTACATTATTTTTTGCTGCAACTCTTAATATTTATGTTGCTTTTGCTGCAAAATCATATACAGCCTTTCAGTCATTTCGGCTAATTGTTCCATATTGAAATTACTCCGAATTCGACACAAAAAAATTCAGTTTTTTTTAGAAAAATTAATAGCAGTGAGTGTACTATTAATTACTAAAAGGTATTGAACTTTTATCTTGTATAGTTCGTAATATTAATGGTCCGATTTCGGGTCACGGTCCATCATTTTTTTTTTACAAATCGAACAAGAATATATTTTTACTCTTTTAAAAAAGTATCCATCATTGACATTCCCTTTTTAAAGATGTCTTTTACTTTGCCTGAAAAATAAAACAAATCTACAATAATCCTTGTTTGTTAACGTACATGTATGTCTAACGATGAAAACTGTTGGATGCTTTTTGTGTACCTTGTAGAGGTAAATCCTTTTTTGTAGTGTGAATTCGATTAATGAACCACGTTTGTAGTTGATATCTTTTAAAATTTTGTTTCGAATCCTTGTTTGCTAGCTCATTTAGTTGACTTTATACTATCTTTCATGGGTTCGTTTTCGAAATTCTCGCCGCCAGCTGATATAACTTTGTTGGTTCTTATAATAACAAAAATGTGTAAAGCTTTTAAAAATAAGATGGTTTATTACAATGTATATCTTGTACAAACCAATAGCACTGCCAGTAATCCAATAGGATTAACCTAATACACTCGAATACCATTGAATTGAGTCCACCATCCATATTACTGTTTGTAGTATATATATATATATATATATATATATATATATATATATATATATATATATAATTACAGACTAGTACTCTTATCAGCTTGAGGGGAGTCAGATATCTTATCACAACACACACTCAACGTTTGACAGGTAAAGGATAACATTAATGGAATATTCGAATATCTATGTATCTCATATAGAGATCAATTGTTAGCCCAAGGATGGACCCTTGATTTCTGAGAACTTCGACTGAAGTAAAATAAACAAAAAGAGAAAGCAATATTCTTGTAATGTATGTGGATGTTCTGGTTCTAATAAATTAAATTCATGGACACACTGAAGAATTTGAATTACCTACTGGTAGGTTTGTATTTTTTTCTAAAGATATTAAAATAGACTTTGATCTCGACAAATGTGCTTAGTCTTCCCTCAACGATGGGATCAAGGTTGACGTGGAAAACGTACAACGTGACGTAGAAACTGATTTAAAATGCATAGAAAAGTAAGAACAATAAAAATACGTTGGCATTGAAGAAAATGATTTAATTAAACCCGCCAAAATGAATGACAAAAATTGTCAGAAAATATGTAAGCAAAATCTATGAAACAGCTTAAAAACTAAAACAAAATAACTGCCAGTAACCAACTTACCATGGCAGTCATAACACAGCTTTGCATTATATACAGGTTAGATGAGGAAATTAATTGACATTGCCTATGTCATAATAAGGTATAGACACAAGTATCTACAAAGGCTGCATCTGACTAAATTAACAGGTGGTATGGGTCTCTGAGAAATTAACCATAAACATAGAGCAACTATTGTAAGCGCTGATCAAGATCTGCCGAACCCCCAGAACCCAAACCTTATGATGGTACATCATCCTACAAGAGTGATAAACAACCTCCATAAGAAAACTAGTAAAACATTTTGGACAAGACTATCTCACAAATAAGACAGAAGTACCAAACAAGCCTGCCATGGAAATAGTCTAAAAGACATGCCCGGAATACACTAATACCTTTCATAGTAGAACATTTGAAGAATGGGCCAACCAACAATAAGCTAGAGGAATCTTTGCAAAACAACAAGTACAAGCGCTGCCACACAGAAGTAGAGAGTGGGGGCCACCTGAGATCTTGTTTTAAGGTTCTGTTGACGGACACAATGGAGTGTGTAAATATCGACTGGACCATCTGTAAAAAATGAATATCTAGTGTAGCAGTAAGTCCATGGAACATATACCAGAAAGAACTGTAGGAAATATGTCACACATTATAAATCAGGACTATGTAATACCCACAGCTACATACCTAGAAAACAGAAATTTTAAACCTGACATTGAGATATGGGACAAGGTGGGAAAGTAGAAACCCTAGTTAAAGTCAGTGTCTTTCATGATACGAACTTAAAGATTGCTGAAAGGGATTAGATAACTAAATACCAAGGTCTAACCTACGATATGAAAATAAAATGGAATCTTAGGAATATCTCTATCATTCCAGTGATCATAGAAGCAACCGGACTCGTGAAAAGGAATGTTAAAAATACCTGGTTTATATTCCAGGTGAACAAAGTTCAAGAGAGATACAAACAATTGCAATGAACGAGATCTCCCGGTTGGGTCTCTGAAGTTGATAGTGAATGTCTGGTATACAGTAGGATGTCCCATCTCCAGAAAAAAAGGATTTAAAAAGAGCTATATTCTTGTGAAATAGATGGATATCTTTTTTGTCAAAACTCGAATCTTGTGAAATATTTGGGAACTCATACATTTGTTTAACTAATTATACCAGGAACAGATATATGGTACATAATTTTGAAATAAACTATTCTTATTATTATGTGATACATTTTTAAAGCTTTGTAATAGTGTGTGATTTGACTTTTCTCTCGACCAATACCAGACATATTCTGCAGCTTCTGATCGATCACATAAATATTTTGACAATACTTTTATACAACCGTTGTAATATCAACATGTTTACAAGCGACAGCTTGATTTCATGTTTCAGACGTTTTGTGATTTTTTTACTTTCTTAATTATCAATTAGGTTTTACTACTATTTTCAGTTGAATAACGTGAACAGGTTTGAAATAAAATTGTTTTTAGAGTATACAACAGAAGGAAAAACCAAATATTCAACAAATAATTTTTGATAGACGATTAATGTTACTTTTCTACAAACCTTCCCAAATAATGAGTGTTTAAAATTATTTTAAATCGCTTTTATTTACATATTTTATCTCGGAGTGATCCTATCTATTGAAGATGGCGTCGAGTACGAAACCGTGTGTGCATCGACAATCGCAAAAAAATTAAACAAAAATACAGCTAATAACTGTCATATCGAGCAAAAATTTAATGTTCAACCGAACTGTCCGTTTTTATTTCCTCTGTACTTTTAATTTTCGATTTTTAGGATTTTGTTGACGACCTGTCATTTTAACAGGAAATCTACTGACAAAATTGTTAATTACACGACTGCAGAACAGCGATAAAACATGTAAATAAAATCACTGTAAAATACTTTTAAAAACCAAACAATCAGGCAGACATGTAGTAAAAAAAGGTTTACTTGCTTGTGGTGACAGTAATTTGTTGAATATTTGTTTTTTCAACCCTTTTCTCAGCTGTGGAATACTCTAGGAAATATCCAAAGATGTTTTATTTACGTACAGTTTTGCGGTTTTTTTTCATTCATCTAAGATCAAAAGTTAAGGATTAATAATAATCTTTTCTTAGAAATGATGTTATTACAAACCAATAATAGAAGATTGTTTGATGTACATGAAAATATTAAACATGAAGAGAAGAGTCAATTAAATACATGAAACAAGTACAAAATAAAGTATAACCCCCAAATACGATTAGGTAAAATGTTTATTACTTGTTGATATGATTTTTCAGATTTGTTCTCACAGATGTTTGAAGATAAAATATTTAACATGCCCGTGGTTACACGCCCGTTGCATACAAACAATTTTGACATTGAGATGAATTAAGGGTGAACAAATATTTTTCTACAAAAAAACATTTGCTTGGAATAATGACTGACAAATTGAGAAATGTGTTAGAAAAAAGGGAAACAAAATAGAAATAATAAATAATAAATAGGTATTGAATTTGAATGTAGCTTTTCTAACCTAATTGATTACGTTGTGGGCACATATGAAACCTCTCTAAAGAAAACTTTGTTGATATGTTTGTATAATTTTCCATATACGTATATTGAATATATATGTGTTGTAGGAAGGCAGAAATAATAGCATGCCAATAAATACTTTTTTTGATGAACCTATGGAAATGTGCTCTCTTCATTATCAAATGGTAACATAACAGTGAAATTTATATATGTATATATATATATATATATATATATATATATATATATATATATATATATATATATATCATTACAGTGAAATATAACATTACAGTGAAATTTATATATATATATATATATATATATATATAGTTTTTTGTTTTCTCACCGTAACGGAAATCATATAGCAATTCTAGATATAATTGTCTCTGGAATATATCCTCTCAAACGCCTGTATCGACTGATTCTGTATCTAGTAAGATAATATTGAGTTATTTTTCTCGTATGACTTTTACAGTGAACTTATCAAGATTCTGTGAATTTAATCTAATATTATTTATAATAATGAACAAACAAAATGTTTCTATATGGACACAAATACTAAAAAAAATTCAATTGAATTTATTTTTATTTACAGATGTTCCTGCTTGAACGTCCCTGCGGAATTTGAATAGATCATAATTTTCTTTGAAAAATAGGATATCGAAAATTATTTTCTAATATCCAAGACAACAGCGACATCTGTGCCAAAAATTATTTTCCTGGATATTACTACATAGCAAATTCTAGGAATGGACAGATACAAATCACAAAGTCAACCAAGATTCTTGTGAATTATGTGGCTTTGGAAAAGACAAAGTTCTTATAGAGTATAGGGAATTTTTTTCACTAAGGGATATCTATTACAGAAGTAAGACAAGATAAATATCGTATACTTGTGAAGTATATTGCATTTCTATTAGCATGAAATAAAATGTGGTACTATATATGAAAATTTACAATAGAGAAAAGAATAGATAAAATTGCATATTTTGAAAAACTTCGTTGATAACCTTAAGTGAATCAGGTATGGTGAACCATGCAGGTAAACACTGTAAAAAAGCTACATTCTTGTCAAATATGTGAATATTCTTGTTCTCAAAAATCAAAGTTAGTGAAACATATAAGAACTCACACTGGGGAAAAGCCATATGCTTGTGAAATATGTGAATTTTCGTGTGCTGAAAAATCACGTTTAGTGAGACATATCAGAACTCACACTGGGAAAAAGACATATTCTTGTAAAATATGTGAATATTCGTGTTCTCACACATCAAGTTTAGTCATACATATGAGGACTCACACCGGAGAGTTTGAATTACCTACTAGACACCATCCTCGAGTGTCTTCGGTCTCTCTGTACAAGGGTTTGTCAGGACAACCTGACATGAGGATACTTACCCCTACAAGTAAACCCTGACCAAATATTCAAAATTACATAGTATCCGCAGCACAAATAAGATCACCTCATACGAGGAATAGTGCATCTTCTCCTAGTGATGTTACCTCAAGTAACACCACGTGCTGGATAATCCACCAGACTAGATGAATTCTTGTCCTGGAATCCGGTAAGACCAACAGACCACAAGAAAGATATACTATGACATATTGACTGGTCAGTTGGGGAGAGAAGAAATTATTCTTAACTTTTTTACTAACTCAATGCTTGAGAAATAAAGGAGAATTTTAATAGAATATTCGGGTATCTATGTATCTCATATAGAGATCAAGTGTTAGCCCCGGGAAGGGGCCCCTTGATTTCTGAGATCTTCGACTGAAGTAAAATTAAACATTGTGAGAAAAGAAACCATATATTTGTAATGTCTGTGAATATTCGTCTTCGTATAAATACCATTTAGTGCGACATATTAGAACTCACACTGGGGAAAAGCCATACTCTTGTAAAATATGTGAATATTCGTGTTCTGACACATACAGTTTAGTTATACATATGAGAACTCACACGGGGGAAGAAAACCCATATACTTGTAATGTCTGTGAATATTCGTCTTCGTATAAATCACATTTAGTGAAACATATTAGAACTCACACTGGGGAAAAGCCATACTCTTGTAAATTATGTGAATATTCGTCTTCTGAGAAATCAATGTTAGTCAAACATATGAGAACGCATACCGGAGAAAAGCCATATTCTTGCAATGTATGTGAATATTCTTGTGGTGAAAAATCAAGTTTAGTTACACATATGATAACTCACGGTGGTGAAAAGCCATATGCTTGTGAAATATGTGAATATGGTTCTTCTATGAAATCCGCATTAGTAAAACATGTAAGAACTCACACTGGAGAAAGGCCATATTCTTGTGAAATATGTGAATATTCTTGTACTGATAAATCAGGTTTAATAAAACATATCAGAATCCACACTGGCGAAAAACCACATTTTTGTAAAATATGTGAATATTCTTCATCTAAAAAAACAAATTTATTGAGACATGTTAAAACGCACACTGATGAAAAGCCATATTCTTGTAATGTATGTGAATTTTCCTGTTCTCAAAACTCAAGTTTAGTGAGACATATGAAGAGACACAGTGGGGAAAAAACATAATTTTGTAAAATATGTGGATATTCTTGTTCTCAAAAGTCTAATTTAGTCAGGCATATGAGGACACAGTAAGCTCCTTAGAAAGTGTGACGTGGGATAAATCCTCGTAGAAAAAGAAAACAGGAAGAGAATAAAAGAAAAAAACATCTACTCTTCATGGATGATCTCAAACTCTATGCAGAGTCTCCCTAATAGAAACTGGACAAATATTCACTGAAGATATCTGCATGAAGTTTGGATTGACACATGTACTAAATGCACAATAAAAAGGGGACGGAAACGACATCTAAAAATCTGTAAATAAATAAGTTTATTGGCGACCTGGGAGAGGATGCAACATACAAATACCTCGGTACAGAGAAAATGTGATTGTGCAACATTTACAGATGCGAAATAAAGTAGTAAAATAATACACTAAACGCCTTAAATCGATCTTCAACTAACCAAGAATATATAAACGCAGAGGCCTACCTCTAATAGCTCAAGAATGTCAGACTTCAATTGGACGTGGAAAGAATTTTTATAGCCGGACAAGACTAAGGCTTACTCACAAATAGATTCAAATAAATAGCTGGCCTCCAAACAAACGGTCAGTGTAGATTTGCCACTCAGCAATTAAGAGCCAGAGGAGGACGTCACAGAAGCTGAGTATGTTCCTGTTACCGAAACAAGTTTGCTTAAACTGTGATTGGCCACAAAGCAATATAGGTGTATGCACCAATTACAGAAGGTCATCTTAGATGGATGGTCGGATTAAAATATAAATCTCGACCGTGACGTGAGACGATACTTCACAGTCTGTTGAACCCTTAATTGTCCACGAAGTCCCGTAAAGACCATAAGCAGGAAGAGATACACCCATACTTTTAAGAACAGATGCATTGATGAGTAATCTGGAGAGAAATGTGCCACATACTTCGTCGATTAACTTTCCAAGGACTATATTAATAAAGAAGGGTCTTTGTACTGGCTAAAAGGGGTGCCCTCCACTACGACAAGTAGAGGCTTATAATGGCCGCTAATGTCCAGGGCATGATGACAAAAGCGTTTAAAAAGATGGCCGGTCTCAGTCAGGACAACAAGTGCAGGTTTTGCCACACTGATGTGGAGGGTGTGAGCCACCTGATATCGAGTTGCAAAATCCTGTTGGCTGATGACTCCTACACAGCACAATATAATGGAGTGTGCAGGTACCTCTACTGGACCATCTGTAAGAAACTGAATATCAAGTGTAGCAGCAAGCCCTGAGAACATCTACATGAGAGAACTGTGGGGAATGAGACATAAACCATCCATTATAACCATGAAACTTCCTAGCTACCTATCTGGAAAACGCAGCTGTCAAACCTCACATTGTCATATTGAACAAGAGAGAGAGAGCGTCAACTTTGGTTTATGTAAGTATCCCTAATGATGGGGTCCTAAAGACAGGTGAAAAGGAGAAAATAACAAAATATAAAAGTTTTATGTATGTTATTAAAAGAAACTGGAACATCAGAGAGATCTCCATTCCAGTTATCATAGCAGCCACTGTACTCATGAATAAGAACTTGAAAAAGTATTTAGGCAGTATACCTGGTGAACCAAGTGCAAGAGAAATCCAAAAAGCTACACTCAAGCGAACACCCAGAATCCGGAAAAGAGCTCTTGGTTCGTATCTTTAAATAGCTGGTGATCGTATGCCATTTGGAAGCAAATAAAAGAAAATGAAAAAAAAATGATAAGTTAAAAACCATATTCTTGCACAGTATGTCAATAATCTTGTTCTCATAGATGAAGCTTAGTGAAACGTATAAGAGCTCCTAGTGAGGACATCCTTGTGAAATATGTTAAATATCTGTTTTGTGATACTTTTGCAAAAATGAGAACAATTCCAGAATCACAAAATATGGGATAGATATAATCAAAATAAAAGTTATTAGTGGATCAATGTATTACTTTACGAAAACAAACGTAATTTAATTTGTACAAACGGAAAGAACAATTGATGCTGATATTGACATTGGAATCAACCAGAATAAAACATCAAAAACTGACAGAAAGCTGTCATTTTCCAAACACTACTGCCCAAACAAAAACACATAAAGAAGAAAAAAGTTACATGTCAAAAGTTTTATTTCCTGAAAAACAATGCCTTCTCTATACATTTAAAAAATCTAATTGTACATCCATTGGATTGTTGACGAAAACAATTGCCCAATCAGCAAACCCCTTATTGTGCAAAAATTCTTTGAAGCCCAATCTAACTATAGTACATATGAGTCCACATACATCAGCTACCTGATACGATACGATGAAACCCAAGCCTAGGATTCCTACTACTGGCAAAACAGACATTTCTGATGGGACGCCCCACTAAAAAACTTAACATCCTTAACAAACCTTTTTGGTATAAACTGTATTGTGTCTTAGCATTCACCTTAAAGAAATATTCGTTACACACATTCTAACAAATTTGGATAGAAACTGTCTCATGAAATTCAAAAAATATTGGTTACCCACATGCTAACATATTGGATAGAAATTGTTTGATCTGTCGGAGACAACTTTGTTAGAGATAATAAGTGTTCAGCTATTTATTCATTTTTCATTATTATTTTACTTCATGTATTTCTTATAAACTTTGGATCAACTTAAAAATGGGAATATAGAATTAATAAACTCAGCAAAATGAAGTCAACCCATTTAATATTGACAGCAGTTACTTAACAATAAAAGTTTGCTAAGGACAGATAGTGTTGATATCAACCTGAGATATGCAGTATTTTTTGTAAAACATATTAAACACTTTTAAGACAACACTTATTTTCTACAAGTATAAAATATATAACTAATTGAATCGTGAACTGATATAACACGCTTTAGAAATTGAATATTCTAATCAGTATTTGATACAGACCTAAAGTATGTTAGTGCTATATTATCTGGCTTTTCTGTCTACAAATACAACACATGTAGTTATGTTTTTCGCGGATCTAATCGATATTCTTACAATACTTGCGTGTGTTGGTCCACTCTATATTTTATGATAAACCCATTCCGAAGGCCTTGTTGGGAATACTCTGTCCCTGCTTTGGTTTATTTTATTTTTGGTGGGCTCGTTTTGGACAGCTTCCACAACTTTGCTGACACTCATGTCTTATTTAATTCATATTTCCATTTGGCCCTTGACATGATTACACGTACATCTAATTGGCTTCTGATCGAGCCGTTGGATAGGTGTTTTTGGGTGTACCCTGTTCTTTCCTTTTCCTCAAGCAAAGCTATTTACTTCTTCCTCATGGGGACCATGTTCACTCCCGTTCTAACATATGGCTGAAATGCCCTGGTTATATGATTTGGATTCTGCATAAGTTTCTACACTAAATTTGCTTTTTACATTTTTGGTCGATTTGGTACAACTCTAGCAACCATCGGCCTTCTCTGACTATTTCGCGCTGTAGGATTCAGTTTTCTAAGTCTGCGAGTACCTTATTTCGATCCTGTTTTATTTAAATTAAAGCAGCGTCAATTGCATTTGTAGACTTGCAGTACTGTGCCGTTAATTCTTTTTAAGAGTCACTTGCCATAGCCTTTACCATACTGTTACCCAGTAATGATTGTAACTCATGATTAACTTTAGAGGACTCTGTTTACTGTGGGTGGGTCGGTAAGCCACTTTATATATGTTGTTAAGTATCAGACGTTTTTACAAAAAAAGTTCTGTCCAATAATGTTTTCATGAATTATTTTAACCAAAATATTTTAGCAAGGGAAATTATCACCTACCATAACTTTTTGAGGGTTACAGTGTGTTTTCCTTTTCTTTAGATGCTTGTAATGATCGTTCCTGGTCGATGTGCTGTCCTTCCGATGACTGTTATTCTTCCGTAGATGATTTGTCAGTTTGTAAGCTGTAACTGTCGTGGAAGTGATCAGCACCAAATTTGGTTATTGTTCAGTGGAAGAGTCTGGCTTTTCCATAGATTTCTCCCTGAGTTTCTTCTATTTCGTAAAACTAATGTAACACTATCGTGGGCCGGGTAGTGTAACTTGATGTGTCTGCGCTGTGTGGACGTTTCTGAAGGGTTGTTTTAATCCCCGACGTGTAATATTAGCTCCCTAGTTGGGTGCGATAGTCAGATTCCTTTTCAATGAAGGGGTTAATCCCATAGTTATATTTAAGGGTTTCATGCGTCATTAATTCTGCAGAGAATTTACTACCTGGTTTGGCACTATCGGCTGGGAATTGAACGCTTATATAAAAAGGAGCGAACTATTATCTGATATGTAAATATAATTTTTGTTATTCATTACAGACAAAAAAATTAGTTGAATGAGTTTGTTTTTGTTGAGGGCAGTTTTTTACAGACCTATTTAAAAAAAAATATTTCGTCTTATTTATTTTTTGTCCAATTTTAAAAAGGTACCAGTATTTTCATGAGGGTAGAAGAGCGTTTTCTATCTACCAAATTTATATTTTATTTGTAAAATTCCAAAGTAAATGTGTAAAATAACGTGAATTCACAAACATTAAGTCATATAGGAAAATGATCGGTAAGTGTACACACTAACAAAAAAAAACGTAGACGACACTAAGCATACGAATGGATTAAGTTAGGGTTGAAAAAATGTTTTTAAAAAATTAACTGCCATTGTAAACTCAATTTTCCATATCCATCAGCGGCATTCTTAGCATCAATTGAGCAATCGATGATTTTCTTGTAGCAGATCCTTATTTGTTGGGATGAAGTATGGTTCGATTTGGACATAAGATACCACGCTTCCAAGCATTAAATCCTCCGGGCTGAAGTTGGTTTATTGCCAGCCGCCTGAGAAGCTCTAACGAGAGAATGCTGATGGGTATATGCTCATTTATTTTTGTGTCCTTACTCACATTACACCGATATTGTATCACATCTTTTGTCGAGCTTTTGTAGACTCTTTGGCAAATTATGATTGTTAGGTCTAGTTTTGGGGCAGGACGTAGCCCTTGCTCGAAACAGGCACATAGAACATTACAGTTTGTATAAACTTTGGCTTCATAAAACGGACTTTATGCAGAATATAGGCTAGCCACTTCTTGTTTTTCTTATGCAACTGCTTCTGACAGAAGTTCTCTTCTGATAAAAACGCGAGCATCCCTGGCATAACTGGATGTTTGAACTTTAAGATACGTTTCTTTTTTGTCATAAGACATTTATCTTGGACGTTAGTTGTGACAATCTCGACTCTTTTCGTAGGAGTGCTGAAGATGCCCGTTCAGCGCTTTCTTCATTGTCGCCAGCACCCATCTATCTGTCCAAAGTTAATATTACCTTGCCCAAATATTTTTGCACCTTTTGTACAACTTCTAGGCGAATTTCATTCTGTGGACATAGGCAGAAGTCCTGCTGGCCACTGATTCCACATCGCCCTTGATAATCTCCAGCTTACATCTTACAGTTTTAAGGAATGGCGAATCAACTGCAAATCATTATGATGAAGGTCACTCTTTTCCAATATTCTTATGCTTACAGTTCCTCGCCAACTCTCAACCTCACCAATAATACACAGAAACAGCTATCCGTCACACTTTCCCGTGATAACATACTAAAATGGTTTAAAAATGGAAGCATAAAAAATATCCAATTCATCCTAAACACCGTGTATTTACCTATCATATGTTTGTAATTAAATAAAAACTGAATGTATACTTTAAGTTTGTTTACATATTATAAATTCATCCCTTATATTCTTGCCATTACACATTTTCACAAGTAACTATTTTTTCATTAAAATTTCAATTTAGTTTTTTCGTTGAACTTTTGAAATAGAAATTCTATGAATGAGAAAACTGAATTGCTAAAACCCAGACAAGAATATAAAAGGAGAACAAAATATATCAAGAGAAACACTAAGCATTTTTATTCATATCATTTTTGTTAAGTTGAAAATTTCTCTACGAACGTACAACAAGCAAATATTAAAGTTTTTTTTTTCATGCAAATTATTAAAATCTATTGAGAAGTACATTTTTAGTAAATTAGTGAACCCTAACTTAAAAACTATTATGTACAACTGAACGTAATTTGTGATACTTCACAATCAGAGAATGTGGATAAAAAGTATAAAAATAGAAAAACAAAAAAAATCTGGATTGCATACAATTGCACTGTCGCAAAGATTTTTTGCATAAATTCGCCATTCTTCATGACTGATATTATAAATCCTTTTAGTGATGCTTCCAAATGAATAAAAAAATTCTCTACTATTAATGTAAACATTTCACACCAATATAATAATATTAATAAAATAAAGAAATTAGCATTTGATGAAGTAAGATATTTTCTCTTATTCAAATCTCATTGCGCCAATCAATCTTTTTTATTCAGAGACTTTCCCCAAATCTGCTTCCAATAACCAAACATCAGATAGAGAATGTGAATGAAAAGTATAGAAATAGAAATCACAAAAGAAAAAGAAAAACAGGATTTGCAATAATACATATATAAGAGTAGGTGTTAATTATCATTTGCACTGTCACAAAAAGTTATTCAATAAATCATCCATTCTCCAAGAGTTTCCATTATTTACGTCATCCATCTTCAACTGACTGCCATAATAAAAACAATTCTCTACTATAAATTTAAACATTCCACGCCCGTAGTCTACACCTTCCTTTTCTTTAATATCACTATTTCTTATGATAGTTAGATTATCAGCAGAGTCAACATATTACTCTTTTATATTAATTAGCAGTTTTACATATAACAGGAAAATATATGGATATACTTATTATCAGGTAAAAATATCAGTATACACCAAACATTACGGAATTACGGAAAATTACCGAGTAGAATATTAATAAGCAATGAAATTAATTTACTATTCAGGGTCGATGAACTCCGAACGACGCAGTAAAAAAATATAATAACAGTAATGTATTTACGGTGAGGTCTGAATACAATCGACATGATAGTCAGTCGATAGTAGAACAGAAAATGTGGTGGCTTGAGTTGATAAGGAAGAGAGTCCAACCTTAGAATCTTGTACGTTCTGTGACAACAATCGGCTGTCAGTACGACTGCTTAAGATTATTGCCTCGTCGAGTGGTCATCATGTCATAAGTAAGACATTATACTTTGCCAGATATTTCAAATCCACAGTTTCTAGGACGTCTATTAATATCGCAGCATGTCTTTCAGAGAGTTCATGAACAAATTGTGAATTAAGCTTCGGTTCAATATGATCCACGGCTGAGTAAAACAGATCGAAACATTAATACATGTGAGATGCGGTAAGATTGGCTCACCCAGATTAAGTATGTAGTTGTTGTCTATCGGGTTTCTACTATGATACTTGACTGTTTAGGCATCCAAACAGCCAATCTGCAAAGGGAGGATAACTCAATTGACATATATTGTCACCAAGGCAACTTATCACAGTATCTTAAACCACAGTATAGGTTGGCATAGTTGGGTCATTGTCCAAGTGAAAAAATGAAGTTAGAAAGTGAAAGTTCTGCCGAAAGTCTACGAGCAGCTTAAATTTTGGTTGTTCCTTTTTAAAGTTCCAGTTTGTAGGGGGATATTTAAGGAAGAACAAGTTTTATAGATACATTTGAAAGAAAACAGTTCTGAGTAATATTCAAATGTTTGAGAGAGCGAGAGAAATGTTATATGATAAACAAACAAAATAAAATAAATAGTACAAAAGCATATTTTCACTAAATAGTTATTGTATATATGTTTAAAAAATTGAAGTCTACATAGATAGGACAACATAGAATACTTGTTCATATTTTGAGTGTGTTGTTAAGTTTCGGGCAGTAGGTAGCAACCCGAAATAACAAAAATAAACTCGTCTTTCTCTCCTTCCCTTTCGTTCTCTCTCTGCTTCCTTCTATCACTTTAGACCACCTGTTGCTCTGGCACACTGCTCGCCCCCTTACCCAAACATTGACTGCTCTTATAGTGCAGCCTCCTTCCCACAATCTTTCTCCCCCGGAAGAACTTCCGTTTCTGACGGAAGTACTTCCATTTTCGCCGGAAGTACTTCATTCCCATAAAATGCATTGCTCCCTCTCTTTCTTTTCCCTCTTTGTGCCCGGATCCCCACACGAGGTAAGTCGTACGTTTGTCATTCAAATATACAACATCACTTCCTGATCTCTGATCACATTACATAGTCTGAAGTCCACACTGGAGGTCGCCGGCTTCGCTGTGATCTCCGTGGTGACCCTTCACGCACACCTCCATTCAGATCGGTCGCTGTTGGCCTCTCTCGCAACTCCGTCTCATGCCTCTCCACAGGTCTTAGGTACAGAACGTGTCTCGGCATGCCATCGACAGACACATTACTGTCCGAATTCCTGGCTGTAACTGTTCCTCGCGCCCATTGTGTCGTACATCGCGCACCAGGCGGCTTTACCCACACTTCATCTTCAAGTCGCACTGTGCTCCTGGTTGCTCGACTATGTTCCGGTGGCGGAACGCTTGGATGCCGCCAGACATATCGATATATCTGTTCTTGTGGCACCGTCTCCCTCACCTACCCTGATCTGTGAGTCATGTTATATCAGAACAGGGCCTCTCCTGGTGCGGTTCCCTCTCGCTCAGCCAACGCTTTGATGGTCCTGTGGTTCCTTTCCACTATGCCGTTTCCTTCCGGCCTATACGCGGTTCTGAAGTATGGTCTGATGTTCCATCTCTCCAGCATCTCTCTGACTGTTCCTGATCGGAAAGCCGCCCCATTGTCCATCAAGACTTCGTCTACGGGTCGACGTTCCAGAAACACTGTATTCATTGTGCTTGCCACCTAACTAGCCGTCTCTCTCCTCAACTCCCTCCAAATCGCGAACCTACTTGGTCCGCAGTCAATCATGGTTAGATATTGAGCCCCTCGATAGTGGGTGACATCAACGGCGAGTCTCTTCCAATTTTCGCACACCTGGAGCTCTCCGTGATGATGTGACGCCGGTGCCGGATCTATCAATTTACACCGCACGCATTGCTGGACTACTTTCTGCACGACCTTCCTCGCAACACTGGGATCTACCTTGCGGGCTAGATGCAAAGTCCTGTCAACTCCCATGTGGTGCATATAGTGCTGGTCCTTGACTTCCTCATGGGTCATGCAGCATGTTTCATCAGCACTCTCTGTCGTTTCGTCCAAAGCTTCCATCCACCCTCTTCTCACCCTCGTTAGGCTGTCTGCCCTATTCTTGGCGGAAGGTATGAACGAAACACTGACTTTCAATCCAAATTCGGCGATTAACTCTCGTAGGATCCCGACTCTACGCATGATGATCATTTCTGAAGCACCTTTTGTCTTTACTCTCCGCTGTTCTGTCACAGCCGCCTGCACCCAGTTCAGCACGGTCGCTGAATCTGTACGTAGCTCCACCACTTTCAGTCCCCACCTTAATGTCAGGTTTATGCCCTTGATAGTTGCGTCCAACTCGGCTACGTTGATGTGTGAGAAATTTGTTGCTTTCCTAAGCCAGGCCGCGTCCTCCACCACTTCACCTCCAATCTCAACTGCGATGCCAGTGGCAATGCTACTTGCATCACACCATACGACCCCTTTTTCTGTCTTAGGGACTCTCCACCTTCCTCTCACTGGGTCCTCCTTATCCATCTCCTTTAGGACATCTCGCATCACAGCCACCACATTTTCGCCAACGCTGTCCTCCCATTTCACTCCTCCTGCTTTTCTCTTCACATAACTGCAGGTTGCTCTGAGCCACCCAGCTACAGGGTAATGGCCCACCAACTTCCCGCAACCCAAGAACAATTGTCGCCTGCTCATTCTGTCCGTGACCTCTGGAATAGCGTTCCCTCTCGTGAACCGCAGCTCTCCCATTGCATCTTCCTTGAAGTGGAGTCCCAAAGCCGCACCACCATTTAACAGCTCAGGGGCCTTTGCTGTTAGACCAAACCTCCTGAGCTGTTCCACTACTCTTGGTGCTGGCACCACTGTCTCATCAAGCAGTATGTCATCTACATAGGCGTCGGTTGCTTCATTTACGTCCTCTTCCTCTTTCAACACCCGCTTTAGTATTGCAGTCATGATTTGGGGCGCGATATTCAACCCAAAACCCAAACGCGTCAAGCAGTACGCCTTCTCCTTGAATTGTACCAGCTGATATTTCCATAGATCTTGCTCGACATGGATTTGCAGATACGCCGACTTCAGATCAACAATCGTGGACGCCCCAACCTTCTGTCTCCATCTCCGCATGGTTTCTGCACAAACGTCTATGACGTCACCCCCTGTGTGGTAAGACACATGTTTGTTCAGTTCCCGGTAATCCAACACGGGGCGGTCCTTATCCTTGGTCGACTAGATCACCGCCATGAGAGGTAACAGACCTCCTTTAAGTTCCTCTTTCCATGGCACGAGAATCCCCTCCTTGATCTACCTCTCCACTTCGTCCTCAAAGGACGCCTCCTGTGACTCCGTTAATTTGGTGTCATACCTCCCGACTCGATTCTGCAGGCACAGAGGCCCCGTCGTCCACTTCCATCTGGCAGTCCACCTACCATCGCGAAATGTTGCGATGAAGTCTTGATCCCTGATCTGGCACTCAGCCACTCCACCTCCATCACATGGCGAGGCTTCCGGGTTCGCACCCGCCGCACAGTGGTCGTCACCGAACTCAACGCGTCCATTTGTGTCAACAGTGACGCCCCCCATCCGGCAGAGTACGTCCATGCCGAGGATTGCCTCTACCCCAGGCACCAGACGATCGACTACCAATACTTCTATAGTCAGTCGTCGTTCTCTTATGTCGATGCGAACAGTGCTGGTCCCACGACATTTCACCTCCGTGCCGTCGAATGCCTTGATGCTGCTACCCCCACTCCATCTGTTCACCCGGCCCTTTCGAACCATGGTAGTTGAGCAGCCAGTGTCAACCAGTGCCTCGATCTCTCTCCCCTCCACTGCGACCACGATCCGTGGGGCTATCCCTGCCGTCTTTGCGCCGGGGTATCGGCCGGCGTGATGATACCCCATTAAGCGTTTCCCGGACAGTCCTTGGCTAGGTGGCCACACTGCTGGCACCGGTAACATATGATCCGCGTCAGATACTTCTCACAGTCTTTCTGGAGGTGCGGCCCACCACATTCAAAACATTTGATTGCCACCTTCACTTGGCCTCGTGCACCGCTCTGTGCAACTGCCGATTCGTCGTTCACCCACGAGGATCGCCTGCACGTCAGCACCTTTTCCCTGGGGATTACTGCGTGGACATCGGCATTGTCAAATCCGGGCACCTGTTGCAATTCCTTTGCAACATCTTCTGGGAATCCAGTGGTGAAGAATAGCTTGACCGTTGTCTCAAACCCTCGCCCCACATATCCTGCCAGTCCGACCAATCGCTTCACCTTATTGGCGTAAACATCGACGGACCCACCTGCCCACCGTAGATTCTTCAGCATCTCTGTCGCTTCACATGGGCTTTCTGCGAACGCTCTTTTCAAACGGATTTTTATAATTTCCGCATTCTGTTGTTCGTCTTCGCTAAGCTCGAGATATAGGGCAAGGGCGTCTCCTTCCAAAAATAACGGCAAGAAAGATGCTAGGTCCGTAACGTTTTTCAGTTTCGCGACCAGCTCAACCTTCCTTATTCACTGACAAACGTCGGTACTTCCGTTGAATGACTTCACCATCGTGGTTACACCCGCGTCTGTCATTTCTCCGTGCTGAAGGAGTGAAAAGAAAGAGCAGCCGGGGATGTAGCTTGTTGTTAAGTTTCGGGCAGTAGGTAACAACCCGAAATAAAAATAAAAATAAACTGCTCTTTCTCTCCTTCCCTTTCGTTCTCTCTCTGCTTCCTTCTATCACTTTAGACCACCTGTTGCTCTGGCACACTGCTCGCCCCCTTGCCCAAACATTGACTGCTCTTATAGTGCAGCCTCCTTCCCACAATCCGTCTCCCCCGGAAGCACTTCCGTTTTCGCCGGAAGTACTTCCTTCCCATAAAATGCATTGCTCCCTCTCTTTCTTTTCCCTCTTTGTGCCCGGATCCCCACACGAGGTAAGTCGCACGTTTGTCATTCAAATATACAACAGAGTGTCCTTGCAGAACAAGCGGGATTCATTAGTTGGGATATCGAGGAAATGTGGGTCGATAATTTACGGGCTGTGAATCATCCACGGGTTTGAAAACTCGTCATCAAACTTCCTCACTCAATTACATGAATTGCATTTCATTGAAAGTTATCACATAGAGTCAATACTCATTTGTTTTCATATTAGACATTTCAGTGAGAAATGCATGACGTATTACAATGGTTAAGTTTATACATTTGATATCAATCAGCAGACGACACTGAAAGGGGATTTAAGAAGTGTGTGTGTCGCCTTAAGTGTGTGTATGCGTAAGACTGTGAAAGAGTTAATGTATTGTATGTGTGTGTGTTGGTATCAGAGTGGCTATGCGTGCATGAGTTTAGAAAAAGGGTATTCAGCTTTCCCAAGGTCCGACAGAGGGTCGATAAGGCTGGAGAAATGCTAATGTTTACTCTGTCGTGAATTTCGGCTACAAATCTGCCATTATATGCATTTGGGGTGGATCTAAACGTCAAACTTAATAAATCCAGAGAAATGCATATAATTGGCTTTAAATCTTTTTATTTGTTTTTATCTATTCAAGTAAATGCGTGCGCGAAACCGTGTGCGCAGAAACGAGTATAAACATTTTAATTTTGGCCACCGAAGAGTAAACTTCGCCGCTACAATCTTCAGCTAAAGATAGCCGTGCTCGAGAATCCAGTGTATAATGACAGGAGAGAGAGAAAAGGGAAGTCTTTATTCATGTATGTATTTTCGACTAACAAACGTATCTTTTTTTTTAATTCGTAGTCATCTTTATTTTTTAGTTTTAAGAATTGACAAATATGCTTTGAATTAATTCGGAAAACAATTCCGCACACTTAACTCATGTACGGACCTTTTCACACGAGGACCGAAATAATGATTGCACCGTGTTATGATGACGTAACTCATTTTCGTTCATCAAGTCAATTGTTTAAGAATAAGTCCTTATTAAAATCGTTTTTTTATATCTGTTAATTTTGATGTTTATATTTTCTTAAAATATTTTATGTCTTACTGAATTGGACACAAACAGAATTTGTTTCGCTTTACTAAGGAAATCACAACAAACTGATCAAATTGTCTGTTTTGAACACAAAAGAAAAAGAAATCATCCGTTTTTTTAGGGGTTTTTCGTATTGATTTTTCTGGACTGAAAGGTAAATATTTTTCACTTTTTATTTAATTTTGCTCAAATTTTTAAGCAATGTTCAACAATATAATAAGTTTATTTTTATTGCAATCTATTAAAAATTAGGATTTCACCATGCTGGATAACAGACCTGATTTTAAAAAGTATGAATCTCCGATTAAAAAACAAAAACAAATCCTAAAAATTATTCAATCTGACATTTAGATTTCATTTAAAAAAAAAAACAATGTATTCATTTTAGTATAACTTATATGATTTCTAAGAAAACAATACTTTCTACTATAAAATAAATAAGAAATAATGGTATTCATGGTGTGTTCTTTACTATCTTACACAGAATAGTTTACCCCAAAAACAAAACTAGATTCTACTTTTGGGGGCGATTATCTGTAAACAGTCTGCACACATTTCCGCAAATTGTTTTGGATGTTTTTCAGAACAGTAACCAACTCCTGATTTATACGTTTACCTTTTGTAAGTATGGATGGTCGGAACGACACTAATCTCGGTAAAAACTCATGTCTATGTCAATGACTTTTTAAAAAACTAATTAGATGAAGTTAACATAATTGAATTAAAAATAAATAAAAAGTCTTAGAATTATTCTTTTTTTATTGCATACAATTTTTTGTTTATGTTTAAAAAAAATTACATCATGGAATTTTTCCATGACAGACATATTTCTTGATATGTATGTGTCAAAAAGTATTAATTTTTTGTTCATGAGTTAATAACATTTTTAAATAATTTGTTTTTCCAAAATTTATGTATTTTTTTCTGTATAAAACGTGGAAAATCAATCGAAAGCACAAACGATTTAGCGCCACACGCTCAGAGTTATTACGATGGTCGTAATTATCACCAATATTATTTTTTAACTTATTTTTTTAGTATTAATAATTTAAAAAATATTCAATAAATATTTCTGTAATGAAAAAATTCCATGACGTTAATTTTATTTTATTTTTTAATATAATTTTTTTAAAAACTTAGATTTTTACCGAGATTATTGTCTTTTCGACCATCCATACTTACATAAGCTAAACTTGTAAATCAGAGGATGATTACTCTTCCAAATAACCATTTTCTTTTATTTTTAAATGAAATATTTTAGAGTGGGGGATCACTTTCCTATATAAATTTAACGTAAATTTAGCACCCACTTCCGGTTCGTTTAACTGTAATGTGGAGACGTGGAACCAATTTTTCGGAAGAGGCTATTTTGCCGGTCGCGTCAAAATAACGACCCCCTGTTCATTCTGCCGGGACCGGCAAAATTACGAGGGGGTCGGTATTTTGCCGGTCCCGGCAGAATAACAAGGGATCTTTATTCTGCCGGCTTATGTTTTTTTTAACCTGTTATCGTCTTGTGAAAGAAATGGTAATGAAATAAATAAGGACAAATATTTAATAACAATATATTTTCATCGTCATCATCAGTTGTTATTCTATCGGTTATATTAATCTTTGGAATAGAAAACAAATATCTGCTTTTAACACAAAAAAACATTAAAAGTAAAAATTAATTAAATGAACGAAAATATCAGACAATTAGATTCTTTAGTCGCATTTAGAAGTAATTTGCGTCGGATAAAAAATGTTTTAGTTATTTAAGAAATAAAAGTAGTTTTTATTCATTGATATAAAAATAAATAACTCTTGTTAAGAAATCGGATTATTAAAATAATTTAAGATAAGTCCCTAAAGAAATTAAATCAGATATATTTTTTTTAATTTCAGTTTTATAAACAGTCTAAACAGCAATTTTAAAACTGATTTTTCACTATCTTTTAAGATAAATGTTAGGACTATTTCTCATCATTTCACTAAATTAACCATTAAATTGAATGTTTTTTGTGCGATAAAATAAAAACAGTAATAATTGTCAGTAATTTCAACTGCTACATGTAACGACGAATGTTAATGCAAAGTTGAATTGTTTTACACACA
Organism: Sepiola atlantica; assembly: GCA_963556195.1. Taxonomy (NCBI): domain Eukaryota; kingdom Metazoa; phylum Mollusca; class Cephalopoda; order Sepiida; family Sepiolidae; genus Sepiola; species Sepiola atlantica. Next base: position 143,677,782 of record OY744525.1, read on the forward strand.
AATATTGTGAGGTAATCCGGTAGAGAGTTATATTAAAAGAAGTAGACATAAACGGGGTTCAAAACAAATTATTTGTACTTAAAAACATAAGGTGTATTTTTTTACAATAAAAACAATACGTAAATGCATTTAAATGGACATAGAAATCATCGTAGTTACTTAGTCTATGGTGAAATAAAACTTATTTTTTTCGTAAGTCGTGGCGAAAATCGCCGTATAAATTATTTATTTAATAGTCAGAAGTTTTAATTATTTCTGTTTTTATTGGGAAAATGTTGAAATAAAAATAAACCGGCAGTTAAGTTTACTCGTGAAATCTTCACTGTAACTGTAACAGTTAGGTTAAATAAACCTGAACCGGCAAAATAAAAGCCCCATCGTTATTCTGCCGGGACCGGCAAAATAACGAGGGGGTCATTATTCTGCCGGTCCCGGCAAACTAGCCTATTCGAATTTTTTTTAATTCGTGCTAGAAGGAGGTAAATGTGAGTTAACTAAGATGATATTTTAACATTTTATTTTCTCCTTTTCTGGGGGAGGGCGGGAGCATTTTTTAAAAATAATTAAATAAAATACGGAAGCAATATTTAATGTTTATTGAAACATTTTTGTTTAAATTGTGGATGGGGTGGGGAAGGGTTTAATTATTTTTTGATTACTTTTAAGGAATAGGTTCATTTGCAGTTGTGAAGTAAGCAATTCCCACTTTCTGGAGAAAGTCGAATCAAGTTTAAACACAGTACGAACTCAACTAACGGACTTTGCAAACTAAAACTTAGCTTAGGATTAGGTTAGGGTTTGTTTATGGTTAGGTAATTGTTAGTTTGTGGTTAGGGTAAAAATAAAAAATAAACAATTTGGTTCATATTGTGTACATTGTTCTGTGAAGTACATTGAATGTTCGTTATCGTCACTTTTACTTAGCCAAACACGAGTATTTTCTACCATGGTCTTTTTATTTCTGCAAGCGGTCGCAAATTTCAAAATTTAAACATAGACCCCCTCCCTCAAATTAAACTTTTAAAAATTATCCCGGCCCCCATTTATATTTAAAACAAAAGAAATGAATTATATGAATTAAAAAATGCCCTCATCCAACGTTCCGATTCCCAAATAAAGAAACATTTAAGTTTACGTCTCGATTTACCGCTAAATAAGCAGGAAGTGGGTGCTATCCCACGGTAAATTTATATATGAAAGTGATCCCTCACCTTAAAATCTAATCTATTTATTTTATTAAAATTTCTTTTTTGTTGATATTTTTACAGGCTGTTTACATGTAATCTCGAAAGAAAGTAGAATTTGAAAATTTTGAGGTTGTAAACTTTGTCGGGTTAAATAGTAAAAATTGATGTTTTTACTATCACAGTTATCGTATCACTTCTCCCCTAAAATATTAGATACTTTTTATTGTGGGTAATTACATGTGACCAGCGTAAAAATAAATTCTACAAATAAGCGATTAAAACTTTAAAAAGGAAGTGGATAATTATGATCCTTCAGGCAATCGTTTAACCCGGTTGAAAAATCGGCGCACACTTTTATTTTTTGTCCATGTACTTTACCTTGGATATAACTCTTATTTTTCTAATCTTCCCAGTTCCTTGTTAATTGTGTCTAATGAGGAAAAGGAGACGTTTCTCTTTGGTTTAAGTTTAAACTTGACTTCTCTCTTTATACATGAACCCAAACCCTCAGAGAAAACTCTGGGATATTCTTCTTTCAATTCATTCATGAATTTTTCATTTTTAATATATATTTTTTCTTTTCTGCACTGTTTATTTCGTTTAAAAAATACATTGGGAGTTCAAATAAATTGAACAGTATTAACCAGTCTATTCCGAAGAGACATGAATTAACCCCTTGAATCACTTAGAATTTATAATAACAAAAATAACCAGAGTGTAAAGCTTTTAAAAATAAGATGGGGTTATTACAATGTATATCTTGTACAAACCAATAGCACTGCCAGTAATCCAATAGGATTAACCTAATACACTCGAATACCATTGAATTGAGTCCACCATCCATATTACTGTTTGTAGTATATATATATATATATATATATATATATATATATATATATATATTACAGACTAGTACTTTTATCAGCTTGAGGGGAGTCAGATATCCTATCACAACACAAACTCAACGTTTGACAGGTAAAGGATAACTTTAATGGAATATTCGAATATCTATGTATCTTATATAGAGATTAATTGTTAGCTCAAGGATGGACCCTTGATTTCTGAGAACTTCGACTGAAGTAAAATAAACAAAAAGAGAAAGCAATATTCTTGTAATGTATGTGGATGTTCTGGTTCTAATAAATTAAATTCATGGACACACTGAAGAATTTGAATTACCTACTGGTAGGTTTGTATTTTTTTCTAAAGATATTAAAATAGACTTTGATCTCGACAAATGTGCTTAGTCTTACCTTAACGATGGGATCAAGGTTGACGTGGAAAACGTACAACGTGACGTAGAAACTGATTTAAAATGCATAGAAAAGTAAGAACAATAAAAATACGTTGGCATTGAAGAAAATGATTTAATTAAACCCGCCAAAATGAATGACAAAAATTGTCAGAATAAACTCACGCAGGTTTTTTTGGCAATATCAAGTTAGTATATTATGTATTCTCTTTTGTTCCCAGTTTCTTTAATAACCGAGTTATCTGTTCTTCATTTGCCCAATTAACGTACATTTTAGTGAATATCTTTCTAAATCGTCTGAAATATGCTGGAAATCTAATATCACAATCAGGTTCGTATTAAAATTCAGATAAAGAATTTGCAATTGCTTCGGCAGAAGAAACCCGGTTTTTTTTCTTTCATTGGTGGTCTGTTTCAGAATTTTTCGAAGTTTTTCTGCTGTTACATTATTTTTTGCTGCAACTCTTAATATTTATGTTGTTTTTGCTGCAAAATCATACACAGCCTTTCAGTCATTTCGGCTAATTGTTCCATATTGAAATTACTCCGAATTCGACACAAAAAAATTCAGTTTTTTTTAGAAAAAGTAATAGCAGTGAGTGTACTATTAATTACTAAAAGGTATTGAACTTTTATCTTGTATAGTTCGTAATATTAATGGTCCGATTTCAGGTCACGGTCCATCATTTTTTTTTTACAAATCGAACAAGAATATATTTTTACTCTTTTAAAAAAGTATCCATCATTGACATTCCCTTTTTAAAGATGTCTTTTACTTTGCCTAAAAAATAAAACAAATCTACAATAATCCTTGTTTGTTAACGTACATGTATGTCTAACGATGAAAACTGTTGGATGCTTTTTGTGTACCTTGTAGAGGTAAATCCTTTTTTGTAGTGTGAATTCGATTAATGAACCACGTTTGTAGTTGATATCTTCTAAAATTTTGTTTCGAATCCTTGTTTGCCAGCTCATTTAGTTGACTTTATACTATCTTTCATAGGTTCGTTTTCGAAATTCTCGCCGCCAGCTGATATAACTTTGTTGGTATTTATAATAACAAAAATAACCAGAGTGTAAAGCTTTTAAAAATAAGATGGTTTATTACAATGTATATCTTGTACAAACCAATAGCACTGCCCGTAATCCAATAGGATTAACCTAATACACTCGAATACCATTGAATTGAGTCCACCATCCATATTACTGTTTGTAGTATATATATATATATATATATATATATATATATATATATATATATATATAATTACAGACTAGTACTCTTATCAGCTTGAGGGGAGTCAGATATCTTATCACAACACACACTCAACGTTTGACAGGTAAAGGATAACTTTAATGGAATATTCGAATATCTATGTATCTCATATAGAGGTCAATTGTTAGCCCAAGGATGGACCCTTGATTTCTGAGAACTTCGACTGAAGTAAAATAAACAAAAAGAGAAAGCAATATTCTTGTAATGTATGTGGATGTTCTGGTTCTAATAAATTAAATTCATGGACACACTGAAGAATTTGAATTACCTACTGGTAGGTTTGTATTTTTTTCTAAAGATATTAAAATAGACTTTGATCTCGACAAATGTGCTTAGTGTTCCCTCAACGATGGGATCAAGGTTGACGTGGAAAACGTACAACGTGACGTAGAAACTGATTTAAAATGCATAGAAAAGTAAGAACAATAAAAATACGTTGGCATTGAAGAAAATGATTTAATTAAACCCGCCAAAATGAATGACAAAAATTGTCAGAAAATATGTAAGCAAAATCTATGAAACAGCTTAAAAACTAAAACAAAATAACTGCCAGTAACCAACTTACCATGGCAGTCATAACACAGCTTTGCATTATATACAGGTTAGATGAGGAAATTAATTGACATTGCCTATGTCATAATAAGGTATAGACACAAGTATCTACAAAGGCTGCATCTGACTAAATTAACAGGTGGTATGGGTCTCTGAGAAATTAACCATAAACATAGAGCAACTATTGTAAGCGCTGATCAAGATCTGCCGAACCCCCAGAACCCAAACCTTATGATGGTACATCATCCTACAAGAGTGATAAACAACCTCCATAAGAAAACTAGTAAAACATTTTGGACAAGACTATCTCACAAATAAGACAGAAGTACCAAACAAGCCTGCCATGGAAATAGTCTAAAAGACATGCCCGGAATACACTAATACCTTTCATAGTAGAACATTTGAAGAATGGGCCAACCAACAATAAGCTAGAGGAATCTTTGCAAAACAACAAGTACAAGCGCTGCCACACAGAAGTAGAGAGTGGGGGCCACCTGAGATCTTGTTTTAAGGTTCTGTTGACGGACACAATGGAGTGTGTAAATATCGACTGGACCATCTGTAAAAAATGAATATCTAGTGTAGCAGTAAGTCCATGGAACATATACCAGAAAGAACTGTAGGAAATATGTCACACATTATAAATCAGGACTATGTAATACCCACAGCTACATACCTAGAAAACAGAAATTTTAAACCTGACATTGAGATATGGGACAAGGTGGGAAAGTAGAAACCCTAGTTAAAGTCAGTGTCTTTCATGATACGAACTTAAAGATTGCTGAAAGGGATTAGATAACTAAATACCAAGGTCTAACCTACGATATGAAAATAAAATGGAATCTTAGGAATATCTCTATCATTCCAGTGATCATAGAAGCAACCGGACTCGTGAAAAGGAATGTTAAAAATACCTGGTTTATATTCCAGGTGAACAAAGTTCAAGAGAGATACAAACAATTGCAATGAACGAGATCTCCCGGTTGGGTCTCTGAAGTTGATAGTGAATGTCTGGTATACAGTAGGATGTCCCATCTCCAGAAAAAAAGGATTTAAAAAGAGCTATATTCTTGTGAAATAGATGGATATCTTTTTTGTCAAAACTCGAATCTTGTGAAATATTTGGGAACTCATACATTTGTTTAACTAATTATACCAGGAACAGATATATGGTACATAATTTTGAAATAAACTATTCTTATTATTATGTGATACATTTTTAAAGCTTTGTAATAGTGTGTGATTTGACTTTTCTCTCGACCAATACCAGACATATTCTGCAGCTTCTGATCGATCACATAAATATTTTGACAATACTTTTATACAACCGTTGTAATATCAACATGTTTACAAGCGACAGCTTGATTTCATGTTTCAGACGTTTTGTGATTTTTTTACTTTCTTAATTATCAATTAGGTTTTACTACTATTTTCAGTTGAATAACGTGAACAGGTTTGAAATAAAATTGTTTTTAGAGTATACAACAGAAGGAAAAACCAAATATTCAACAAATAATTTTTGATAGACGATTAATGTTACTTTTCTACAAACCTTCCCAAATAATGAGTGTTTAAAATTATTTTAAATCGCTTTTATTTACATATTTTATCTCGGAGTGATCCTATCTATTGAAGATGGCGTCGAGTACGAAACCGTGTGTGCATCGACAATCGCAAAAAAATTAAACAAAAATACAGCTAATAACTGTCATATCGAGCAAAAATTTAATGTTCAACCGAACTGTCCGTTTTTATTTCCTCAGTACTTTTAATTTTCGATTTTTCGGATTTTGTTGACGACCTCTCCTTTCAACAGGAAATCTACTGACAAAATTGTTAATTACACGACTGCAGAACAGCGATAAAACATGTAAATAAAATCACTGTAAAATACTTTTAAACACAAACAATCAGGCAGACATGTAGTAAAAAAAGGTTTACTTGCTTGTGGTGACAGTAATTTGTTGAATATTTGTTTTTTCAACCCTTTTCTCAGCTGTGGAATACTCTAGGAAATATCCAAAGATGTTTTATTTACGTACAGTTTTGCGTTTTTTTTCATTCATCTAAGATCAAAAGTTAAGGATTAATAATAATTTTTTCTTAGAAATGATGTTATTACAAACCAATAATAGAAGATTGTTTGATGTACATGAAAATATTAAACATGAAGAGAAGAGTCAATTAAATACATGAAACAAGTACAATATAAAGTATAACGCCCAAATACGATTAGGTAAAATGTTTATTACTTGTTGATATAATTTTTCAGATTTGTTCTCACAGATGTTTGAAGATAAAATATTTAACATGCCCGTGGTTACACGCCCGTTGCATACAAACAATTTTGACATTGAGATGAATTAAGGGTGAACAAATATTTTTCTACAAAAAAACATTTGCTTGGAATAATGATTGACAAATTGAGAAATGTGTTAGAAAAAATGGAAACAAAATAGAAATAATAAATAATAAATAGGTATTGAATTTGAATGTAGCTTTTCTAACCTAATTGATTACGTTGTGGGCACATATGAAACCTCTCTAAAGAAAACTTTGTTGATATGTTTGTATAATTTTGCATATACGTATATCGAATATATATGTGTTGTAGGAAGGCAGAAATAATAGCATGCCAATAAATACTTTTTTTGATGAACCTATGGAAATGTGCTCTCTTCATTATCAAATGGTAACATAACAGTGAAATGTATATATGTATATATATATATATATATCATTACAGTGAAATATAACATTACAGTGAAATTTATATATATATATATATATATATATATATAGTTTTTTGTTTTCTCACCGTAACGGAAATCATATAGCAATTCTAGATATAATTGTCTCTGGAATATATCCTCTCAAACGCCTGTATCGACTGATTCTGTATCTAGTAAGATAATATTGGGTTATTTTTCTCGTATGACTTTTACAGTGAACTTATCACGATTCTGTGAATTTAATCCAATATTATTTATAATAATGAACAAACAAAATGTTTCTATATGGACACAAATACTAAAAAAAATTCAATTGAATTTATTTTTATTTACAGATGTTCCTGCTTGAACGTCCCTGCGGAATTTGAATAGATCATAATTTTCTTTGAAAAATAGGATATCGAAAATTATTTTCTAATATCCAAGACAACAGCGACATCTGTGCCAAAAATTATTTTCCTGGATATTACTACATAGCAAATTCTAGGAATGGACAGATACAAATCACAAAGTCAACCAAGATTCTTGTGAATTATGTGGCTTTGGAAAAGACAAAGTTCTTATAGAGTATAAGGAATTTTTTTCACTAAGGGATATCTCTTACAGAAGTAAGACAAGATAAATATCGTTTACTTGTGAAGTATATTGCATTTCTATTAGCATGAAATAAAATGTGGTACTATATATGAGAATTTACAATATAGAAAAGAATAGATAAAATTGCATATTTTGAAAAACTTCGTTGATAACCTTAAGTGAATCAGGTATGGTGAACCATGCAGGTAAACACTGTAAAAAAGCTACATTCTTGTCAAATATGTGAATATTCTTGTTCTCAAAAATCAAAGTTAGTGAAACATATAAGAACTCACACTGGGGAAAAGCCATATGCTTGTGAAATATGTGAATTTTCGTGTGCTGAAAAATCACGTTTAGTGAGACATATCAGAACTCACACTGGGAAAAAGCCATATTCTTGTAAAATATGTGAATATTCGTGTTCTCACACATCAAGTTTAGTCATACATATGAGGACTCACACCGGAGAAAAGAAACCATATATTTGTAATGTCTGTGAATATTCGTCTTCGTATAAATACCATTTAGTGCGACATATTAGAACTCACACTGGGGAAAAGCCATACTCTTGTAAAATATGTGAATATTCGTGTTCTGACACATACAGTTTAGTTATACATATGAGAACTCACACGGGGGAAGAAAACCCATATACTTGTAATGTCTGTGAATATTCGTCTTCGTATAAATCACATTTAGTGAAACATATTAGAACTCACACTGGGGAAAAGCCATACTCTTGTAAATTATGTGAATATTCGTCTTCTGAGAAATCAATGTTAGTCAAACATATGAGAACGCATACCGGAGAAAAGCCATATTCTTGCAATGTATGTGAATATTCTTGTGGTGAAAAATCAAGTTTAGTTACACATATGATAACTCACGGTGGTGAAAAGCCATATGCTTGTGAAATATGTGAATATGGTTCTTCTATGAAATCCGCATTAGTAAAACATGTAAGAACTCACACTGGAGAAAGGCCATATTCTTGTGAAATATGTGAATATTCTTGTACTGATAAATCAGGTTTAATAAAACATATCAGAATCCACACTGGCGAAAAACCACATTTTTGTAAAATATGTGAATATTCTTCATCTAAAAAAACAAATTTATTGAGACATATTAAAACGCACACTGACGAAAAGCCATATTCTTGTAATGTATGTGAATTTTCCTGTTCTCAAAACTCAAGTTTAGTGAGACATATGAAGAGACACAGTGGGGAAAAAACATAATTTTGTAAAATATGTGGATATTCTTGTTCTCAAAAGTCTAATTTAGTCAGGCATATGAGGACACAGTATGCTCCTTAGAAAGTGTGACGTGGGATAAATCCTCGTAGAAAAAGAAAACAGGAAGAGAATAAAAGAAAAAAACATCTACTCTTCATGGATGATCTCAAACTCTATGCAGAGTCTCCCTAATAGAAACTGGACAAATATTCACTGAAGATATCTGCATGAAGTTTGGATTGACACATGTACTAAATGCACAATAAAAAGGGGACGGAAACGACATCTAAAAATCTGTAAATAAATAACTTTATTGGCGACCTGGGAGAGGATTCAACATACAAATACCTCGGTACAGAGAAAATGTGATTGTGGAACATTTACAGATGCGAAATAAAGTAGTAAAATAATACACTAAACGCCTTAAATCGATCTTCAACTAACCAAGAATATATAAACGCAGAGGCCTACCTCTAATAGCTCAAGAATGTCAGACTTCTATTGGACGTGGAAAGAATTTTTATAGCCGGACAAGACTAAGGCTTACTCACAAATAGATTCAAATAAATAGCTGGCCTCCAAACCAACGGTCAGTGTAGATTTGCCACTCAGCAATTAAGAGCCAGAGGAGGACGTCAGAGAAGCTGAGTATGATCCTGATCCCTAAACAAGGTTGATACAACTGTGATTACAATTCTGCTCATTTATATGGTTGCATTATCCAGGCAAAAAGATGTAACTTGAAGATACATTGCCAAGGGCATTTGTTAACAGTGTGAGTGATGAACATTATAAAGAGGAGGACGTCAGAGAAGCTGAGTATGTTCCTGTTACCGAAACAAGGTTGCTTAAACTGTGATTGACCACAAAGCAATATAGGTGTATGCAGCAATTACAGAAGGTCATCTTAGATGGATGGTCGGATGAAAATATAAATCTCGACCCTGACGTGAGACGATACTTCACAGTCTGTTGAACCCTTAATTGTCCACGAAGTCCCGTAAAGACCATAAACAGGAAGAGATACACCCATACTTTTAAGAACAGATGCATTGATGAGTAATCTGGAGAGAAATGTGCCACATACTTCGTCGATTAACTTTCCAAGGACTATATTAATAAAGAAGGGTCTTTGTACTGGCTAAAAGGGGTGCCCTCCACTACGACAAGTAGAGGTTTATAATGGCCGCTAATGTCCAGGGCATGATGACAAAAGCGTTTAAAAAGATGGCCGGTCTCAGTCAGGACAACAAGTGCAGGTTTTGCCACACTGATGTGGAGGGTGTGAGCCACCTGATATCCAGTTGCAAAATCATGTTGGCTGATGACTCCTACACAGCACAATATAATGGAGTGTGCAGGTACCTCTACTGGACCATCTGTAAGAAACTGAATATCAAGTGTAGCAGCAAGCCCTGAGAACATCTACATGAGAGAACTGTGGGGAATGAGACATAAACCATCCATTATAACCATGAAACTTCCTAGCTACCTATCTGGAAAACGCAGCTGTCAAACCTGACATTGTTATATTGAACAAGAGAGAGAGAGCGTCAACTTTGGTTTATGTAAGTATCCCTAATGATGGGGTCCTAAAGAGAGGTGAAAAGGAGAAAATAACAAAATATCAAAGTTTTATGTATGTTATTAAAAGAAACTGGAACATCAGAGAGATCTCCATTCCAGTTATCATAGCAGCCACTGTACTCATGAATAAGAACTTGAAAAAGTATTTAGGCAGTATACCTGGTGAACCAAGTGCAAGAGAAATCCAAAAAGCTACACTCAAGCGAACACCCAGAATCCGGAAAAGAGCTCTTGGTTCGTATCTTTAAATAGCTGGTGATCGTATGCCATTTGGAAGCAAATAAAAGAAAATGAAAAAAAAATGATAAGTTAAAAACCATATTCTTGCACAGTATGTCAATAATCTTGTTCTCATAGATGAAGCTTAGTGAAACGTATAAGAGCTCCTAGTGAGGACATCCTTGTGAAATATGTTAAATATCTGTTTTGTGATACTTTTGCAAAAATGAGAACAATTCCAGAATCACAAAATATGGGATAGATATAATCAAAATAAAAGTTCTTAGTGGATCAATATATTACTTTACGAAAACAAACGTAATTTAATTTGTACAAACGGAAAGAACAATTGATGCTGATATTGACATTGGAATCAACCAGAATAAAACATCAAAAACTGACAGAAAGCTGTCATTTTCCAAACACTACTGCCCAAACAAAAACACATAAAGAAGAAAAAAGTTACATGTCAAAAGTTTTATTTCCTGAAAAACAATGCCTTCTCTATACATTTAAAAAATCTAATTGTACATCTATTGGATGGTTGACGAAAACAATTGCCCAATCAGCAAACCCCTTATTGTGCAAAAATTCTTTGAAGCCCAATCTAACTATAGTACATATGAGTCCACATACATCAGCTACCTGATACGATACGATGAAACCCAAGCCTAGGATTCCTACTACTGGCAAAACAGACATTTCTGATGGGACGCCCCACTAAAAAGCTTAACATCCTAAACAAACCTTTTTGGTATAAACTGTATTGTGTCTTAGCATTCACCTTAAAGAAATATTCGTTACACACATTCTAACAAATTTGGATAGAAACTGTCTCATGAAATTCAAAAAATATTAGTTACCCACATGCTAACATATTGGATAGAAATTGTTTGATCTGTCGGAGACAACTTTGTTAGAGATAATAAGTGTTCAGCTATTTATTCATTTTTCATTATTATTTTACTTCATGTATTTCTTATAAACTTTGGATCAACTTAAAAGTGGGAATATAAAATTAATAAACTCAGCAAAATGAAGTCAACCCATTTAATATTGACAGCAGTTACTTAACAATACAAGTTTGCTAAGGACAGATAGTGTTGATATCAACCTGAGATCTGCAGTATTTTTTGTAAAGCATATTTAACACTTTTAAGACAACACTTATTTTCTACAAGTATAAAATATATAACTAATTGAATCGTGAACAGATATAACACACGCTTTAGAAATTGAATATTCTAATCAGTATTTGATACAGAGCTAAAGCATGTTAGTGCTATATTATCTGGCTTTTCTGTCTACAAATACAACACATGTAGTTATGTTTTTCGCGGATCTAATAGATATTCTTACAATACTTGCGTGTGTTGGTCCACTCTATATTTTATGATAAACCCATTCCGAACGCCTTGTTGGGAATACTCTGTCCCTGCTTTGGTTTATTTTATTTTTGGTGGGCTCGTTTTGGACAGCTTCCACCACTTTTGTGATATACGCGACGCTGCTGGCCGTACTTCCACTTTCTATCCACTCCGAAACGAATTTCTGCAACGTTTTTCTTCACTTTCTACGGATCCGACTTTTCTCCTATGATCAAACTTCTCTGTTCGCAATCTAACTTCCCCCTTTCTCCTCCCCCAATCACTCCTCTTTTATCTCTTTCATTTCCAATCAGGAGCATCTCATTTGCATACCTCGTAGTCACCCTGTAGGCATTTAAAGAAACAAGTCGGCCATTCTTGTTTCCTTCTTCTTCACACGAGGTAAGCCACGCAAAAACGCGGTCGGTCGTTCTTGTTTTCTCTTCTTTTTCCTCATTTACACCACACGCCCCCCTTGATCTTCGAGATCAATAGGATACTTCGTAATCCTCCATCCAAGCAGGCCGCCTCCTCTCACGTCGAGGCCTCTGGGGAACAACTTCTTGGGGGTTAACATTTTCAGGTTCACTACAACGTGGGTCTAAGTCAGGTAGAGTCGCATCATTTGCTTCTCGGTGGCCCTCGATTTCCTCTTCTTTACTGCCCTCACTGCGTACCGGCAGTCTCATGCGACGCAGGTCTAGGATATGCCGGGGAACGCCGTTCACCATCACATTGTTCTTCGACCGCAATCCCATTACGACCCCTTTTTTCCAACGAGTGGTACACTGTGCATTAGGGGGTTTCACCCACACCTCTTCACCTACTTTGATAGTGGCTTCCTCACTCTCGATTCCTGCTGTTTTGTTGCACGGGTGCCGCCACTTATATGTGAAAACGGCCCTATGAGGGACAGTTGTCTCGTCTTGTTTGGTTTTTGGCGAGATGTTGTACCAAAACACCGCCTCTATGGGTGATACGTTGCTTTTTTCCGCAGCGGCTTTAATGGTGCGATGATTCCTCTCCACTATTCCGTTGCCACTCGGCCGATACGCTGCTCTAAAAAATTGCCTTACTCCCCACTTATCGCATACCCCTTTAAAGGCTTCAGATCGGAAAGCGGGCCCATTGTCCATCAAGAGTTCCTCAACCGGCCCTCTCTCCAAAAATATCTCTTCGATGACCCCTCCGATCGCCCATGCCGCTTCTGCCCTGATTTCTCTCCAGATGGCAAACCTTCCCGGTCCACAGTCGACCATCGAGAGATACAATTTGTGGCGATAGTGCGTCACATCAATAGCCAATCGCTTCCAGTCCTCCGCAACGTGCAACTGTCCTGTTTCGTGTCTGGACGGTCTAGGGTCAATTGATTGGCACTCTCGACAGTTCTCCACCACTTCCCTAACCTCCTCCTCGGTGGTCTCCGGGTAAACCTCTCTGGCTAGGAATAACGTTCGTTCCCGACCAAAGTGGTGCATTTCGTGTGACTCCTTGACTTCTTCCCCTGCATAGCATACCGAGGAGACCTCCTTTCCCTCCTGCAGCCAGGCCTTCTTCACGCGTGTCATCGAATCCGCCTTGTTTTTTTCTGATGGGACCAACACGACAGATACTCTTAACTGGAACTCCGCTATTAGATCGGCGAGCGCTCCGAGTCTGCGCTTGATCAGCATTTCCGCAGCACTTTTGGTCTTAACTCTCTTATCGCCAGTTACTGCCGACCGAATCCACGATGCTGCCGTTGCCGAATCGGTTTTAATTTCAATTATTTTCAATCCCCACTTCAGGGCCAGATTGAGTCCTTTCATAACGGCATCTAGTTCTGCTACGTTGATATGGGAGAAGTCGTTGGTTTTTCTTAGCCATGCCGCATCCTCCACAGTTACGCCTCCCATCTCTAGTACGACGCCCAACGCCAGGTTACTGGCATCGCACCAAATCACACCCGCATCTCCGCTGCTGACATACCAGTCCCCTTTCACTGGGTCCTCATTCCTCACCCTCGCAATGATATCTTGCAGCATGTTCATAACCTCCTTCGTTACACGGCCCTCCCAGCCAGCAGTGCCTGCTAGTCGTTTAATAAAACTACATGCTATCCTGAGCCAGCCAGCGATAGGATAGTGCCCGACCAGCCTCCCGCAGACTGAGAAGAGTTCTCGCTTCGTCAGCTCAGATCCGACTTCGGGTATTACACTCCCTCGTTCGAAGACAAGGCTTTCTTTTCCATCTCGCCTTAGTTTCAACCCCAGCACCCGTCCTCCATCCAGGGCCTCCGCCGGTTTTGCAGTTAACCCATACTTCTCGACATGGCTTCTTACTTTCTTCGCTGTCACCTCTGCCTCCTCCACCAGAATGTCGTCAATGTACGAACTAGTGGCCTCCTCCACTGAACGGTCTTTGCTCAGCACTGTCTTCAGCACGGCAGTCATAATTTTGGGGGCTGAACTCAGCCCAAAGCCTAACCTCGTCAGACAATACACTCGCCCCTTGTACCGGACCAGCTCGTACTGCCAGAGTTTTTCATCTACATGGATCTGCAGATATGCCGATCTCAGATCGACAATTTTTGTGGCCCGTCCCATTCTTCTCCATTTCCTCATGACCTCCTCACATACGTCGATCCCCGTTCCAGTGTGGCAGGCTACGTGTCTGTTCAATTCTCTGAAGTCCAGTACGGGCCTAATCTTGTTTTTCGTAGGCTGAACAACCGCCAGTAGTGGCAACACTCCTTTTTCTTCCCCTGTCCACGGTTTCAGAATTCCTTCTTTTATCCACCTCTCCACTTCTTCCTCAAATCCTTTTCTTATTTCTCCTCGCAGGGTGTTTTCGTAGCAGCCCACTTTATTCTGTAGTTCCGGGGGTCCGGAGATCCATTTCCATTCCACCGTCCACCTCACGCCATCAAACTTTGCCAGGAAATCTTTGTCCTCAATGCAGCAAACCTCCGGTTTTGGTATTCTGATGGTTCTATCACCTTCCACTCCTGCCATCCCCACTGCGCCGAGACGTCCGAACGTCACTTGGCTCCCTCGTAACGTGGCGCCCCCCAGTCGGTTAATTGCACTCATACCTATAATCACGTCAACACCACCGACCAGATGATTCAACACTAAGGCTCGCAGTCCAATGGACACCCCTTGCACCATTACTTCCGCTGTCGTCTCACCTAGGCACTTCACATCCCTGCCATCCACGGTCCTAATAGTTCTGGTTCCGCTCCATGACCTAGCGACATTCCTCGCTAATAACGTTGTAGTACAGCCTGTGTCGACAAGGGCTATGGCTTTCTTCCCATTGACTACTACTGGTAACCGAGGCAACGTTCCATCATGCGCCATCTCCGCACAGAAGGGGTAACCACTGGCGCAATAGCCCCCCTTCACTCGTTTCCCTGGTGCCGTGCAGCAACACAATAGCGGCTAAGGTGCCCCACTTGTCCACATCGGTAGCACGTGATCCCCGGTCTCGGCTCTTTGCAGTCCTTGATCAGATGAGGGCCCTGGCACCGGAAACACTTGATTGCAGGTCTCCCCTCCTGTCGCCTCGCCGGCTGCCTCTCATTCAAGTGAGGCCTCATGCACATATTTCCACCCACAGCTGCAGCCACGATTGGGCTTTTAACATTTTTCACTAGGACTCTGGCGTGAACCAAGAGATCGTCCACTTCCATAGTATGGATCCCAGTGATTCTCTGCATGTTCGTAGAGATTTCCTCTGGGAAGCCGTTAACTAGGTACAGCTTTACCGTCATCTCCAGGCTCCTCCCCACGTAACCAGCCAACCCTGCCAGTCTCCTGATCTCTGCCGCAAAGACGTCAACCGACTCGCCGGTCCACCTCAAACTGGAAAGTTTACCAAGTGCTTCGAATGGGCCCTCAGCGAAGGCCAATTTCAGCCTTTGCTCCACTGAGGCAAGGTCTTCCTTGTCTTCATCTCGCATCTGCTGGTAAATCGTGAGGGCTTCCCCCTCTAAGTATAGCGGCAGCAGGGTGACCACATCTTCTATCTTTTGCAGCTTCGCCACCATCTTTAATTTCTCCAGCCACCTAATCAGGTCACCCTCCCCAGTAAAGGGTCTCAGCATGTGAGTGCTCAGTCTCCACTCAGCCATGGTAATTTGCTCGATGCGCCGAAATAGCTTGTGATATACGCGACGCTGCTGGCCGTACTTCCACTTTCTATCCACTCCGAAACGAATTTCTGCAACGTTTTTCTTCACTTTCTACGGATCCGACTTTTCTCCTATGATCAAACGTCTCTGTTCGCAATCTAACTTCCCCCTTTCTCCTCCCCGAATCACTCCTCTTTTATCTCTTTCATTTCCAATCAGGAGCATCTCATTTGAATACCTCGTAGTCACCCTGTAGGCATTTAAAGAAACAAGTCGGCCATTCTTGTTTCCTTCTTCTTCACACGAGGTAAGCCACGCAAAAACGCGGTCGGTCGTTCTTGTTTTCTCTTCTTTTTCCTCATTTACACCACAACTTTCCTCACACTCATGTCTTATTTAATTCATATTTCCATTTGTCCCTTGACATGATTACACGTACATCTAATTGGCTTCTGATCGAGCCGTTGGAGAGGTGTTTTTGGGTGTACCCTGTTCTTTCCTTTTCCTCAAGCAAAGCTATTTACTTCTTCCTCATGGGGACCATGTTCACTCCCGTTCTAACATATGGCTGAAATGCCCTGGTTATATGATTTGGATTCTGCATAAGTTTCTACACTAAATTTGCTTTTTACATTTTTGGTCGATTTGGTACAACTCTAGCAACCATCGGCCTTCTCTGACTATTTCGCGCTGTAGGATTCAGTTTTCTAAGTCTGCGAGTACCTTATTTCGATCCTGTTTTATTTAAATTAAAGCAGCGTCAATTGCATTTGTAGACTTGCAGTACTGTGCCGTTAATTCTTTTTAAGAGTCACTTGCCATAGCCTTTACCATACTGTTACCCAGTAATGATTGTAACTCATGATTAACTTTAGAGGACTCTGTTTACTGTGGGTGGGTCGGTAAGCCACTTTATATATGTTGTTAAGTATCAGACGTTTTTACAAAAAAAGTTCTGTCCAATAATGTTTTCATGAATTATTTTAACCAAAATATTTTAGCAAGGGAAATTATCACCTACCATAACTTTTTGAGGGTTACAGTGTGTTTTCCTTTTCTTTAGATGCTTGTAAGGATCGTTCCTGGTCGATGTGCTGTCCTTCCGATGACTGTTATTCTTCCGTAGATGATTTGTCAGTTTGTAAGCTGTAACTGTCGTGGAAGTGATCAGCACCAAATTTGGTTATTGTTCAGTGGAAGAGTCTGGCTTTTCCATAGATTTCTCCCTGAGTTTCTTCTATTTCGTAAAACTAATGTAACACTATCGTGGGCCGGGTAGTGTAACTTGATGTGTCTGCGCTGTGTGGACGTTTCTGAAGGGTTGTTTTAATCCCCGACGTGTAATATTAGCTCCCTAGTTGGGTGCGATAGTCAGATTCCTTTTCAATGAAGGGGTTAATCCCATAGTTATATTTAAGGGTTTCATGCGTCATTAATTCTGCAGAGAATTTACTACCTGGTTTGGCACTATCGGCTGGGAATTGAACGCTTATATAAAAAGGAGCGAACTATTATCTGATATGTAAATATAATTTTTGTTATTCATTGCAGACAAAAAAATAAGTTGAATGAGTTTGTTTTTGTTGAGGGCATTTTTTTACAGACCAATTTTAAAAAAAATATTTCGTCTTATTTATTTTTTGTCCAATTTTAAAAAGGTATCAGTATTTTCATGAGGGTAGAAGAGCGTTTTCTATCTACCAAATTTATATTTTATTTGTAAAATTCCAAAGTAAATGTGTAAAATAACGTGAATTCACAAACATTAAGTCATATAGGAAAATGATCGGTAAGTGTACACACTAACAAAAAAAAAACGTTGACGACACTAAGCATACGAATGGATTAAGTTAGGGTTGAAAAAATGTTTTTTAAAAATTAACTGCCATTGTAAACTCAATTTTCCATATCCATCAGCGGCATTCTTAGCATCAATTGAGCAATCGATGATTTTCTTGTAGCAGATCCTTATTTGTTGGGATGAAGTATGGTTCGATATGGACAAAAGATACCACGCTTCCAAGCATTAAATCCTCCGGGCTGAAGTTGGTTTATTGCCAGCCGCCTGAGAAGCTCTAACGAGAGAATGCTGATGGGTCTATGCTCATTTATTTTTGTGTCCTTACTCACATTACACCGATATTGTATCACATCTTTTGTCGAGCTTTTGTAGACTCTTTGGCAAATTATGATTGTTAGGTCTAGTTTTGGGGCAGGACGTAGCCCTTGCTCGAAACAGGCACATAGAACATTACAGTTTGTATAAACTTTGGCTTCATAAAACGGACTTTATGCAGAATATAGGCTAGTCACTTCTTGTTTTTCTTATGCAACTGCTTCTGACAGAAGTTCTCTTCTGATAAAAACGCGAGCATCCCTGGCATAACTGGATGTTTGAACTTTAAGATACGTTTCTTTTTTGTCATAAGACATTTATCTTGGACGTTAGTTGTGACAATCTCGACTCTTTTCGTAGGAGTGCTGAAGATGCCCGTTCAGCGCTTTCGTCATTGTCGCCATGCAGCACCCATCTATCTGTCCAAAGTTAATATTACCTTGCCCAAATATTTTTGCAACTTTTGTACACCTTATAGGCGAATTTCATTCTGTGGACATAGGCAGAAGTCCTGCTGGCCACTGATTCCACATCGCCCTTGATAATCTCCAGCTTACATCTTACAGTTTTAAGGAATGGCGAATCAACTGCAAATCATTATGATGAAGGTCACTCTTTTCCAATATTCTTATGCTTACAGTTCCTCGCCAACTCTCAACCTCACCAATAATACACAGAAACAGATATCCGTCACACTTTCCCGTGATAACATACTAAAATGGTTTAAAAATGGAAGCATAAAAAAATATCCAATTCATCCTAAACACCGTGTATTTACCTATCATATGTTTGTAATTAAATAAAAACTGAATGTATACTTTAAGTTTGGTTACATATAAATTCATCCCTTATATTCTTGCCATTACACATTTTCACAAATAATTATTTTTTCATTAAAATTTCAATTTAGTTATTTCGTTGAACTTTTGAAATAGAAATTCTATGAATGAGAAAACTGAATTGCTAAAACCCAGACAAGAATATAAAAGGAGAACAAAATATATCAAGAGAAACACTAAGCATTTTTATTCATATCATTTTTGTTAAGTTGAAAATTTCTCTACGAACGTACAACAAGCAAATATTAAAGTTTTTTTTTTCATGCAAATTATTAAAATCTATTGAGAAGTACATTTTTAGTAAATTAGTGAACTCTAACTTAAAAACTATTATGTACAACTGAACGTAATTTGTGATACTTCACAATCAGAGAATGTGGATAAAAAGTATAAAAATAGAAAAACAAAAAAAATCTGGATTGCATACAATTGCACTGTCGCAAAGATTTTTTGCATAAATTCGCCATTCTTCATGACTTATATTATAAATCCTTTTAGTGATGCTTCCAAATGAATAAAAAATTCTCTACTATGAATGTAAACATTTCACACCAATATAATAATAGTAATAAAATAAAGAAATTAGCATTTGATGAAGTAAGATATTTTCTCTTATTCAAATCTCATTGCGCCAATCAATCTATTTTATTCAGAGACTTTCCCCAAATCTGCTTCCAATAACCAAACATCAGATAGAGAATGTGAATAAAAAGTATAGAAATAGAAAATCACAAAAGAAAAACAAAAACGGGATTTGCAATAATACATATATAAGAGCAGGTGTTAATTATCATTTGCACTGTCACAAAAAGTTATTCAATAAATCATCCATTCTCCAAGAGTTTCCATTTTTTACGTCATTCATCTTCAACTGACTGCCATAATAAAAACAATTCTCTACTATAAATTTAAACATTTCACGCCCGTAGTCTACGCCTTCCTTTTCTTTAATATCACTATTTCTTATGATAGTTAGATTATCAGCAGAGTCAACATATTACTCTTTTATATTAATTAGCAGTTTTACATATAACAGGAAAATATATGGATATACTTATTATCAGGTAAAAATCTCAGTATACACCAAACATTACGGAATTACGGAAAATTACCGAGTAGAATTTTAATAAGCAATGAAATTAAATTACTATTCAGGGTCGATGAACTCCGAACGACGCAGTAAAAAAATATAATAACAGTAATGTATTTACGGTGAGGTCTGAATACAATCGACATGATAGTCAGTCGATAGTAGAACAGAAAATGTGGTGGCTTGAGTTGATAAGGAAGAGAGTCCAACATTAGAATCTTTACGTTCTGTGACAACAATCGGCTGTCAGTACGCCTGCTTAAGATTATTGCCTCGTGGAGTAGTCATCATGTCATAAGTAAGACATTATACTTTGCCAGACATTGCAAATCCACAGTTTCTAGGACGTCTATTAATATCGCAGCATGTCTTTCAGAGAGTTCATGAACAGCTTGTTAATTAAGCTTCGGTTCAATATGATCCACGGCTGAGTAAAACAGATTGACACATTAACACATGTGAGCCGCGGTAAGATTGGCTCACCCAAATTAAGTATGTAGTTGTCTATCGGGTTTCTACTATGATACTTGACTGTTTAGGCATCCAAACAGCCAATCTGCAAAGGGAGGATAACTCAAATGACATATATTGTCACCAAGGCAACCCTTCACAGTATCTTAAACCACAGTATAGGTTGGCAAAGTTGGGTCATTGTCCAAGTGAAAAAATGAAGTTAGAAAGTGGAAGTTCTGCCGAAAGTCTACGAGCAGCTTAAATTTTGGTTGTTCCTTTTTAAGGTTCCAGTTTGTAGGGGGATATTTAAGGAAGAACAAGTTTTATAGATACATTTGAAAGAAAACAGTTCTGAGTAATATTCAAATGTTTGAGAGAGCGAGAGAAATGTTATATGATAAACAAACAAAATAAAATAAATAGTACAAAAGCATATTTTCACTAAATAGTTATTGTATATATGTTTAAAAAATTGAAGTCTACATAGATAGGACAACATAGAATACTTGTTCATATTTTGAGTGTGTTGTTAAGTTTCGGGCAGTAGGTAGCAACCCGAAATAACAAAAATAAACTCCTCTTTCTCTCCTTCCCTTTCGTTCTCTCTCTGCTTCCTTCTATCACTTTAGACCACCTGTTGCTCTGGCAAACTGCTCGCCCCCTTACCCAAACATTGACTGCTCTTATAGTGCAGCCTCCTTTCCACAATCCGTCTCCCCCGGAAGCACTTCCGTTTCTGACGGAAGTACTTCCGTTTTCGCCGGAAGTACTTCATTCCCATAAAATGCATTGCTCCCTCTCTTTCTTTTCCCTCTTTGTGCCCGGATCCCCATACGAGGTAAGTCGTACGTTTGTCATTCAAATATGCAACATCACCCCCTGATCTCTGATCACATTACATAGTCTGAAGTCCACACTGGAGGTCGCCGGCTTCGCTGTGATCTCCGTGGTGACCCTTCACGCACACCTCCATTCAGATCGGTCGCTGTTGGCCTCTCTCGCAACTCCGTCTCATGCCTCTCCACAGGTCTTAGGTCCAGAACGTGTCTCGGCATGCCATCGACAGACACATTACTGTCCGAATTCCTGGCTGTAACTGTTCCTCGCGCCCATTGTGTCGTACATCGCGCACCAGGCGGCTTTACCCACACTTCATCTTCTAGTCGCACTGTGCTCCTGGTTGCTCGACTCTGTTCCGGTGGCGGAACGCTTGGATGCCGCCAGACATATCGATATATCTGTTCTTGTGGCACCGTCTCCCTCACCTACCCTGATCTGTGAGTCATGTTGTATCAGAACAGGGCCTTTCCTGGTGCGGTTCCCTCTCGCTCAGCCAACGCTTTGATGGTCCTGTGGTTCCTTTCCACTATGCCGTTTCCTTCCGGCCTATACGCGGTTCTGAAGTATGGTCTGATGTTCCATCTCTCCAGCATCTCTCTAACTGTTCCTGATCGGAAAGCCGCCCCATTGTCCATCAAGACTTCGTCTACGGGTCGACGTTCCAGAAACACTGTATTCATTGTGCTTGACACCTCACTAGCCGTCTCTCTCCTCAACTCCCTTCAAATCGCGAACCTACTTGGTCCGCAGTCAATCATGGTTAGATATTGAGCCCCTCGATAGTGGGTGACATCAACGGCGAGTCTCTTCCAATTTTCGCACACCTGGAGCTCTCCGTGATGATGTGACGCCGGTGCCGGATCTATCGATTGACACCGCACGCATTGCTGGACTACTTTCTGCACGACCTTCCTCGCAACACTGGGATCTACCTTGCGGGCTAGATGCAAAGATCTGTCAACTCCCATGTGGTGCATATAGTGCTGGTCCTTGACTTCCACATGGGTCATGCAGCATGTTTCCTCAGCACTCTCTGTCGTTTCGTCCAAAGCTTCCATCCACCCTCTTCTCACCCTCGTTAGGCTGTCTGCCCTATTCTTGGTTGAAGGTATGAACGAAACACTGACTTTCAATCCAAATTCGGCGATTAACTCTCGTAGGATCCCGACTCTACGCATGATGATCATTTCTGAAGCACCTTTTGTCTTTACTCTCCGCTGTTCTGTCACAGCCGCCTGCACCCAGTTCAGCACGGTCGCTGAATCTGTACGTAGCTTCACCTCTTTCAGTCCCCACCTTAATGCCAGGTTTATGCCCTTGATAGTTGCGTCCAACTCGGCTACGTTGATGTGGGAGAAATTTGTTGCTTTCCTAAGCCAGGCCGCGTCCTCCACCACTTCACCTCCAATCTCAACTGCGATGCCAGTGGCAATGCTACTTGCATCACACCATACGACCCCTTTTTCTGTCTTAGGGACTCTCCACCTTCCTCTCACTGGGTCCTCCTTATCCATCTCTTTTAGGACATCTCGCATCACAGCCACCACATTTTCGCCAACGCTGTCCTCCCATTTCACTCCTCCTGCTTTTCTCTTCACATAACTGCAGGTTGCTCTGAGCCACCCAGCTACAAGGTAATGGCCCACCAACTTCCCGCAACCCAAGAACAATTGTCGCCTGCTCATTCTGTCCGTGACCTCTGGAATAGCGTTCCCTCTCGTGAACCGCAGCTCTCCCATTGCATCTTCCTTGAAGTGGAGTCCCAAAGCCGCACCACCATTTAACAGCTCAGGGGCCTTTGCTGTTAGACCAAACCTCCTGAGCTGTTCCACTACTCTTGGTGCTGGCACCACTGTCTCATCAAGCAGTATGTCATCTACATAGGCGTCGGTTGTTGCATTTACGTCCTCTTCCTCTTTCAACACCCGCTTTAGTATTGCAGTCATGATTTTGGGCGCGATATTCAACCCAAAACCCAAACGCGTCAAGCAGTACGCCTTCTCCTTGAATTGTACCAGCTGATATTTCCATAGATCTTGCTCGACATGGATTTGCAGATACGCCGACTTCAGATCAACAATCGTGGACGCCCCAACCTTCTGTCTCCATCTCCGCATGGTTTCTGCACAAACGTCTATGACGTCACCCCCTGTTTGGTAAGACACATGTTTGTTCAGTTCCCGGTAATCCAACACGGGGCGGTCCTTATCCTTGGTCGACTGGATTACCGCCATGAGAGGTAACAGACCTCCTTTAAGTTCCTCTTTCCATGGCACGAGAATCCCCTCCTTGATCTACCTCTCCACTTCGTCCTCAAAGGACGCCTCCTGTGACTCCGTTAATTTGGTGTCATACCTCCCGACTCGATTCTGCAGGCACAGAGGCCCCGTCGTCCACTTCCATCTGGCAGTCCACCTACCATCGCGAAATGTTGCGATGAAGTCTTGATCGCTGATCTGGCACTCAGCCACTCCACCTCCATCACATGGCGAGGCTTCCGGGTTCGCACCCGCCGCACAGTGGTCGTCACCGAACTCAACGCGTCCATTTGTGTCAACAGTGACGCCCCCCATCCGGCAGAGTACGTCCATGCCGAGGATTGCCTCTACCCCAGGCACCAGACGATCGACTACCAATACTTCTATAGTCAGTCGTCGTCCTCTTATGTCGATGCGAACAGTGCTGGTCCCACGACATTTCACCTCCGTGCCGTCGAATGCCTTGATGCTGCTACCCCCACTCCATCTGTTCACCCGGCCCTTTCGAACCATGGTAGTTGAGCAGCCAGTGTCAACCAGTGCCTCGATCTCTCTCCCCTCCACTGCGACCACGATCCGTGGGGCTATCCCTGCCGTCTTTGCGCCGGGGTATCGGCCGGCGTGATGATACCCCATTAAGCGTTTCCCGGACAGTCCTTGGCTAGGTGGCCACTCTGCTGGCACAGGTAACATATGATCCGCGTCAGATACTTCTCACAGTCTTTCTGGGGGTGCGGCCCACCACATTCAAAACATTTGATTGCCACCTTCACTTGGCCTCGTGCACCGCTCTGTGCAACTGTCGATTCGTCGTTCACCCGCGAGGATCGCCTGCACGTCAGCACCTTTTCCCTGGGGATTACTGCGTGGACATCGGCATTGTCAAATCCGGGCACCTGTTGCAATTCCTTTGCAACATCTTCTGGGAATCCAGTGGTGAAGAATAGCTTGACCGTTGTCTCAAACCCTCGCCCCACATATCCTGCCAGTCCGACCAATCGCTTCACCTTATTGGCGTAAACATCGACGGACCCACCTGCCCACCGTAGATTCTTCAGCATCTCTGTCGCTTCACATGGGCTTTCTGCGAACGCTCTTTTCAAACGGATTTTTATAATTTCCGCATTCTGTTGTTCGTCTTCGCTAAGCTCGAGATATAGGGCAAGGGCGTCTCCTTCCAAAAATAACGGCAAAAAAGATGCTAGGTCCGTAACGTTTTTAAGTTTCGCGACCAGCTCAACCTTCCTTATCCACTGACAAACGTCGGTACTTCCGTTGAATGACTCCACCATCGTGGTTACACCCGCGTCTGTCATTTCTCCGTGCTGAAGGAGTGAAAAGAAAGAGCAGCCGGGGATGTAGCTTGTTGTTAAGTTTCGGGCAGTAGGTAACAACCCGAAATAAAAATAAAAATAAACTGCTCTTTCTCTCCTTCCCTTTCGTTCTCTCTCTGCTTCCTTCTATCACTTTAGACCACCTGTTGCTCTGGCACACTGCTCGCCCCCTTTGCCCAAACATTGACTGCTCTTATAGTGCAGCCTCCTTTCCACAGTCTGTCTCCCCCGGAAGCACTTCCGTTTCTGACGGAAGTACTTCCGTTTTCGCCGGAAGTACTTAATTCCCATAAAATGCATTGCTCCCTCTCTTTCTTTTCCCTCTTTGTGCCCGGATCCCCACACGAGGTAAGTCGTACGTTTGTCATTCAAATATACAACAGAGTGTCCTTGCAGAACAAGCGGGATTCATTAGTTGGGATATCGAGGAAATGTGGGTCGATAATTTACGGGCTGTGAATCATCCACGGGTTTGAAAACTCGTCATCAAACTTCCTCACTCAATTACATGAATTACATTTCATTGGAAGTTATCACATAGAGTCAATAATCATTTGTTTTCATATTAGACATTTCAGTGAGAAATGCATGACGTATTACAATGGTTAAGTTTATACATTTGATATCAATCAGCAGACGACATTGAAAGGGGATTTAAGAAGTGTGTGTGTCGCCTGAAGTGTGTGTATGCGTAAGACTGTGAAAGAGTTAATGTATTGTATGTGTGTGTGTGTTGGTATCAGAGTGGCTATGCGTGCATGAGTTTAGAAAAAGGGTATTCAGCTTTCCCAATGTCCGACAGAGGGTCGATAAGGCTGGAGAAATGCCAATGTTTACTCTGTCGTGAATTTCGGCTACAAATCTGCATTATATTCATTTGGGGTAGATCTAACCGTCAAACTTAATAAATCCAGAGAAATGCATCTAATTGGCTTTAAATCTTTTTATTTGTTTTAATCTATTCAAGTAAATGCGTGCGCGTAACCGTGTGCGCAGAAACGAGTTTAAACATTTTAATTCTCGGCCCGAAGAGTAAACTTCACCACTACAATCTTCAGCTAAAGATAGCCGTGCTCGAGAATCCAGTGTATAATGACAGGAGGGAGAGAGAAAATGGAAGTCTTTATTCATGTATGTATTTTCGACTAACAAACGTATCTTTTTCTTTTAATTCGTAGTCATCTATATTTTTTAGTTTTAAGAATTGACAAATATGCTCTGAATTAATTCGGAAAACAATGCCGCACACTTAACTCATGTACGGACCTTTTCACACGAGGAATGAAATAATGATTACACCGTGTTATGATGACGTAACTCATTGTTCGTTTATCAAGTCAATTGTTTAAGAATAAGTCCTTATTTAAATCGTTTTTTATATCTGTTAATTTTGATGTTTATATGTTCTTAACATATTTTATTTCTTACTGAATTGGACACAAACAGATTTTGTTTCGCTTTACTAAGGGAATCACAACAAACTGATCAAATTGTCTGTTTTGAACACAAAAGAAAAAGAAATCATCCGTTTATTTTAGGGGTTTTTCGTATTGATTTTTCTGGACTGAAAGGTAAATATTTTCAACTTTTTATTTAATTTTTCTCAAATTTTTAAGCAATGTTCAACAATATAATAAGTTTATTTTATTGCAATCTATTAAAACTTAGGATTTCACCATGCTGGATACCAGACCTGATTTTAAAAAGTATGAATCTCCGATTAAAAAACAAAAACAAATCTTAAAAATTATTCAATCTGACATTTAGATTTAAGCAACAAAAAAAAAACAATGTGTTCATTTTAGTATAACTTATATGATTTCTAAGAAAACAATACTTTCTACTATAAAATAAATAAGAAATAATGGTATTCATGGTGTTTTTTACTATCTTACACAGAATAGTTTACCCTAAAAACAAAACTAGATTCTACTTTTGGGGGCGATTACATGTAAACAGTCTGAAAACATTTCCGCAAATTGTTTTGGATGTTTTTCAGAACAGTAACAAACTCCTGATTTATACGTTTACCTTTTGTAAGTATGGATGGTCGGAACGACACTAATCTCGGTAAAAACTCATGTCTATGTCAATGACTTTTTAAAAAACTAATTAGATGAAGTTAACATAATTGAATTAAAAATAAATAAAAAGTCCTCTTTTTTTTATTGCATACAATTTTTTATTTATGTTTAAAAAAATTTACATCATGGAATTTTTCCATGACAGACATATTTCTTGATAAAAATTTGTACGAGTCAAAAAGTATTAATTTTTTGTTCATGAGTTAATAACATTTTTAAATAATTTATATTCAAAAATAAAATAAAATTAACGTCATGCAATTTTTTCATTACAGAAATATTTATTGAAGATTTTTTAAGTTGTTATACTGTCGGTTTTTTTTTAATTTTTTGAATAGAAAACAAATATCTGCTTTTAATACAAAAAACATTAAAGTAAAAATTAATTAAATGAACGAAATTTGTTTTTCCAAAATGTATGTATTTTTTTTTCTGTATAAAATGTGGAAAATCAATCGAGTTATTACGATGGTCGTGATTATCAGCAATATCATTTTTTAAACTTATTTTTTTATTGTCTTTTGGACCATCCATACTTACATAAGCTAAACGTGTAAATCAGAGGATGATTACTCTTCCAAATAACTATTTTCTTTTATTTTTAAATGAAATATTTTAGAGTGGGGGATCACTTTCCTATATAAATTTAACGTAAATTGAGACCCACTTCCGGGCCGTTTAACTGTAATGTGGAGACGTGGAACCAATTTTTTGGAAGAGGCTATTTTGCCGGTCGCGTCAAAATAACGACCCCCTGGTTATTCTGCCGGGACCGGCAAAATTACGAGGGGGTCGATATTTTGCCGGTCCCGGCAAAATAACGAGGGTTCTTTATTCTGCCGGCTTATGTTTTTTTAACCTGTTATCGTCTTGTGAAAGAAATGGTAATGAAATAAATAAGGACAAATATTAAATAATAATTTATTTTCATCGTCATCATCAGTTGTTATTCTGTCGGTTATTTAAATTTTTTGAATAGAAAACAAATATCTGCTTTTAACACAAAAAAACATTAAAAGTAAAAATTAATTAAATGAACGAAAATATCAGACAATTAGATTCTTTAGTCGCATTTAGAAGTAATTTGCGTCGGATAAAAAATGTTTTAGTTATTTAAGAAAAAAAAAGTAGTTTTCATTCATTGATATAAAAAATAAATAACTTTTGTTAAGAAATCTGATTATTAAAATAATTAAAGATAAGTCCCTAAAGAAATTAAATCAGATATCATTTTTTTAATTTCAGTTTTATAAACAGTCTAAACAGCAATTTTAAAACTGATTTTTCACTATCTTTTAGGATAAATGTTAGGACTATTTCTCATCATTTCACTAAATTAACCATTAAATTGAATGTTTTTTTTGCGATGAAATAAAAACAGTAGTAATTGTCAATAATTTCAACTGCTACATGTAACGATGAATTTGAATGCAAAGTTGAATTGTTTTACACACAAACATTGTGAGGTAATCCGGTAGAGAGTTATATTAAAAGAAGTAGCCATAAACGGGGTTCAAAACAAATTATTAAGTTGACTCGTGAAATCTTCACTGTAACTGTAACAGTTAGGTTAAATAAACCTGAACCGGCAAAATAACAGCCCCATCGTTATTCTGCCGGGACCGGCAAACTAGCCTATTCGAAAAATTTTTAATTTGTGCTAGAAGGAGGTAAATGTGAGTTAACTAAGATGATATTTTAACATTTAATTTCCTCCTTTTTGGGGGGAGGGCGGGGGCATTTTTTTTAATAATTAAATAAAATACGGAAGCAATATTTAATGTTTAATGAAACATTTTTGTTTCAATTGTGGATGGGGTGGGGAAGGGTTTAATTATTTTTTGATTACTTTTAAGGAATAGGTTCATTTGCAGTTGTGAAGTAAGCAATTCCCACTTTCTGGAGAAAGTCGAATCAAGTTTAAACACAGTACGAACTCAACTAACGGACTTTGCAAACTAAAACTTAACTTAGGATGAGGTTAGGGTTAGTTTATGGTTAGGTTATTGTTAGTTTGTGGTTAGGGTAAAAATAAAAAATAAACAATTTGGTTCATATTGTGTACATTGTTCTGTGAAGTTAATTGAATGTTCGTTATCGTCACTTTTACTTAGCCAAACACGAGTATTTTCTGCCATGGTCTTTTTATTTCTGCAAGCGGTTGCTAATTTCAAAATTTAAACATAGCCCCCCCCCCTCAAATTAAACTTTTTAAAATTATCCCCCATTTATATTTAAAACAACAAAAATGAATTATATGAATTAAAAAATGTCCTCATCCAACGTTCCGATTAAAAAATAAAGAAACATTTAAGTTTACGTCTCGATTTACCGCTAAATAAGCAGGAAGTGGGTGCTATGCCACGTTAAATTTATCTACGAAAGTGATCCCTCACCTAAAAATCTAATTTATTTATTTTATTAAAATTTCTTTTTTGCTGATATTTTTACAGGCTGTTTACATGTAATCTCGAAAGAAAGTAGAATTTGAAAATTTTGAGGTTGTAAACTTTGTCGGGTTTTATAGTAAAAATTGATGTTTTTACTATCACAGTCATCCTATCACTTCTCCCCCAATATATTAGATACTTTTTATTGTGGGTAATTACATGTGACCAGCGTAAAAATAAATTCTGCAAATAAGCGATTAAAACTTTAAAAAGGAAGTGGATAATTATGATCCTTCAGGCAATCGTTTAACCCGGTTGAAAAATCGGCGCACACTTTAATTTTTCGTCCATGTACTTTACCTTGGATATAACTCTTATTTTTCTAATCTTTCCAGTTCCTTGTTAATTGTGTCTAATGAGGAAAAGGAGACGTTTCTCTTTGGTTTAAGTTTAAACTTGACTTCTCTCTTTATACATGAACCCAAACCCTCAGAGAAAACTCTGGGATATTCTTCTTTCAATTCATTCATGAATTTTTCATTTTTAATATATTTTTTTTCTTTTCTGCACTGTTTATTTCGTTTAAAAAATACATTGGGAGTTCAAATAAATTGAACAGTATTAACCAGTCTATTCCGAAGAGACATGATTTAATCCCTAGAATCACATATACTTTTGTTTTTGCAGTTTTCCCACAAACAGAAATATCGCACTTTAATTCTCCTGTAAAGTTTCTTTTCTTCCTGAAAACCCTTTAGCAAATTTCTTGGTTTCAGATAATTTGGGTGTTTTAATTTTTTCTCTGTTTTTTCGTCAATAATTCTTATCTCTGAGACAGAATCCAGTAAAAAAGTGACCGTACGACCATGTATATCTACATCTACGTATTTTCGATTTCCACTGTTTTTCTATTTTTTTTATAACGCAACGTTTACTTTTTCAAAATTCTTTTTCTTGTGGCAAACAGACCACTTATGCCCCTTAATTGAACAAGATTCACAGAATTTGTTCTAATACCAACCTTCATCTTTAGTATTCTTAGTATTTCCGCAAGTCTCACATTTTCATGTCGTTTTGAGTTTTTTGTTTTTATGCGTTGTACTTTGGCAACACTCTTGCCCTCAATTTCGCTATTATCCATTTTAACATTAATGATGTGCTGACATTGTTCTGTCACTCATTGTAACGTGATGTTTTTCTGTTGTTCCACCATTGTTAAGATTCTTGACCTTATTTCTTTGTTCGTAGGGGCTGTTAGTTTTTGAACAAAGATTAGCCATTTGAATAAATCTTCGGCGATTTCATCTATCTTGAATTGCTCAACCAAAGAGTTTACTGTTCCTGCGTATGCCAAAAAATCCCCGTTATCTGTGTTTAGGATGTTTAGACATTTGTATCGCATGTGAAATAAACTATTTCTTTCGTTGAATATATTCGACAGTATATTTATAGTTTCAGCGAATAAACTCACGCAGGTTTACTTGGCAATATCAAGTTTGTATATTGTGTATTCTCTTTTGTACCCAGTTTCTTTAATAACCGGGTTATCTGTTCTTCGTTTGCCCCATCAAAGTACATTTTAGTGAATATCTTTCTAAATCTTCTGAAATATGCTGGAAATCTAATATCATAATCAGGTTCGTATTAAAATTCAGATAAAGAATTTGCAATTGCTTCGGCAGAAGAAACCCTGTTTTTTTCTTTCATTGGTGGTCTGTTTCAGAATTTTCGAAGTTTTTCTGCTGTTACATTATTTTTTGCTGCAACTCTTGATATTTATGTTGTTTTTGCTGCATAATCATACACAGCCTTTCAGTCATTTCGGCTAATTGTTCCATATTGAAATTACTCCGAATTCGACACAAAAAAATTCAGTTTTTTTTAAGAAAAAGTAATAGCAATGAGTGTACTATTAATTACTAAAAAGTATTGAACTTTTATCTTGTATAGTTCGTAATATTAATGGTCCGATTTCGGGTCACGGTCCATCATTTTTTTTTTACAAATCGAACAAGAATATATTTTTACTCTTTTAACAAAGTATCCATCTTTGACATTTCCTTTTTAAAGATGTTTTTTACTTTACCTGAAAAATAAAACAAATCTACAATAATCCTTGTTTGTTAACGTAGATGTATGTCTAACAGTGAAAACTGTTGGATGCTTTTTTGTGCCTTGTAGAGGTAAATCCTTTTTTGTAGTGTGAATTCGATTAATGAACCACGTTTGCATTTGATATCTTCTAAAATTTGGTTTCGAATCCTTGTTTGCCAGCTCATTTAGTTGACTTTACCCTATCTTTCATGGGTTCGTTTTCGAAATTCTCGCCGCCAGCTGATATAACTTTGTTGGTATTTATAATAACAAAAATAAGCAGAGTGTAAAGCTTTTCATAATAAGATGGTTTATTACAATGTATATCTTGTACAAACCAATAGCACTGCCAGTAATCCAATAGGATTAACCTAATACACTCGAATACCATTGAATTGAGTCCACCATTCATATTACTGTTTGTAGTATATATATATATATATATTACAGACTAGTACTCTTATCAGCTTGAGGGGAGTCAGATATCATATCACAACACACACTCAACTTTTGACAGGTAAAGGATAACATTAATGGAATATTCGAATATCTATGTATCTCATATAGAGATCAATTGTTAGCCCAAGGATGGACCCTTGATTTCTGAGAACTTCGACTGAATTAAAATAAACAAAAACAGAAAGCAATATTCTTGTAATGTATGTGGATGTTCTGGTTCTAATAAATTAAATTCATAGACACACTGAAGAATTTAAATTACCTACTGGTAGGTTTGTATTTATTTCTAAAGATATTAAAATATACTTTGGTTTCGACAAATGTGCTTAGTGTTCCCTCAACGGTGGGATGAAGGTTGACGTGGAAAACGTACAACGTGACGTAGAAACTGATTTAAAATGCATAGAAAAGTAAGAACAATAAAAATACGTTGGCATTGAAGAAAATGATTTAATTAAACCCGCCAAAATGAATGACAAAAATTGTCAAAAAATATGTAAGCAAAATCTATGAAACAGCTTAAAAACTAAAACAAAATAACTGCCAGTAACCAACTTACCATGGCAGTCATAACACACAGCTTTGCATTATATACAGGTTTGAAGAGGAAATTAATTGACATTGCCTAGTTCATAATAAGGTATAGACACAAGTATCTACAAAGGCTGCATCTGACTAAATTAACAGGCGGTATGGGTCTCTGAGAAATTAACCATAAACATAGAGCAACTATTGTAAGCGCTGATCAAGATCTGCCGAACCCCCAGAACCCAAACCTTATGATGGTACATCATCCTACAAGAGTGATAAACAACCTCCATAAGAAAACTAGTAAAACATTTTGGACAAGACAATCTCACAATTAAGACTGAAGTACAAAAGAAGCCTGCCATGGAAATAGTCCAAAAGACCTGCCCGGAATACACTAATACCTTTCATAGTAGAAAATTTGAAGAATGGGCCAACCAACAATAAGCTAGAGGGATCTATGCAAAACAACAAGTGCAAGCGCTGCCACACAGAAGTAGAGAGTAAGGGCCACCTGAGATCTTGTTGTAAGGTTCTATTGAAGGACATAATGGAGTGTGTAAATATCGACTGGACCATCTGTAAAAAATCAATATCTAGTGTAGCAGTAAGTCCATGGAACAGAT
Source organism: Sepiola atlantica (assembly GCA_963556195.1). Lineage (NCBI taxonomy): Eukaryota > Metazoa > Mollusca > Cephalopoda > Sepiida > Sepiolidae > Sepiola > Sepiola atlantica. Next base: position 143,710,996 of record OY744525.1, read on the forward strand.
ACCAGAAAGAACTGTAGGAAATATGTCACACATAAATTAGGACTATGTAATACCCACAGCTACATACCTAGAAAACATAAATTTTAAACCTGACATTGAGATATGGGACAAGGTGGGAAAGTAGAAACCCTAGTTAAAGTCAGTGTCCTTCATGATACGAACTTAAAGATTGCTGAAAGGGATTAGATAACTAAATAGCAAGGTCTTACCTACGATATGAAAACAAAATGGAATCTTAGGAATATCTCTATCATTCCAGTGATCATAGAAGCAACCGGACTCGTGAAAAGGAATTTCAAAAATACCTGGTGAATATTCCAGGTGAACAAAGTGCAAGAGAGATACAAGCAATTGCTCTGAAAGAGATCATTCGGTTGGGTCTCTGAAGTAGATAGTGAATGTCTGGTATACAGTAGGATGTCCCATCTCCAGACAAAAAGGATTTAAAAAGAGCTATATTCTTGTGAAATATATGGATATCTTTTTTGTCAACACTCAAATCTTGTGAAATATTTGGGAACTCATACATTTGTTTAACTAATTATACCAGTAACAGATATATGGTACATAATTTTGAAATAAACTATTCTTATTATTATGTGATACATTTTTAAAGCTGTGTAATGGTGTGTGATTTGACTTTTCTCTCGACCAATACCAGACATATTCTGCAGTTTCTGATCGATCACATAAATATTTTGACAATACTTTTATACAACCGTTGTAATATCAACATGTTTACAAGCGACAGCTTCATTTCATGTTTTAGATGTTTTGTGATTTTTTTACTTTCTTAATTATCAATTAGGTTTTACTACTATTTTCACTTGAATAACGTTAACAGGTTTGAAATAAAATTTATTTTAGAGTTTACAACAGAAGGAAAAAACAAATATTCAACAAATAACTTATCAAAGACGATTAAAGTTACTTTTCTACCAACCTGCCCAATCTGTGTGTTTAAAATCATTTTAAATCGCTTTTATTTACATATTTCATCTCGGAGTGATCCTATCTATTGAAGATGGCGTTGAGTATGAAACCGTGTGTGCATCGACAATCGCAAGAAAATGAAACAAAAATACAGCTAATAACTGTCATATCGAGCAAAAATTTAATGTTAGACCGAACTGTGTGTTTTTATTTCCTCTATACTTTTAATTTTCGATTTTTAGGATTTTGTTGACGACCTCTCATTTTAACATGGAATCTACTGACAAAATTGTTAATTACACGACTGCAGAACAGCGATAAAACATGTAAATAAAATCACTGTAAAATACTTTTAAAAACCAAACAATCAGGCAGACATGTAGTAAAAAAAGGTTTACTTGCTTGTGGTGACAGTAATTTGTTGAATATTTGTTTTTTCAACCCTTTTCTCAGCTGTGGAATACTCTAGGAAATATACAGATTTGTTTTATTTTCGTACAGTTTTGCTTTTTTTTTCATTCATCTAAGATCAAAAGTTATGGATTAATAATAATTGTTTCTTATAAATGATGTTATTACAAACCAATAATAGAAGATGGTTTGATGTACATGAAAATATCAAACATGAAGAGAAGAGTCAATTAAATAGATGAAGAAAGAACAAAATAAAGTATAACCCCTAAATAAGATTAGGTAAAATATTTATTACTTGTTAATATGATTTTTCAGTTTTGTTCTCACAGATGTTTGAAGATAAAATATTTAACATGCCCGTGGTTACACGCCCGTTGCATACAAACAATTTTGACATTGAGATGAATTAAGGGTGAACAAATATTTTTCTACAAAAAAACATTTGCTTGGAATAATGACTGACAAATTGATAAATGTGTTAGAAAAAAGGGAAACAAAATAGAAATAATAAATAATAAATAGGTATTGAATTTGAATGTAGCTTTTCTAACCTAATTGATTACCTTGTGGGCACATATGAAACCTCTCTAAAGAAAACTTTGTTGATATGTTTGTATAATTTTGGATATACGTATATCGAATATGTATGTGTTGTAAGAAGGCAGAAATAATAGTATGCCAATAAATACTTTTTTTGATGAACCTATGGAAATGTGCTCTCTTCATCATCAAATGATAACATTACAGTGAAATTTATATATGTATATATATATATATTAGTTTCTTGTTTTCTCACAGTAACGGAAATCATATAGCAATTCTAGATATAATTGTCTCTGGAATATATCCTCACAAACGCCTGTATCGACTGATTCTATATCTAGTGAGATAATATTGGGTTACTTTTCTAATTTTTCTACTATGACTTTTACAGTGAACTTATCAAGATTCTGGTAATGTAATCCAATATTATTTATAATAATGAACCAACAGAATGTTTATATATGAACACAAATACTAAAAAAATTACATTGAATTTATTTTTATTTACAGATGTTCCTGCTTGAACGTATCTGCGGAATTTGAATGGATCATAATTCTCTTTAAAAAATAGTACATCTAAAATTATTTTCTAATGTCAAAGACAACAGCGACATCTGTGCCAAAAATTATTTTCCTGGATATTACTACATAACAAATTCTAGGAATGGACAGATACAAATCACAAAGTCAACCAAGATTCTCGTGAATTATGTGGCTTTGGAAAAGACAAAGTTCTTATAGATTATAGGGAATTTTTTGCACTAAGGGATATCTCTTACAGAAGTAAGACAAGATAAATATCGTATACCTGTGAAGTATATTGCATTGCTATTTGCATGAAATAAAATTTGGTACTATATCTGAGAATTTACAATAGAGAAAAGAATAGATAAAATTGCATATTTTGAAAAACTTCGTTGATAACCTTCAGTGAATCAGGTTAAGTGAAACATGCAGGTAAACACTGTAGGAAAGCTACATTCTTGTCAAATATGTGAATATTCTTGTTTTCAAAAATCAAAGTTAGTGAGACATATAAGAACTCACACTGGAGAAAAGCCATATTCTTGTGAAATATGTGAATTTTCGTCTGCTGAAAAATCATGTTTAGTGAGACATATCAGAACTCACACTGGGGAAAAGCCATATTCTTGTAAAATATGTGAATATTCGTGTTCTCACTCATCAAGTTTAGTCATACATATGAGAACTCACACCGGAGAAAAGAAACCATATACTTGTAATGTATGTGAATATTCGTCTTCGTATAAATCACATTTAGTGCAACATATTTGAACTCACACTGGAGAAAAGCCATACTCTTGTAAATTATGTGAATATTCGTCTTCTGAAAAATCAAAGTTAGTCAAACATATGAGAACTCACACCGGAGAAAAGCCATATTCTTGCAATTTATGTGAATATTCTTGTTCTATAAAATCAAGTTTAGTAAAACATGTAAGAACTCACACTGGAATAAGGCCATATGTGAAATATGTGAATATTCGTGTTCTCAAAAATCCAATTTAGTGACACATATGAGACAACACACCGGAGAACAGCAACATTGTTTTGAAATATGTGAATATTCGTGTTCTCAAAAATACTATTTAGCAAAACATATAAGAACTCACACCAGAGAAAAGTCATATTCTAGTGAAATATGTGAAATTCCGTGTGCTAAAAAATCAAATTTAGTCAAACATATGAGAACTCATACTGGAGAAAGAAACTGAATATCAGATGTAGCAGCAGGCACTGGGAACATCTACCTGAGAGAACTGTGGGGAATGAGACATACACCATCCATTATGACCATGAAATCCCCACAGCTACCTATTTGGAAAACGCAGCTGTAAAACCTGACATTGTAATATGGAACAAGAGAGAAAGAGTGACAACTTTGGTTGAGGTCAGTGTCCCTAATGATGGGGGACTAAATAGAGCTGAAAGGGAAAAAATAGCAAAATATCAGGGTCTAATGTATTATATGAAAAGAAACTGGAACCTCAAAGAGATCTCTATCATTCCAGTTATCATAGGAGCCACTGGACTCATGAAGAAGAACTTGAAAAAGTATTTAGGAAGTATACCTGGTGAACCAAGTGTAAGAGAAATCCAAACAACTGCACTCAAGGGAACAGCCAGAATCCTGAAAAGAGCTCTCGGTTGGAGTCTGTAAATAGCGAGTGATCGTATGGCAGTTGGAAGAATGCCCCGTCCCCAGCAAATGAATGAAAAGAAAAAAGAAGAAAAAAAAGGAAAAAGCCATATTCTTGTGAAATATGTGAATATTCTTGTGCTGATAAATCAGGCTTAATAAAACATATCAGAATTCACACTGGCGAAAAACCACATTTTTGTAAAATATGTGAATATTCTTCATCTAAAACAACAAATTTATTGAGACATATTAAAACTCACACTGACGAAAAGCCATATTAACAGTAAGCTCCTTAGAAAGTGTGACGTGGGATAAATCCTCGTAGAAAAAGAAAACAAGAAGAGAAAAAAGAGAAAACCATCTACTCTTTATGAATGATCTCAAACTCTATGCAGAGTCTCCCTAATAGAAACTGGACAAATATTCACTGAAGATATCTGCATGAAGTTTGGATTGACACATGTACTAAATGCACAATAAAAAGGGGACGGAAACGACATCTAAAAATTTGTAAATAAATGACTTTATTGGCGACCTGGGAGAGGATGCAACATACTAATACCTCGGTACAGAGGAAAATGTGATGGTGGAACATAAACAGAAGCGAGATAAGGTAGTAAAAGAATACACTAAACGCCTTAAATCGATCCTCAACTAAGAACTGAGCCCCAACAAATAAAATAACGGCTTTAAACCAGCTTACAATTCGGTAATTTTATATGGTTTTGGTATGATAGATTTGCCACAACGTAACATGAATAGGCTCCATACCAAGACCAGAAAAATACTGGCGTTACATAAGATAATATACCGAAACCAGTGGTGAACAGGACATATCTGTCACAAAAAGAAGGCGGTCTAGGTCTCACTGAAATCAACCATGCATATAGAGCCACCATAGTAAGCTTTGGACAGCACATTAGAAGCTCTACAGACGTGGGTATGTTAAGTGACCATTATGAGCATCTATCCCAACAAACCTCGATCACAAAGCTTGATTATAGGTTTGGTAGAGTCATGCTGGAAAAAATTACTGCAACCGACTACGAACCAGCAACATGAATTGCAAGAAAGAATATTTAGCTTTTTAAATAAGAACCATGAAACTAGGATGACAGCAACATAAAAAGGCAGGGAATTTCTTGGAAGTATAACAAAGTATATATAAACGAAGAGGCCTCACTCTAATTGCTCAAGAATGGCAGACTTCTATTTGACGTGGAAAGAATTTTTATAGCCGGACAAGACAAAGGCTTACTCACAAATAGATTCAAATAAATAGCTGGCCTCCAAACATACGGTCAGTGTAGATTTGCCACTCAGCAATTAAGAGCCAGAAGAGGACGTCAGAGAAGCTGAGTATGTTCCTGTTACCGAAATAAGGTTGCTAAAACTGTGATTGGCCACAAAGGAATATAGGTGTATGCAGCAATTACAGAAGGTCATCTTAGATGGATGGTCGGATTAAAATATGAATCTCGACCAGACGTGAGACGATACTTCACAGTATGAAGCGGCTAGGTCTGTAGAACCCTTAATTGTCCACGAAGTCCCCGAAAGACCATAAGCAGGAAGAAATACACCCAAACTTGAAGAACAGATGCATTGATGAGTAATCTGGACAGAAATGTGCCACATACTTTATCGATTAACTTTCGAAGGACTATATTGATAGAGAAGGGTCTTTGTACTGGCTAAAAGGGGTGCCCTCCACTACAACTAGTAGAGGCTTATAATGGCCGCTAAAGTCCAGGACATGATGAAAAAAGCGTTTAAAAAGATGGCTGGTCTCAGTCAGGACAACAAGTGCAGGTTTTGCCACACTGAAGTGGAGAGTGTGAGCCACCTGATACCGAGTTGCAAAATCATGTTGGCTGATGACTCCTACACAGCACGATATAATGGAGTGTGCAGGTACCTCCACTGGACCATCTGTAAGAAACTGAATATCAAGTGTAGCAGCAAGCCCTGACAACATCTACATTAGAGAACTGTGGGGAATGAGACATAAACCATCCATTATAACCATGAAACTTCCTAGCTACCTATCTGGAAAACGCAGCTGTAAAACCTGACATTGTCATATGGAACAAGAGAGAGAGAGAGCGGCAACTTTGGTTGATGTAAGTATCCCTAATCATGGGGTCCTTAAGAGAGGTGAAAGGGAGAAAATAACAAAATATCAAGGTCTAATGTATGTTATGAAAAGAAACTGGAACATCAGAGAGATCTCTATCATTCCAGTTATCATAGAAGCCACTGTACTCATAAAGAACTTGAAAAAGTATTTAGGCAGTATATCTGGTGAACCAAGTGCAAGAGAGATCCAAACAACTACACTCAAGCGAACAGCCAGAATCCTGAAAATAGCTCTAGGTTTATGTCTGTAAATAGCGGGTGATCGTATGCCATTTGGAAGCAAATAAAAGAAAATGAATAAAAATGGAAAGTTAAAAACCCTATTCTTGCACAGTATGTCAATAATCTTGTTCTCATAGATGAAGATTAGTGAAACGTATAAGATCTCCTAGTGAGGACATCCTTGTGAAATAAGTTAAATGTCTGTTTTGTGATACCTTTGCAAAAATGAGAACAATTCTAGAATCACAAAATATGGGATGGATATAATACAAAATAAAAGCTCTTGGTGAAGCAATATACTACTTTACGAAAACGAACCTAATTGAATCTGTACAAACGGAAAGAACAATTGATGCTGATATTGACATTGGAATAAGCCAGAATAAAACATCAAAAACTGACAGAAAGCTGTCATTTTCCAAACACTACTACCGAAACAAGAAACACATAAAAAAGAAAAAAATAACATGTCAAAAGTTTTATTTCCTTAAAAACAATGCCTTCTCTATACATTTAAAAAATCTAATTGTACATCCATTGGATAGTTGGAGAAAACAATTGCCCAATCAGCAACCCCCTTATTGTGCAAAAATTATTTGAAGCCCAATGCAATGATAGTACATATGAGTCCACATACATCAGCTACCTGATACGATACGATGCAACCCAAGCCTAGGATTCCTACTACTGGCAAAGCAGAGACATTTCCAATGGGACTCCCCACTAAAAAACTTAACATCTTTCCCAAACCTTTTTCGGATAAACTGTATTGTGTCTTAGCATTCACCTTAAAGAAATATTCGTTACCCACATTCTAACAAATCTGGATAGAAACTGTATCATGAAATTAAAAAAAATATTAGTTTCCCACATGCTAACATATTGGTTAGAAACTCATGAAACCTGTGTTTTTTTATGTTCAGTTATTGTTTGATCTGTCGGAGACAACTTTGTTAGAGATCATAAATGTTAAGCGATTGATTCATTTTTCACTATTATTTTACTTCATGTATTTTTTTCAAAACTTTGGATCAATTTAAAAATGGGAATATAAAATTAATAAACTCAACAAAATGAAGTAAACCCATTTAATATTGACATCAGTTACTGCTTAGGACAGATAGTGTTGCTATCAACCTGAAATCTGCAGTATTTTTTGTAAAACATATTAAACACTTTTAAGACAACACTTATTTTCTACAAGTATTAAAATATATAACTAATTGAACCGTGAACAGATATAGCACACGCTTTAGAAATTAAATATTCTCATCAGTATTTGATACAGAGCTAAATAATTTTAATGCTCTATTATTTGACTTGTCTCTCGACAAATACAACACATGTAGTTATGTTTTTCTCGGATCTAATCGATATTCTTACAATACTTGCCTCTATTGGTCTACTCTTTTATTTCATGATAAACCCATTCCGAAGCCCTTGTTGGGAATTCTCTGTCCCTAGACTTCACAACTTTTTCTAGTTTTGTGCTTTGGTTTATTTTATTTTGGTGGGCTCGTTTTGGACCGCTTCCACCACTTTCCTGACACTCATGTCTTATTTGATTCATATTTCCCCCGGGCCCTTGAGATGATTACATGTACATCTAATTGGCTTCTGATCGAGCCGTTGGAGAGGTGTTTTCGAGTGTATCCTGTTCTTTCCTTTTCCTCAGGCAAATCTATTTACTTCTTCCTCCGGTGACCATGTTCACTCCCGTTCTAACAAATGGCTGAAATGCCCTGGTTACATGATTTTGATTTTGCATAAGTTTACCCATAAATTTGCTCTTTACATCTTTGGTCGATTTGGTACAACTTAAGCAACCATGGGCCTTCTCTGACTATTTCGCGCTGTACGATTCAGTTTTGGGTACCATAAATCTAATATAGCTTCTCCTGGTCTCAGCTCCCAGTGGACACCGTTTATTGAGCTATCATTTATGATATCAATCATGCACCCTCTTTCGGCAAATTTGGAGGCGCATATAGAAACTTTGATTCACCTCAGAAAAAGCCTCCAATAACTTTGCAAGATTTATCGATCCAACTCCTCCTTTATTACACAAACTTAGCAAATCGGTCCATCCTATTTTCTAAGTCTGCGATAGCTTACTTTGATCGTGTTTTATTTTAATTAAAGCAGCATCAGTTGCATTTGTAGACTTGCAGTACTGTGCCGTTAATTCTTTTTAAGAGTCACTTGCCATAGCCTTTACCATACGGTTTCCCAGTAATTATTGTAACTCATGATTAACTTTAGAGGACTCTGTTTACTGGGTGTTAGTCGGTAAGCCACTTTATATATGTTGTAAAGTATCAGACTTTTTACAAAAAAAGTTATGTTTTTTATGAATTATTTTAATGAAAATATTTTAGCAGAGGAAATTATCACCTACCTAAACTTTCTGGGGTTTACAATGTGTGTTCCTTTTCTTTAGATGCTTGTAAGGATCGTTCCTGGTCGATGTGCTGTCCTTCCGATGATTGTTATTCTTCCGTAGATAATTTGTCAATTTGTAAGCTGTAACAGTGTCGTGGAAGTCATCATCACCAAATTTGGTTATTGTTCAGTACAAGAGTCTGGCTTTTCCATAGATTTCTCCCTGAGTTTCTTCTTTTTCGTAAAACTAATGTATCACTATCATGGGCCGCGTAGTGTAACTTGATGTGTCTGTGCTGTTTGGACGTTTCTGAAGGGTTGTTTTCATTCCCGAACGTCAATATTAGCTCCCTCGTTAGGTGCGATAGTCAAATTCGTTTTCAATGAAGGGGTTAATCCCATAGTTATATTTGAGGGGTTTCATGCGTCATTAATTCTGCTTGGTTTGGCATTATCTGCTGGGAATTGAACACATATAAAAAGGAGCGAACGATTATCTGATATGTAAATATAATTGTTGGTATTAATTACAGACAAACAATAAATCAGTTGAATGAGTTTGTTTTCGGAGGGTGAGGAGTGGCATTTTTTTAGCGACCCATTTAAAAAAGATATTTCGTCTAATTTATTTTTGTCTAATTTTAAAAAGGTACCAGTATTTTTATGAGGGTAGAAGAGCGTTTTCTATCCACCAAATTTATATTTTATTTGTAAAATTCCAAAGTAAATGTGTAAAATAACGTGAATTCACAAACATTACATTATATAGGAAAATGATCGGTAAGTGTACACACTAACAAAAAACACGCAGACGAGACTAAGCATACGAAGGATAAAGTTAGGGATAAAAAAATCTTTTTTTTTAAATTAACTGCCATTGTAAACTCAATTTTCCATATCCATCAGCGGCATTCTTAGCATCAATTGAGCAATCGATTGCTTTCTTGTCTTGTAGGAGATCCTTATTTGTTGGAATGAAGTATGGTTCGATATGGACATAAGAGACCACACTCCACAGCATTACATTCTCCGGGATGAAGTTGGTTTATTGCCGGCCACCTGAGAAGCTCTAACGAGAGAATGCTGATGGCTCTATGTTCATTTATTTTTATATCCTTACTCACATTACACCGACATTGTGTCACATCTTTTGTCGACCCTTTGACAAATTATTATTGTTATGTCTAGTTTTGGTGAAATGATGTAGCCCTTGCTCGAAAGAGGCACATTGAACATTACAATTTGTAGTAACTTTGGCTTAAAAAAACGGACTTTATGCAGAATATAGGCTAGCCACTTCTTGCTTTTCTTATGCAACTGCTTCTGACAGAAGTTCTCTTCTGATAAAAACCCGAGCATCCCTGGCATAACTGGATGTTTAAACATTAAGATACGTTTCTTTTTTGTCATAAGACATTTATCTTGGACGTTAGTTGTGACAATCTCGACTCTTTTCGTAGGAGTGCTGAAGATGCCCGTTCAGCGCTTTCTTCATTGTCGCCATCGAGACCCATCTATCTCGCCAAAGTTTATATTACCTTGCCCAAATATTTTTGCACTTTTTGTACAACTTCTAGGCGAATTTAATTCTGTGCACATTGGCAGAATTCCTGCTAGCCACTGCTTTCACATCGCCCTTGCTAATCTCCAGCTTACATCTTACAGTTTTCAAGAATGACGAATCAAGTGCAAATCATTATGAGGAAAGTCACTCTTTTCCAATATTCTTATGCTTACAGTTCCTCGTCAAGTCTCAACCTCACCAATAATACACAGAAACAGCTATCCGTCACACTTTCCGTGAAAAACTACTAAAAATGGTTTAAAAAATGAAAGCATAAAAAAATATTATCCAATTCATCCTAAACACCGTGTATTTAAATATAATGTGTTTGTAATTAAATAAAAACTGAATGTATACTTTAAGTTTGTTTACATATTATAAATTCATCCCTTATATTCTTCCCATTACACATTTTCACAAATAATTATTTTTTCATTAAAATTTAAATTTAGTTATTTCATTGAATTTTTGAAATAGAAATTCTATAAATGAGAAAACTGAATTGCTATAACCCAGACAAGAATATAAAAGGAGAACAAAATATATCAAGAGAAACACTAAGCATTTTTATTCATATCATTTTTGTTGAGTTGAAAATTTCCTTACGAACGTACAACAAGCAAATATTAAAGTTTTTTTTTCATGCAAATTTATCAAATCTATTGAGAATGACATTTTTAGTAAATTAGTGAACTCTAACTTAAAAACTATTATGTACAACTGAACGTAATTTGTGATACTTCACAATCAGAGAATGTGGATAAAAAGTATAAAAATAGAAAAACAAAAAAAATCTGGATTGCATACAATTGCACTGTCGCAAAGATTTTTTGCATAAATTCGCCATTCTTCATGACTGATATTATAAATCCTTTTAGTGATGCTTCCAAATGAATAAAAAAATTCTCTACTATTAATGTAAACATTTCACACCAATATAATAATAGTAATAAAATAAAGAAATTAGCATTTGATGAAGTAAGATATTTTCTCTTATTCAAATCTCATTGCGCCAATCAATTTTTTTTATTCAGAGACTTTCCCCAAATCTGCTTCCAATAACCAAACATCAGATAGAGAATGTGAATAACAAGTATAGAAATAGAAAATCACAAAAGAAAAACAAAAACGGGAGTTGCAATAATACATATATAAGAGTAGGTGTTAATTATCATTTGCACTGTAACAAAAAAGTTATTCAATAAATCATCCATTCTCCAAGGGTTTCCATTTTTTACGTCATTCATCTTCAACTGACTGCCATAATAAAAACAATTCTCTACTATAAATTTAAACATTTCACGCCCGTAGTCTACGCCTTCCTTTTCTTTAATATCACTATTTCTTATGATAGTTAGATTATCAGCAGAGTCAACATATTACTTTTTATATTTATTAGCAGTTTTACATATAACAGAAAAACCTATGGATATACTTATTATCAGGTAAAAATATCAGTATACACCAAAAATTACGGAATTACGGAAAATTACCGAGTAGAATTTTTATAAGCAATGAAATTAATTTACTATTCTAGGGTCGATGAACTCCGAACGACGCAGTAAAAAAAAATATAATAACAGTAATGTATTTACGGTGAGCTATGAATACAATCGACATGATAGTCAGCCGATAGTACAACAGAAAATGTGGTGGCTTGAGTTGATAAGGAAGAGAGTCCAACCTTAGAATCTTGTACGTTCTGTGACAACAATCGGCTGTCAGTACGACTGCTTAAGATTATTGCCTCGTCGAGTGGTCATCATGTCATAAGTAAGACATTATACTTTGCCAGACATTTCAAATCCACAGTTTCTAGGACGTCTATTAATATCGCAGCATGTCTTTCAGAGAGTTCATGAACAAATTGTGAATTAAGCTTCGGTTCAATATGATCCACGGCTGAGTAAAACAGATCGAAACATTAATACATGTGAGCCGCGGTAAGATTGGCTCACCCAGATTAAGTATGTAGTTGTTGTCTATTGGGTTTCTACTATGATACTTGACTGTTTAGGCATCCAAACAGCCAATCTGCAAAGGGAGGATAACTCAATTGACATATATTGTCACCAAGGCAACTTATCACAGTATCTTAAACCACGGTATAGGTTGGCAAAGTTGGGTCATTGTCCAAGTGAAAAAATGAAGTTAGAAAGTGAGAGTACTGCCGAAAGTCTACGAGCAGCTTAAATTTTGGTTGTTCTTTTTTAAAGTTCCAGTTTGTAGGGGGATATTTAAGGAAGAACAAGTTTTATACATACATTTGAAAGAAAACAGTTCTGAGTAATATTCAAATGTTTGAGAGAGCGAGAGAAATGTTATATGATAAACAAACAAAATAAAATAAATAGTATAAAAGCATATTTTCACTAAATAGTTATTGTATATATGTTTAAAAAATTGAAGTCTACATTGATAAGACAACATAGAATACTTGTTCATATTTTGAGTGTGTTGTTAAGTTTCGGGCAGTAGGTAGCAACCCGAAATAACAAAAATAAACTGCTCTTTCTCTCCTTCCCTTTCGTTCTCTCTCTGCTTCCTTCTATCACTTTAGACCACCTGTTGCTCTGGCAAACTGCTCGCCCTATTACCCAAACATTGACTGCTCTTATAGTGCAGCCTCCTTTCCACAATCCGTCTCCCCCGGAAGCACTTCCGTTTCTGACGGAAGTACTTCCGTTTTCGCCGGAAGTACTTCATTCCCATAAAAGGCATTGCTCCCTCTCTTTCTTTTTCCTCTTTGTGCCCGGATCCCCACACGAGGTAAGTCGTACGTTTGTCATTCAAATATACAACATCACCCCCTGATCTCTGATCACATTACATAGTCTGAAGTCCACACTGGAGGTCGCCGGCTTCGCTGTGATCTCCGTGGTGACCCTTCACGCACACCTCCATTCAGATCGGTCGCTGTTGGCCTCTCTCGCAACTCCGTCTCATGCCTCTCCACAGGTCTTAGGTACAGAACGTGTCTCGGCATGCCATCGACAGACACATTACTGTCCGAATTCCTGGCTGTAACTGTTCCTCGCGCCCATTGTGTCGTACATCGCGCACCAGGCGGCTTTACCCACACTTCATCTTCTAGTCGCACTGTGCTCCTGGTTGCTCGACTCTGTTCCGGTGGCGGAACGCTTGGATGCCGCCAGACATATCGATATATCTGTTCTTGTGGCACCGTCTCCCTCACCTACCCTGATCTGTGAGTCATGTTGTATCAGAACAGGGCCTCTCCTGGTGCGGTTCCCTCTCGCTCAGCCAACGCTTTGATGGTCCTGTGGTTCCTTTCCACTATGCCGTTTCCTTCCGGCCTATACGCGGTTCTGAAGTATGGTCTGATGTTCCATCTCTCCAGCATCTCTCTGACTGTTCCTGATCGGAAAGCCGCCCCATTGTCCATCAAGACTTCGTCTACGGGTCGACGTTCCAGAAACACTGTATTCATTGTGCTTGCCACCTAACTAGCCGTCTCTCTCCTCAACTCCCTCCAAATCGCGAACCTACTTGGTCCGCAGTCAATCATGGTTAGATATTGAGCCCCTCGATAGTGGGTGACATCAACGGCGAGTCTCTTCCAATTTTCGCACACCTGGAGCTCTCCGTGATGATGTGACGCCGGTGCCGGATCTATCAATTTACACCGCACGCATTGCTGGACTACTTTCTGCACGACCTTCCTCGCAACACTGGGATCTACCTTGCGGGCTAGATGCAAAGTCTTGTCAACTCCCATGTGGTGCATATAGTGCTGGTCCTTGACTTCCTCATGGGTCATGCAGCATGTTTCATCAGCACTCTCTGTCGTTTCGTCCAAAGCTTCCATCCACCCTCTTCTCACCCTCGTTAGGCTGTCTGCCCTATTCTTGGCGGAAGGTATGAACGAAACACTGACTTTCAATCCAAATTCGGCGATTAACTCTCGTAGGATCCCGACTCTACGCATGATGATCATTTCTGAAGCACCTTTTGTCTTTACTCTCCGCTGTTCTGTCACAGCCGCCTGCACCCAGTTCAGCACGGTCGCTGAATCTGTACGTAGCTCCACCTCTTTCAGTCCCCACCTTAATGTCAGGTTTATGCCCTTGATAGTTGCGTCCAACTCGGCTACGTTGATGTGTGAGAAATTTGTTGCTTTCCTAAGCCAGGCCGCGTCCTCCACCACTTCACCTCCAATCTCAACTGCGATGCCAGTGGCAATGCTACTTGCATCACACCATACGACCCCTTTTTCTGTCTTAGGGACTCTCCACCTTCCTCTCACTGGGTCCTCCTTATCCATCTCCTTTAGGACATCTCGCATCACAGCCACCACATTTTCGCCAACGCTGTCCTCCCATTTCACTCCTCCTGCTTTTCTCCTCACATAACTGCAGGTTGATCTGAGCCACCCAGCTACAGGGTAATGGCCCACCAACTTCCCGCAACCCAAGAACAATTGTCGCCTGCTCATTCTGTCCGTGACCTCTGGAATAGCGTTCTCTCTCGTGAACCGCAGCTCTCCCATTGCATCTTCCTCTAAGTGGAGTCCCAAAGCCGCACCACCATTTAACAGCTCAGGGGCCTTTGCTGTTAGACCAAACCTCCTGAGCTGTTCCACTACTCTTGGTGCTGGCACCACTGTCTCATCAAGCAGTATGTCATCTACATAGGCGTCGGTTGCTTCATTTACGTCCTCTTCCTCTTTCAACACCCGCTTTAGTATTGCAGTCATGATTTTGGGCGCGATATTCAACCCAAAACCCAAACGCGTCAAGCAGTACGCCTTCTCCTTGAATTGTACCAGCTGATATTTCCATAGATCTTGCTCGACATGGATTTGCAGATACGCCGACTTCAGATCAACAATCGTGGACGCCCCAACCTTCTGTCTCCATCTCCGCATGGTTTCTGCACAAACGTCTATGACGTCACCCCCTGTGTGGTAAGACACATGTTTGTTCAGTTCCCGGTAATCCAACACGGGGCGGTCCTTATCCTTGGTCGACTGGATCACCGCCATGAGAGGTAACAGACCTCCTTTAAGTTCCTCTTTCCATGGCACGAGAATCCCCTCCTTGATCTACCTCTCCACTTCGTCCTCAAAGGACGCCTCCTGTGACTCCGTTAATTTGGTGTCATACCTCCCGACTCGATTCTGCAGGCACAGAGGCCCCGTCGTCCACTTCCATCTGGCAGTCCACCTACCATCGCGAAATGTTGCGATGAAGTCTTGATCCCTGATCTGGCACTCAGCCACTCCACCTCCATCACATGGCGAGGCTTCCGGGTTCGCACCCGCCGCACAGTGGTCGTCACCGAACTCAACGCGTCCATTTGTGTCAACAGTGACGCCCCCCATCCGGCAGAGTACGTCCATGCCGAGGATTGCCTCTACCCCAGGCACCAGACGATCGACTACCAATACTTCTATAGTCAGTCGTCGTTCTCTTATGTCGATGCGAACAGTGCTGGTCCCACGACATTTCACCTCCGTGCCGTCGAATGCCTTGATGCTGCTACCCCCACTCCATCTGTTCACCCGGCCCTTTCGAACCATGTTAGTTGAGCAGCCAGTGTCAACCAGTGCCTCGATCTCTCTCCCCTCCACTGCGACCACGATCCGTGGGGCTATCCCTGCCGTCTTTGCGCCGGGGTATCGGCCGGCGTGATGATACCCCATTAAGTGTTTCCCGGACAGTCCTTGGCTAGGTGGCCACTCTGCTGGCACCGGTAACATATGATCCGCGTCAGATACTTCTCACAGTCTTTTTGGAGGTGCGGCCCACCACATTCAAAACATTTGATTGCCACCTTCACTTGGCTTCGTGCACCGCTCTGTGCAACTGCCGATTCGTCGTTCACCCGCGAGGATCGCCTGCACGTCAGCACCTTTTCCCTGTGGATTACTGCGTGGACATCGGCATTGTCAAATCCGGGCACCTGTTGCAATTCCTTTGCAACATCTTCTGGGAATCCAGTGGTGAAGAATAGCTTGACCGTTGTCTCAAACCCTCGCCCCACATATCCTGCCAGTCCGGCCAATCGCTTCACCTTATTGGCGTAAACATCGACGAACCCACCTGCCCACCGTAGATTCTTCAGCATCTCTGTCGCTTCACATGGGCTTTCTGCGAACGCTCTTTTCAAACGGATTTTTATAATTTCCGCATTCTGTTGTTCGTCTCCGCTAAGCTCGAGATATAGGGCAAGGGCGTCTCCTTCCAAAAATAACGGCAAGAAAGATGCTAGGTCCGTAACGTTTTTCAGTTTCGCGGACAGCTCAACCTTCCTTATCCACTGACAAACGTCGGTACTTCCGTCGAATGACTTCACCATCGTGGTTACACCCGCGTCTGTCATTTCTCCGTGCTGAAGGAGTGAAAAGAAAGAGCAGCCGGGGTTGTAGCTTGTTGTTAAGTTTCGGGCAGTAGGTAACAACCCGAAATAAAAATAAAAATAAACTGCTCTTTCTCTCCTTCCCTTTCGTTCTCTCTCTGCTTCCTTCTATCACTTTAGACCACCTGTTGCTCTGGCACACTGCTCGCCCCCTTGCCCAAACATTGACTGCTCTTATAGTGCAGCCTCCTTTCCACAATCCGTCTCCCCCGGAAGCACTTCCGTTTTCGCCGGAAGTACTTCCTTCCCATAAAATGCATTGCTCCCTCTCTTTCTTTTCCCTCTTTGTGCCCGGATCCCCACACGAGGTAAGTCGCACGTTTGTCATTCAAATATACAACAGAGTGTCCTTGCAGAACAAGCGGGATTCATTAGTTGGGATATCGAGGAAATGTGGGTCGATAATTTACGGGCTGTGAATCATCCACGGGTTTGAAAACTCGTCATCAAACTTCCTCACTCAATTACATGAATTGCATTTCATTGAAAGTTATCACATAGAGTCAATACTCATTTGTTTTCATATTAGACATTTCAGTGAGAAATGCATGACGTATTACAATGGTTAAGTTTATACATTTGATATCAATCAGCAGACGACACTGAAAGGGGATTTAAGAAGTGTGTGTGTCGCCTTAAGTGTGTGTATGCGTAAGACTGTGAAAGAGTTAATGTATTGTATGTGTGTGTGTTGGTATCAGAGTGGCTATGCGTGCATGAGTTTAGAAAAAGGGTATTCAGCTTTCCCAAGGTCCGACAGAGGGTCGATAAGGCTGGAGAAATGCTAATGTTTATTCTGTCGTGAATTTCGGCTACAAATCTGCCATTATATGCATTTGGGGTGGATCTAAACGTCAAACTTAATAAATCCAGAGAAATGCATCTAATTGGCTTTAAATCTTTTTATTTGTTTGTATCTATTCAAGTAAATGCGTGCGCGAAACCGTGTGCGCAGAAACGAGTATAAACATTTTAATTTTGGCCACCGAAGAGTAAACTTCGCCGCTACAATCTTCAGCTAAAGATAGCCGTGCTCGAGAATCCAGTGTATAATGACAGGAGAGAGAGAAAAGGGAAGTCTTTATTCACGTATGTATTTTCGACTAACAAACGTATCTTTTTTTTTAATTCGTAGTCATCTTTATTTTTTAGTTTTAAGAATTGACAAATATGCTCTGAATTAATTCGGAAAACAATTCCGCACACTTAACTCATGTACGGACCTTTTCACACGAGGACCGAAATAATGATTGCACCGTGTTATGATGACGTAACTCATTTTCGTTCATCAAGTCAATTGTTTAAGAATAAGTCCTTATTTAAATCGTTTTTTTATATCTGTTAATTTTGATGTTTATATTTTCTTAAAATATTTTATGTCTTACTGAATTGGACACAAACAGAATTTGTTTCGCTTTACTAAGGAAATCACAACAAACTGATCAAATTGTCGGTTTTGAACACAAAAGAAAAATAAATCATCCATTTTTTTAGGGTTTTTTCGTATTGATTTTTCTGGACTGAAAGGTAAGATATTTTAAACTTTTTATTTAATTGTGCTCAATTTTTTAAGCAATGTTCAACAGTATAATAAGTTTATTTTTATTGCAATCTATTAAAACTTAGGATTTCACCATGCTGGATACCAGACCTGATTTTAAAAATTATGAATCTCCGATTAAAAAATAAAAACAAATCTTAAAAATTATTCAATCTGACATTTAGATTTAAGCAACAAAAAAAAAACAATGTGTTCATTTTAGTATAACTTATATGATTTGTAAGAAAACAATACTTTCTACTATAAAATAAATAAGAAATAATGGTATTCATGGTGTTTTTTACTATCTTACACAGAATAGTTTACCCCAAAAACAAAACTAGATTCTACTTTTGGGGGCGATTACATGTAAACAGTCTGAAAACATTTCCGCAAATAGTTTTGGATGTTTTTCAGAACAGTAACCAACTCCTGATTTATACGTTTACCTTTTGTAAGTATGGATGGTCGGAACGACACTAATCTCGGTAAAAACTCATGTCTATGTCAATGACTTTTTAAAAAACTAATTAGATGAAGTTAACATAATTGAATTAAAAATAAATAAAAAGTCTTCGAATTATTCTTTTTTTTATTGCATACAATTTTTTATTTATGTTTTAAAAAATTTACATCATGGAATTTTTCCATGACAGACATATTTCTTGATAAAAATTTGTACGAGTCAAAAAGTATTAATTTTTTGTTCATGAGTTAATAACATTTTTAAATAATTTATATTCAAAAATAAAATAAAATTAACGTCATGCAATTTTTTCATTACAGAAATATTTATTGAAGATTTTTTAAGTTGTTATTCTGTCGGTTTTTTTTTAATTTTTTGAATAGAAAACAAATATCTGCTTTTAATACAAAAAACATTAAAGTAAAAATTAATTAAATGAACGAAATTTGTTTTTCCAAAATGTATGTATTTTTTTTTCTGTATAAAATGTGGAAAATCAATCGAGTTATTACGATGGTCGTGATTATCAGCAATATCATTTTTTAAACTTATTTTTTTATTGTCTTTTGGACCATCCATACTTACATAAGCTAAACGTGTAAATCAGAGGATGATTACTCTTCCAAATAACTATTTTCTTTTATTTTTAAATGAAATATTTTAGAGTGGGGGATCACTTTCCTATATAAATTTAACGTAAATTGAGCACCCACTACCGGGCCGTTTAACTGTAATGTGGAGACGTGGAACCAATTTTTTGGAAGAGGCTATTTTGCCGGTCGCGTCAAAATAACGACCCCCTGGTTATTCTGCCGGGACCGGCAAAATTACGAGGGGGTCGTTATTTTGCCGGTCCCGGCAGAATAACGAGGGATCTTTATTCTGCCGGCTTATGTTTTTTTAACCTGTTATCGTCTTGTGAAAGAAATGGTAATGAAATAAATAAGGACAAATATTTAATAACAATTTATTTTCATCGTCATCATCAGTTGTTATTCTGTCGGTTATTTTAATTTTTTGAATAGAAAACAAATATCTGCTTTTAACACAAAAAAACATTAAAAGTAAAAATTAATTAAATGAACGAAAATATCAGACAATTAGATTCTTTAGTCGCATTTAGAAGTAATTTGCGTCGGATAAAAAATGTTTTAGTTATTTAAGAAAAAAAAGTTTTCATTCATTGATATAAAAATAAATAACTCTTGTTAAGAAATCTGATTATTAAAATAATTAAAGATAAGTCCCTAAAGAAATTAAATCAGATATAATTTTTTTAATTTCAGTTTTATAAACAGTCTAAACAGCAATTTTAAAACTGATTTTTCACTATCTTTTAGGATAAATGTTAGGACTATTTCTCATCATTTCACTAAATTAACCATTAAATTGAATGTTTTTTTTTGCGATGAAATAAAAACAGTAGTAATTGTCAGTAATTTCAACTGCTACATGTAACGACGAATGTTAATGCAAAGTTGAATTGTTTTACACACAAACATTGTGAGGTTATCCGGTAGAGAGTTATATTAAAAGAAGTAGCCATAAACGGGGTTCAAAACAAATTATTTGTACTTAAAAACATGAGGTGTATTTTTTTACAATAAAAACTACGTAAATGCATTTAAATGTACATAGAAATACATCGTAGTTACTTAGTCTATGGTGATATAAAACTTTTTTTTTCGTAAGTCGTGGCGAAAACCGCCGTATAAATTATTTATTTAATTTTTTAAAATAGTCAGAAGTTTTTATTATTTCTGTTTTTATTGGGAAAATGTTGAAATAAAAATAAACCGGCAGTTGACTCGTGAAATATTTACTGTAACTGTAACAGTTAGGTTAAATAAACCTGAACCGGCAAAATAAAAGCCCCATCGTTATTCTGCCGGGACCGGCAAAATAACGAGAGGGTCGTTATTCTGCCGGTCCCGGCAAACTAGCCTATTCGAAAATTTTTTAATTTGTGCTAGAAGGAGGTAAATGTGAGTTAACTAAGATGATATTTTAACATTTAATTTCCTCCTTTTTTGGGGGAGGGCGGGGGCATTTTTTTTAATAATTAAATAAAATACGGAAGCAATATTTAATGTTTAATGAAACATTTTTGTTTAAATTGTGGATGGGGTGGGGAAGGGTTTAATTATTTTTTGATTACTTTTAAGGAATAGGTTCATTTGCAGTTGTGAAGTAAGCAATTCCCACTTTCTGGAGAAAGTCGAATCAAGTTTAAACACAGTACGAACTCAACTAACGGACTTTGAAAACTAAAACTTAGCTTAGGATGAGGTTAAGGTTAGTTTATGGTTAGGTTATTGTTAGTTTGTGGTTAGGGTAAAAATAAAAAAAATAAACAATTTGGTTCATATTGTGTACATTGTTCTGTGAAGTTAATTGAATGTTCGTTATCGTCACTTTTACTTAGCCAAACACGAGTATTTTCTACCATGGTCTTTTTATTTTAGCAAGCGGTTGCTAATTTCAAAATTTAAACATAGCCCCCCCCCCCTCAAATTAAACTTTTTAAAATTATCCCCCATTTATATTTAAAACAACAAAAATGAACTATATGAATTAAAAAATGTCCTCATCCAACGTTCCGATTCCAAAATAAAGAAACATTTAAGTTTACGTCTCGATTTACCGCTAAATAAGCAGGAAGTGGGTGCTATGCCACGTTAAATTTATCTACGAAAGTGATCCCTCACCTTAAAATCTAATCTATTTATTTTATTCAAATTTCTTTTTTGTTGATATTTTTACAGGCTGTTTACATGTAATCTCGAAAGAAAGTAGAATTTGAAAATTTTGAGGTTGTAAACTTTGTCGGGTTTTATAGTAAAAATTGATGTTTTTACTATCACAGTCATCCTATCACTTCTCCCCCAAAATATTAGATACTGTTTATTGTGGGTAATTACATGTGACCAGCGTAAAAATAAATTCTGCAAATAAGCGATTAAAACTTTAAAAAGGAAGTGGATAATTATGATCCTTCAGGCAATCGTTTAACCCGGTTGAAAAATCGGCGCACACTTTTATTTTTTGTCCATGTACTTTACCTTGGATATAACTCTTATTTTTCTAATCTTTCCAGTTCCTTGTTAATTGTGTCTAATGAGGAAAAGGAGACGTTTCTCTTTGGTTTAAGTTTAAACTTGACTTCTCTCTTTATACATGAACCCAAACCCTCAGAGAAAACTCTGGGATATTTTTCTTTCAATTCATTCATGAATTTTTCATTTTTAATATATATTTTTTCTTTTCTGCACTGTTTATTTCGTTTAAAAAATACATTGGGAGTTCAAATAAATTGAACAGTATTAACCAGTCTATTCCGAAGAGACATGATTTAATCCCTAGAATCACATATACTTTTGTTTTTGCAGTTTTCCCACAAACAGAAATATCGCACTTTAATTCTCCTGTAAAGTTTCTTTTCTTCCTGAAACCCCTTTAGCAAATTTCTTGGTTTCAGATAATTTGGGTGTTTTAATTTTTTCTCTGTTTTTTCGTCAATAATTCTTATTCAGAATCCAGTAAAAAAGTGACCGTACGACCATGTATATCTACATCTACGTATTTTCGATTTTCACTGTTTTCGATTTTTTTTATAACGCAACGTTTACTTTTTAAAAATTCTTTTTCTTGTGGCAAACAGACCACTTATGCCCCTTAATTGAACAAGATTCACAGAATTTGTTCTAATACCAACCTTCATCTTTAGTATTCTTAGTATTTCCGCAAGTCTCACATTTTCATGTCTTTTTGAGTTTTTTTGTTTTTATGCGTTGTACTTTGGCAACACTCTTGCCCTCAATTTCGCTATTATCCATTTTAACATTAATGATGTGCTGACATTGTTCTGTCACTCATTGTAACGTGATGTTTTTCTGTTGTTCCACCATTGTTAAGATTCTTGACCTCATTTCTTTGTTCGTAGGGGCTGTTTGTTTTTGAACAAAGATTAGCCATTTGAATAAATCTTTGTCGATTTCATCTATCTTGAATTTCTCAACCAAAGAGTTTACTGTTCCTGCGTATGCCAAAAAATCCTGGTTATCTGTGTTTACGATGATAAGACATTTGTATCGCATGTGAAATAAACTATTTCTTTCACTGAATATATTCGACAGTATATTTATAGTTTCAGCGAATAAACTCACGCAGGGTTTCTTGGCAATATCAAGTTTGTATATTGTGTATTCTCTTTTGTTACCAGTTTCTTTAATAACCGGGTTATCTGTTCTTCATTTGCCCAATCGAAGCACATTTTAGTGAATATCTTTCTAAATCTTCTGAAATATGCTGGAAATCTAATACCACAACCAGGTTCGTATTAAAATTCAGATAAAGAATTTGCGATTCCTTCGGCAGAAGAAACCCTGTTTTTTTCTTTCATTGGTGGTCTGTTTCAGAATTTTCAAAGTTTTTCTGCTGTTACATTACTTTTTGCTGCAACTCTTGATATTTATGTTGTTTTTGCTGCATAATCATACACATCCTTTCAGTCATTTCGGCTAATTGTTCCATATTGAAATTACTCCGAATTCGACACAAAAAAATTCAGTTTTTTTTAGAAAAAGTAATAGCAATGAGTGTACTATTAATTACTAAAAAGTATTGAACTTTTATCTTGTATAGTTCGTAATATTAATGGTCCGATTTCGGGTCACGGTCCATCATTTTATTTTTACAAATCGAACAAGAATATATTTTTTCTCTTTTAAAAAAGTATCCCTCTTTGACATTCCCTTTTTAAAGATGTCTTTTACTTTGCCTAAAAATTAAAACAAATCTACAATAATCCTTGTTTGTTAACGTACATGTATGTCTAACGATGAAAACTGTTGGATGCTTTTTTTTGTACCTTGTAGAGGTAAATCCTTTTTTGTAGTGTGAATTCGATTAATGAACCACGTTTGCATTTGATATCTTCTAAAATTGGGTTTCGAATCCTTGTTTGCCAGCTCATTTAGTTGACTTTACCCTATCTTTCATGGGTTCGTTTTCGAAATTCTCGCCGCCAGCTTATATAACTTTGTTGGTATTTATAATAACAAAAATAACCAGAGTTTTAAGCTTTTAAAAATAAGATGGTTTATTACAATGTATATCTTGTACAAACCAATAGCCCTGCCCGTAATCCAAAAGGATTAACCCAATACACTCGAATACCATTGAATTGAGTCCACCATCCATATTACTGTTTGTAGTATATATATATATATATATAATATATATATATATATATATATATATATATATATATATATATATATATATTACAGACTAGTACTCTTATCAGCTTGAGGGGAGTCAGATATCCTATCACAACACAAACTCAACGTTTGACAGGAAAAGGATAACTTTAATGGAATATTCGAATATCTATGTATCTCATATAGAGATCAATTGTTAGCCCAAGGATGGACCCTTGATTTCTGAGAACTTCGACTGAAGTAAAATAAACAAAAAGAGAAAGCAATATTCTTGTAATGTATGTGGATGTTCTGGTTCTAATAAATCAAATTTATGGACACACTGAAGAATTTAAATTACCTACTGGTAGGTTTGTATTTTTTTCTAAAGATATTAAAATAGACTTTGGTTTCGACAAATGTGCTTAGTGTTCCCTCAACGATGGGATCAAGGTTGACGTGGAAAACGTACAACGTGACGTAGAAACTGATTTAAAATGCATAGAAAAGTAAGAACAATTAAAAATACGTTGGCATTGAAGAAAATGATTTAATTAAACCCGATAAAATGAATGACAAAAATTGTCAGAAAATATGTAAGCAAAATCTATACAACAGCTTAAAAACTAAAACAAAATAACTGCCAGTAACCAACTTACCATGCCAGTAATAACACAGCTTTGCATTATATACAGGTTAGAAGAGGAAATTAATTGACATTGCCTAGTTCATCATAAGGTATAGACACAAGTACCTACAAAGGCTGCATCTGACTAAATTAACAGGCGGTATGGGTCTCTGAGAAATTAACCATAAACATAGAGCAACTATTGTAAGCGCTGATCAAGATCTGCCGAACCCCCAGAACCCAAACCTTATGATGGTACATCATCCTACAAGAGTGATAAACAACCTCCATGAGAAAACTAGTAAAACATTTTGGACAAGACTATCTCACAAATAAGACAGAAGTACCAAACAAGCCTGCCATGGAAATAGTCCAAAAGACATGCCCGGAATACACTAATACCTTTCATAGTAGAAAATTTGAAGAATGGGCCAACCAACAATAGCCTAGAGTGAGCTATGCAAAACAACAAGTGAAAGCGCTGCCACACAGAAGTAGAGAGTGGGGGCCACCTGACAATGGAGTGTGTAAATATCGACTGGACCATCTGTAAAAAATCAATATCGAGTGTAGCAGTAAGTCCATGGAACATATACCAGAAAGAACTGTAGGAAATATGTCACACATTATGAATGAATACTATATAATACCCACAGCTACATACCTAGAAAACAGAAATTTTAAACCTGACATTTAGATATGGGACAAGGTGGGAAAGTAGAAACCCTAGTTAAAGTCAGTGTCCTTCATGATACGAACTTAAAGATTGCTGAAAGGGATTAGATAACTAAATACCAAGGTCTTACCTACGATATGAAAATAAAATGGAATCTTAGGAATATCTCTATCATTCCAGTGATCATAGAAGCAACCGGACTTGTGAAAAGGAATTTCAAAAATACCTGGTGAATATTCCATGTGAACAAAGTGCAAGAGAAATACAAACAATTGCAATGAACGAGATCTCCCGGTTGGGTCTCTGAAGTAGCAGGTGAATGTCTGGTATACAGTAGGATGTCTCATCTCCAGAAAAAAGGATTTAAAAAGAGCTATATTCTTGTGAAATATATTGATATCTTTTTTGTCAACACTCAAATCTTGTGAAATATTTGGGAACTCATACATTTGTTTAACTAATTCTACCAGGAACAGATATATGGTACATAATTTTGAAATAAACTATTCTTATTATTATGTGATACATTTTTAAAGCTGTGTAATGGTGTGTGATTTGACTTTTCTCTCGACCAATACCAGGCATATTCTGCAGTTTCTGATCGATCACATAAATATTTTGACAATACTTTTATACAACCGTTGTAATATCAACATGTTTACAAGCGACAGCTTTATTTCATGTTTTAGGCGTTTTGTGATTTTTTTACTTTCTTAATTATCAATTAGGTGTTACTACTATTTTCAGTTGAATAACGTTAACAGGTTTGAAATGAAATTGTTTTTAGAGTATATAACAGCAAGAAAAAACATATATTCAACAAATAATTCATGATAGACAGTTAATGTTACTTTTCTACAAACCTTCCCAAATAATGAGTGTTTAAAATTATTTTAAATCGCTTTTATTTACATATTTTTTCTCGGAGTGATCCTATCTATTGAAGATGGCGTCGAGTACGAAACCATGTGTGCATCGACAATCGCAAAAAAATGAAACAAAAATACAGCTAATAACTGTCATATTGAGCAAAAATTTAATGTTCAACCGAACTGCCCGTTTTTATTTCCTCTGTACTTTTAATTTTCGTTTTTTAGGGTTTTGTTGACGACCGCTAGATTTAACAGGGAATCTACTGACAAAATTGTTAATTACACGACTGCAGAACAGGGATAAAACATGTAAATAAAATCACTGTAAAATACCTTTAAACACAAACAATCAGGCAGACATGTAGTAAAAAAGGTTGACAGTAATTTGTTGAATATTTGTTTTTTCAACCCTTTTCTCAGCTGTGGAATACTCTAGGTATTATCCAAAGATGTTTTATTTTCGTACAGTTTTGCTTTTTTTTTATTCATCTAAGATCAAAAGTTAAGGATGAATAATAATTTTTTCTTAGAAATGATGTTATTACAAACCAATAATAGAAGATGGTTTGATGTACATGAAAATATTAAACATGAAGAGAAGAGTCAATTAAATACATGAAGAAAGAACAAAATAAAGTATAACCCCTAAATAAGATTAGGTAAAATATTTATTACTTGTTAATATGATTTTTCAGTTTTGTTCTCACAGATGTTTGAAGATAAAATATTTAACATGCCCATGGTTACACGCCCGTTGCATACAAACAATTTTGACATTGAGATGAATTAAGGGTGAACAATATTTTTCTACAAAAAAACATTTGCTTGGAATAATGACTGACAAATTGAGAAATGTGTTAGAAAAAAGGGAAACAAAATAGAAATAATAAATAATAAATAGGTATTGAATTTGAATGTAGCTTTTCTAACCTAATTAATTTTCTTGTGGGCACATATGAAACCTCTCTAAAGAAAACTTTGTTGATATGTTTGTATAATTTTGCATATACGTATATCGAATATGTATGTGTTGTAAGAAGGCAGAAATAATAGTATGCCAATAAATACTTTTTTTGATGAACCTATGGAAATGTACTCTCTTCATCATCAAATGTTTACATTACAGTGAAATATATATATATATATATATATATATATATATATATATATATATATATATATATATATATATTAGTTTCTTGTTTTCTCACCGTAACGGAAATCATATAGCAATTCTAGATATAATTGTCTCTGGAATATATCCTCACAAACGCCTGTATCGACTGATTCTGTATCTAGTTAGATTATATTGGGTTATTTTTCTCGTATGACTTTTACAGTGAACTTATTAAGATTCTGGTAATTTAATCCAATCATATTTATAATAATGAACAAACAGAATGTTTATATATGAACACAAATACTAAAAAAATTCATCGAATTTATTTTTATTTACAGATGTTCCTGCTTGAACGTACGGAATTTGAATGGATCATAATTTTCTTTGAAAAATAGTATATAGTAAATTATTTTCCCATATCGAAGACAACAGCAATATCTGTACGAAAAATTATTTTCCTGGATATTACTACATAACAAATTCTAGGAATGGACAGATACAAATCACAAAGTCAACCAAGATTCTCGTGAATTATATGGCTTTGGTAAAGACAAAGTTCTTATACAGTATAGGGATTTTTTTGCACTAAGGGATATCTCTTACAGAAGGAAGACAAGATAAATACTGTATACTTGTGAAGTATATTGCATTTCTATTAGCATGAAATAAAATGTGGTACTATATATGAGAATTTACAATAGAGAAAAGAATAGATAAAATTGAATATTTTGAAACACTTCGGTGATAACCTTCAGTGGATCAGGTTTAGTGAAACATGCAGCTAAACACTGTAAAAAAGCTACATTCTTGTCAAATATGTGAATATTCTTGTTCTCAAAAATCAAAGTTAGTTAAACATATGAGAACTCACACTGGGGAAAAGCCATATTCTTGTGAAATTTGTGAATATTCGTGTGCTGAAAAATCATATTTAGTGAAACATATAAGAACTCACACTGGGGAAAAGCCATATTCTTGTGAAATATGTGAATTTTCGTCTGCTGATAACTCAAGTTTAGTGAGACATATCAGAACTCACACTGGGGAAAAGCCATATTCTTGTAAAATATGTGAATATTCGTGTTCTGCTACATCAAGTTTACTGAGACATATAAGAACTCACACTGGGGAAAAGCCATATTCTTGTGAAATATGTGAATATTCATGTTCTCGAAAATCAAGTTTAGTGACACATATGAGACAACACACCGGAGAAAAGCCATATTCCTGTGAAATATGTGAATATTCGTGTTCTCAAAAATCCTATTTAGCAACACATATAAGAAATCACACCAGAGAAAAGCCATATTCTTGTGAAATATGTGAATTTTCGTATGCTAAAAAATCAAGTTTAGTGAGACACATCAGAACTCACACTGGCGAAAGGCCATATTCTTGTAAAATATGTGAATATTCGTGTTCTGACACATACAGTTTAGTCATACATATGAGAACTCACACCGGAGAAAAGAAACCATATACTTGTAATGTCTGTGAATATTCGTCTTCGTATCAATCACATTTAGTGCAACATATTAGAACTCACACTGGGGAAAAGCCGTACTCTTGTAAATTATGTGAATATTCGTCTTCTGAGAAATCAAAGTTAGTCAAACATATGAGAACTCACACCGGAGAAAAGCCATATTCTTGCAATGTATGTGAATATTCTTGTGGTCAAAAATCAAGTTTAGTGACACATATGATAACTCACGGTGGTGAAAAGCCATATGCTTCTGAAATATGTGAATATGCTTGTTCTATGAAATCCGCTTTAGTAAAACATGTAAGAACTCACACTGGAGAAAGGCCATATTCTTGTGAAATATGTGAATATTCTTGTACTGATAAATCAGGTTTAATAAAACATATCAGAATTCACACTGGCGAAAAACCACATTTTTGTAAAATATGTGAATATTCTTCATCTAAAAAAACAAATTTATTGAGACATATTAAAACGCACACTGACGAAAAGCCATATTCTAACATGAATAGGCTCCATACCAAGACCAAAAAAAATACTGGTGTCCCATAGGATAATATACCGAAACCAGTAGTGGACAGGACATATCTGTCACAAAAATAAGGCGGTCTAGGTCTCACTGAAATCAACCATGCATATAGAGCCACCATAGTAAGCTTTGGGCAGCACATTAGAAGCTCTACAGACGTGGGAATGTTAAGGGACCATTATGAGCATCTATCCCAACAAACCTCAGTCACAAAGCTTGATTATAGGTGTGTTAGAGTCATGCTGGAAAAAATTCCTGCAGCCTACTACGAACCAGCAACCTGCATAGCGAGAAAGAAGATTTAGCTTTAGAAAAAATTGAAATAAGAACAATGAAACTAAGATGACAGCAACATAAAAGAGCAGGGAATTTCTTGGAAGAGCTTAACAAAGTATATATAAACGAAGAGGCCTCACTCTAATTGCTCAAGAATGGCAGACTTCTATTTGACGTGGAAAGAATTTTTATTGCCGGACAAGACTAAGGCTTACTCACAAATAGATTCAAATAAATAGCTGGCCTCTAAACAAACGGTCAGTGTAGATTTGCCACTCAGCAATTAAGAGCCAGAAGAGCACGTCAGAGAAGCTGAGTGTTCCTGTTACCGAAACAAGGTTGCTAAAACTGTGATTGGCCACAAAGGAATATAGGTGTATGCAGCAATTACAGAAGGTCATCTTAGATGGATGGTCGGATTAAAATATAAATCTCGACCCAGACGTTAGACGATACTTCACAGTATGAAGCGGCTAAGTCTGTAGAACCCTTAATTGTCCACAAAGTCCCCTAAAGACCATAAGCAGGAAGAAATACACCCACACTTTAAGAACAGATGCATTGATGAGTAATCTGGACAGAAATGTGCCACATACTTCGTCGATTAACTTTCCAAGGACTATATTAATTAAGAAGGGTCTTTGTACTGGCTAAAAGGGGTGCCCTCACTACGACCAGTAGAGGCTTATAATGGCCGCTAAAGTCCAGGGCATGATGACAAAAGCGTTTAAAAAGATGGCTGGTCTTAGTCAGGACAACAAGTGCAGGTTTTGCCACACGGAAGTGGAGAGTGTGAGCCACCTGATATCGAGTTGCAAAATCATGTTGGCAGATGACTCCTACATAGCCCGATATAATGGAGTGTGCAGGTACCTCAACTGGACCATCTGTAAGAAACTGAATATCAAGTGTAGCAACAAGACCTGACAACATCTACATGAGAGAACTGTGGGGAATGAGACATAAACCATCCATTATAACCATGAAACTTCCTAGCTACCTATCTGGAAAACGCAGCTGTCAAACCTGACATTGTCATATGGAACAAGAGAGAGAGAGAGCGGCAACTTTGGTTGATGTAAGTATCCCTAATGATGGGGTCCTTAAGAGAGGTGAAAGGGAGAAAATAACAAAATATCAAGGTCTAATGTATGTTATGAAAAGAAACTGGAACATCAGAGAGTTCTCCATCATTCTAGTTATCATAGAAGCCACTGTACTCATGAAGAAGAACTTGAAAAAGTATTTAGGCATATACCTGGTGAACCAAGTGCAAAAGAAATCCAAACAGCTACACGCAAGCGAACAGTCAGAATCCTTAAAAGAGGTCTAGGTTTGTGTCTGTAAATAGCGAGTGATCGTATGCCATTTGGAAGCAAATAAACGGAAAGAAACAAAAATGGTAAGTTAAAAACCATATTCTTGCACAGTATGCCAATAATCTTGTTCTCATAGATGAAGATTAGTGAAACGTATAAGAACTGCTAGTGAGGATATCCTTGTGAAATAGTTTAAATGTCTGTTTTGTGATACCTTTGCAAAAATGAGAACAATTCCAGAATCACAAAATATGGGATAGATATAATCAGAATAAAAGCTCTTGGTGAAGCAATATATTA
Organism: Sepiola atlantica; assembly: GCA_963556195.1. NCBI lineage: Eukaryota > Metazoa > Mollusca > Cephalopoda > Sepiida > Sepiolidae > Sepiola > Sepiola atlantica. Next base: position 143,742,151 of record OY744525.1, read on the forward strand.
CTTTACGAAAACTAACCTAATTGAATCTGTACAAACGGAAAGAACAATTGGTGCTGATATTGACATTGGAATCAACCAGAATAAAACATCAAAAACTGACAGAAAGCTGTCATTTTCCAAACTCTGCTACCCAAACAAGAAACACATAAAAAAAAATGTAACATGTCAAAAGTTTTATTTCCTGAAAAACAATGCCTTCTCTATACATTTAAAAAATCTAATTGTACATCCATTGGATAGTTGGAGAAAACAATTGCCCAATCAGCAACCCCCTTATTGTTCAAAAATTATTTGAAGCCCAATCTATTGATAGTACATATGAGTCCACAGACATCAGCTACCTGATACGATACGATGCAACCCAAGCCTAGGATTCCTACTACTGGCAAAGCAGAGACATTTCCAATGGGACTCCCCACTAAAAAACTTAACATCTTTCCCAAACCTTTTTAGGATAAATTGTATGGTGTCTTTGCATTCACCTAAAAGAAATATTCGTTACCCACATTCTAACAAATCTGGATAGAAACTGTATCATGAAATTAAAAAAAAAAATAGCTTCCCACATGCTAACATATTGGATAGAAACTCATGAAACCTGTGGTTTTTTTATGTTCAGTTATTGTTTGATCTGTCGGAGACAACTTTGTTAGAGATCATGAATGTTAAGCGATTTATTCATTTTTCACTATTATTTTACTTCATGTATTTTTTTCAAAACTTTGGATCAATTTAACAATGAGAATATAAAATTAATAAACTCAACAAAATGAAGTAAACCCATTTAATATTGACATCAGTTACTTAACAATAAAAATTTGCTTAGGACAGATAGTGTTGCTATCAACCTGAAATCTGCAGTATTTTTTGTAAAACATATTAAACACTTTTAAGAAAACACTTATTTTCTACAAGTATTAAAATATATAACCAATTTAACTGTTAACAGATATAGCACAAACTTTAGAAATTAAATATTCTCATCAGTATTTGATACAGAGCTAAAGAATTTTAATGCTCTATTATTTGACTTTTCTCTCGACAAATACAACACATGTGGTTATGTTTTTCGCAGATTTAATCGATATTCTTACAATACTTGCCTCTATTGGTCTATTCTTTTATTTCATGATAAACCCATTCAGAAGCCCTTGTTGGGAATTCTCTGTCCCTGGACTTCACAACTTTTTCTAGTTTTGTGCTTTGGTTTATTTTATTTTTGGTAGGCTCGTTTTGGACCGCTTCCACCACTTTCCTGACACTCATGTCTTATTTGATTCATATTTCCCCCGGGCCCTTGACATGATTACATATACATCTAATTGGCTTCTGATCGAGCCGTTGGAGAGGTGTTTTCGAGTGTATCCTGTTCTTTCGATTTTCCTCAGGCAAATCTATTTACTTCTTCCTCCGGTGACCATGTTCACTCCCGTTCTAACAAATGGCTGAAATGCCCTGGTTACATGATTTTGATTTTGCATAAGTTTACCCATAAATTTGCTCTTTACATCTTTGGTCGATTTGGTACAACTTAAGCAACCATCGGACTTCTCTGACTATTTCGCGCTGTACGATTCAGTTTTGGGTACCATAAATCTAATATAGCTCCTCCTGGTCTCAGCTGCCAGTGGACAACGTTTATTGCGCTATCATTTATGATATCAATCATGCTCCATCTTTCGGCAAATTTGGAGTCGCATATAGAAACTTTGATTCACCTCAGAAAAAGCCTCCAATAACTTTGCAAGATTCATCGATCCAACTCCTCCTTTATTACACAAACTTAGCAAATCGGTCCATCCTATTTTCTATGTCTGCGAGTACCTTACTTTGATCGTGTTTTATTTTAATTAAAGCAGCATCAGTTGCATTTGTAGACTTGCAGTACTGTGCCGTTGATTCTTTTTAAGAGTCACTTGCCATAATCTTTACCATACGGTTTCCCAGTAATTATTGTAACTCATGATTAACTTTAGAGGACTCTGTTTACTGGGTGTAAGTCGGTAAGCCACTTTATATATGTTGTAAAGTATCAGACTTTTTACAAAAAAAGTTATGTTCAATAATGTTTTTTATGAATTATTTTAATGAAAATATTTTAGCAGAGGAAATTATCACCTACCTAAACTTTCTGGGGTTTACAGTGTGTGTTCCTTTTCTTTAGATGCTTGTAAGGATCGTTCCTGGTCGATGTTCTGTCTTTCCGATGATTGTTATTCTTCTGTAGATGATTTGTCAATTTGTAAGCTGTAACAGTGTCGTGGAAGTCGTCAGCACCAAATTTGGTTATTGTTCAGTGGAAGAGTCTGGCTTTTCCATAGATTTCTCCCTGAGTTTCTTCTTTGTCATAAAACTAATGTATCACTATCATGGGCCGGGTAGTGTAACTTGATGTGTCTGCGCTGTGTTAACGTTTCTGAAGGGTTGTTTTCATCCCCGAACGTCAATATAAGCTCCCTAGTTGGGTGCGATAGTCAAATTCGTTTTCAATGAAAGGGTTAATCCTATAGTTATATTTGAGGGGTTTCATGCGTCATTAATTCTGCTTGGTTTGGCACTATCGGCTGGGAATTGAACACTTATATGAAAAGGAGCGAACGATTATCTGATATGTAAATATAATTGTTGTTATTCATTACAGACAAACAATAAATAAGTTGAATGAGTTTGTTTTCGGAGGGTAGTGGAAGGCATTTTTTTACCAACCCATTTAAAAAAAATATTTCGTCTAATTTATTTTTGTCTGATTTTAAAAAGGTACCAGTATTTTTATGAGGGTAGAAGAGCGTTTTCTATCCACCAAATTTATATTTTATTTGTAAAATTCCAAAGTAAATGTGTAAAATAACGTGAATTCACAAACATTACATTATATAGGAAAGTGATCGGTAAGTGTACACACTAAAAAAAAAACACTAAGCATACGAAGGATAAAGTTAGGGATTAAAAAATGTTTTAAAAAAAATTAACTGACATTGTAAACTCAATTTTCCATATCCATCAGCGGCATTCTTAGCATCAATTGAGCAATCGATAATTTTCTTGTCTTGTAGCAGATCCTTATTTGTTGGGATGAAGTATAGTTCGATTTGGACATAAGAGACCACCCTCCCAAGCATTACATCCTCCGACATAAAGTTGGTTTATTACCAGCCACCTGAGAAGCTCTAAACAAAGAATTCTGATGGGTCTATGCTCTGTTATTTGTATATCCTTACTAACATTACACCGACATTGTGTCACATCTTTTGTCGAGCTTTTGTAGACTCTTTGGAAAATTATTATTGTTATGTCTAGTTTTGGGGCATGATGTAGCCCTTGCTCGAAACAGACACATAGAAGATTACAGTTTGTATGAACTTTGGCTTCAAAAAACGGACTTTATGCAGAATATAGGCTAGCCACTTCTTGCTTTTCTTATGCAACTGCTTCTGACAGAAGTTCTCTTCTGATAAAAACCCGAGCATCCCTGGCATAACTGGATTTTGAACTTTAAGATACGTTTCTTTTTTGTCATAAGACATTCATCTTGGACGTTAGTTGTGACAATCTCGACTCTTTTCGTAGGAGTGCTGAAGATGCCCGTTCAGCGCTTTCTTCATTGTCGCCATCCAGCTCCATCTATCTCGCCAAAGTTTATATTACCTTGTCCAAATATTTTTGCACCTTTTGGAACTTCTAGGCGAATTTAATTCTGTGGACATAAGCAGAATTCCTGCTAGCCACTGATTTCACATCGCCCTTGCTAATCTCCAGCTTACATCTTACAGTTTTCAAGAATGGCGAATCAAGTGCAAATCATTATGATGAAGGTCACTCTTTTCCAATATTCTTATGCTTACAGTTCCTCGCCAACTCTCAACCTCACCAAAAATACACAGAAATAGCTATCCGTCACACTTTCCGTGATAACATACTAAAAATGGTTAAAAAAATGAAAGCATAAAAAAATCCAATTCATCCTAAACACCGTGTATTTAAATATCATATGTTTGTTATTAAATAAAAACTGAATGTATACTTTATGTTTGTTTTCATATTAAAAATTCATCCCTTATATTGTTGCCATTACACATTTTCACAAATAACTATTTTTTCATAAAAATTTATATTTAGTTATTTCGTTGAATTTTTGAAATTAAAATTCTATGAATGAGAAAACTGAATTGCCAAAACCCCAGACAACAAGAATATAAAAGAACTAAAGGAGAACAAAATATATCAAGAGAAACATTAAGCATTTTTATTCATATCATTTTTGTTAAGTTGAAAATTTCCTTAAGAACGTACAACAAGCAAATATTAAAGTTTTTTTTTCATGCAAATTCATAAAATCTATTGAGAATGACATTTTTAGTAAATTAGTGAACTCTAACTGAAAAACTATTATGTACAATAGGGACCTCCAATTGGTTGTGAACTATTTACCCCCCTATATATAACACGATGTAACTTTAATTTAGATTAAGATTATCAACAAAACTTTTTTACCATTCAAAAGAGGATACATTAAATAAACTGCTGATGATTTTTTAGAATTTTTTCCAGCATACGAAACTCATGAAAATGTGAAGTTAAAATGTTGTGTACTTTTTTTTACGTGATAAACTAACGTTCTTATGTATAAGCATTTATGTGCGCTGTGATAGGCACATTTTTAATAAATCTCGCATAAATCAAGTTATGGCCAGATCTTCACGAAATTTTCAATACTTATTCATTATAGGACTAATTTATCTTTAAAATGCTGTTTTCCTAAAATATATTAGGGAAAATATTTTTTTTACGTGATTCCCCCCCCCTGTTTCATTTTATGAAATATTGAACGAAATATATTGTCATCCGGCGATTTTTTTTTCTTATATAAAACTAAACTCTTTTAAAAAACACATTGGATTAATTTTATTAAATTTTACGTAAACTGTTTTAGTAAACTGGTCCGTGAATGCACAAATAAAAAGTGGAAATAAAAGCAATATTATTATGTTTTGAATTTTTTTTTACCTTTTCTCAATAAAATATACTGTGATTTATTGAAATGCAAACAAAAAAAAAGTTTTACGAAATAATTTTTATTTTCAGAGACATTTATTCATTTGATCGTATTGATCGAGTTTATCGGTTTTAAACATCATTTTTGAACATATTCGTGTTCGAAATTTTTCAAAATATTTTAATATAATATAGCCCGAAGTATTATGAATCGTAAAAGACAAAAGTTGTGGCGGATGTCATATTATGTACTTGGAAAAAACTACTTCATTTGCTAGAAGTAAGAAAATTTTTTTGCACTAACTGATTTTGCCGCAACTATGGAACGCAATACTAGCCATAATTAACACGTCAATTTTTAAAGTGAAATTGTCCCACGCGCATACATTTTTAGAGTAAAATTGGTGCACGCCGCACGCTAATTTGTAAACAGTAACACTAATAAGAAAAAACGTTGACAAAAGTAATTATTATTATTATTATTATTATTATTATTATTATTATTATTATATATTTATAATACTTTTTATCATTTTTCTTTTTTCAAATTAAAATGTTTATCCATTTCGAAATATAAACTTATTTTTACTTTGAATTTTTATTATTCAATTGACGAATATTTTTAATCATTAACAAACCACAATACTTTCTCCATTTTCATTTTTAGTTTACTTTTTATTATATAAAATTTAACCCAAATTTAAGTCAAATGCTAACAAAACAAAATAGATAAATCGTTACTTGCAGTAATATTTTAAATGTAAACATTTTTCAGTAAAAAAAAAAGTAATAATCTGTCTCAAGGAAGAAAAAAATGGTTAAAACAAACCGTTAATTTTGTTTACACCATAGTAGTAAAGTAATTTGTTTCACTTCTGTTCATCCGTACATAGATAATATCTTGCCATGTCTCACGCGATGTTTAGTAAACACTACCCCGTGTGTCGTAAAACAAGAAAATTTCGTAGTTTCATCGGACAATGAAGAAGGGTTTCTTTCAGAATTTGATAATGTAACCTTTAACTAAACTATTTTACTTTAAAACAAGTATAACTTTATTTGAGAGAGTTTTTTTTGCAATCGGTAAAGCAAAACGAATGTATGACTTCTTAACGTACACATGAAATAGTGACGTCACCGTTCTTCACATGCAATTGGAGGTCCCTAATGTACAACTGAACGTAATTTGTTATACTTCACAATCAGAAAATGTGGATAAAAATTATAAAAATAGAAAAACAATAAATACCTGGGTTGCATTAAAACAAATACAATTGCACTGTCGCAAAGATTTATTGAATAAATTCGCAATTCTTCATGACTGATATTATAAATCCTTTTAGTGATGCTTCCAAATAAATAAAAAATTCTCTACTCTATATGTAAACATTTCACACCAATATAATAATAGTAATAAAATAAAGAAATTAGCATTTGATGAAGTAAGATATTTTCTCTTATTCAAATCTCATTGCGCCAATCAATCTTTTTTATTCAGAGACTTTCCCCAAATCTGCTTTCCATAACAAAACATCAGATAGAGAATGTGAATGAAAAGTATAGAAATAGAAAATTACAAAAGAAAAACAAAAACGGGAGTTGCAATAATACATATATAAGAGTAGGTGTTAATTATTATTTGCACTGTCACAAAAAGTTATTCAATAAATCATCCATTCTCCAAGAGTTTCCATTTTTTACGTCATTCATCTTCAACTGACTGCCATAATAAAAACAATTCTCTACTATAAATTTAAACATTTCACGCCCGTAGTCTACACCTTCCTTTTCTTTAATATCACTATTTCTTATGATAGTTAGATTATCAGCAGAGTCAACATATTACTCTTTTATATTAATTAGCAGTTTTACATATAACAGGAAAATATATGGATATACTTATTATCAGGTAAAAATATCAGTATACACCAAACATTACGGAATTACGGAAAATTACCGAGTAGAATTTTAATAAGCAATGAAATTAATTTACTATTCAGGGTCGATGAACTCCGAACGACGCAGTAAAAAAATATAATTACAGTAATGTATTTACGGTGAGGTCTGAATACAATCGACATGATAGTCAGTCGATAGTAGAACAGAAAATGTGGTGGCTTGAGTTGATAAGGAAGAGAGTCCAACATTAGAATCTTTACGTTCTGTGACAACAATCGGCTGTCAGTACGCCTGCTTAAGATTATTGCCTCGTCGAGTGGTCATCATGTCATAAGTAAGACATTATAGTTTGCCAGACATTTCAAATCCACAGTTTCTAGGACGTCTATTAATATCGCAGCATGTCTTTCAGAGAGTTCATGAACAAATTGTGAATTAAGCTTCGGTTCAATATGATCCGCGGCTGAGTAAAACAGATCGAAACATTAACACATGTGAGCCGCGGTAAGATTGGCTCACCCAGATTAAGTATGTAGTTGTTGTCTATCGGGTTTCTAATATGATACTTTATTGTTTAGGCATCCAAACAGCCAATCTGCAAAGGGACGATAACTCAATTGACATATATTGTCACCAAGGCAACTTATGACAGTATCTTAAACCACAGTATAGGTTGGCAAAGTTGGGTCATTGTCCAAGTGAAAAAATGAAGTAAGAAAGTGAAAGTTCTTTAGCTGCCGAAAGTCTACGAGCAACTTATCTTTTGGTTGTTCCTTTTAAGGTTTCAGTTTTTAGTGGGATATTTTGGGAACAACCTGTTTTATAGATACATTTTAAAGAAACCAGTTCTAAGTCATATTCAAATGTGTGAGAAAGCGAGAGAAATGTTATATGATTAACAAACAACAAAATAAATAGTGCAAAAGCATAGTTTCACAAAAGAGTTATTGTATATATGTTCAAAAATGGAAGTCTACATAGATAGGTAAACATAGAATACTTGTTCATATTTTGAGTGTCCTTGCAGAACAAGGGGGATTCATTAGTTGGGATATCGAGGAAATGTGAGTCGATAATTTACGGGCTGTGAATCATCCACGGATGTAAAAAATCGTCATCAAACTTCCTCACTCAATTACATGAATTACATTTCATTGGAAGTTATCACATAGAGTCAATAATCATTTGTTTTCATATTAGACATTTCAGTGAGAAATGTATGACGTATTACAGTGGTTAAGTTTATACATTTGATTTCAATCAGTAGACGACATTGAAAGTGGATTTAAAAAGTGTGTGTGTCGCCTTAAGTGTGTGTATGCGTAAGACTGTGAAAGAGTTAATGCATTGTATGTGTGTGTGTGTGTATGTTGGTATCAAAGTGGCTATGAGTGTATGAGTTTAGAAAAAGGGTATTCAGCTTTCCCAAGGTCCGACAGAGGGTCGAGAAGGCTGGAGAAATGCCAATGTTTACTCTGTCGTGAATTTCGACTAAAAATCTGCCATTATATGCATTTGGGGTGGATCTGAACGTCGAACTTAATAAATCCAGAGAAATGCATCTAATTTGCTTAAAATCTTTTCATTTGTTTTTATCTATTCAAGTAAATGCGTGTGCGAAACCGTGTGCGCAGAAACGAGTTTAAACATTTTAATTTTGGGCACCGAAGAGTAAACTTCACCACTACAATCTTCAGCTAAAGATAGCCGTGCTCGAGAATTCAGTGTATAATGACAGGAGAGAGAGAGAAAAGGGAAGTCTTTATTCATGTATGTATTTTCGACTAACAAACGTATCTTTTTTTTTAATTCGTAGTCATCTATTTTTGTTAGTTTTAAGAATTGACAAATATGCTCTGAATTAATTCGGAAAACAATTCCGCACACTTAACTCATGTACGGACCTTTTCACACGAGGAACGAAATAATGATTACACCGTGTTATGATAACGTTACTCATTGTTCGTTTATCAAGTGAATTGTTTAAGAATAACTCCTTATTTAAATCGTGTTTTATATCTGTTAATTTTGATGTTTATATGTTCTTAACATATTTTATTTCTTACTGAATTGGACACAAACATAATTTGTTTCGCTTTACTAAGGAAATCACAACAAACTGATCAAATTGTCTGTTTTGAACACAAAAGAAAAAGAAATCATCCGTTTATTTTAGGTTTTTTTTCGTATTGATTTTTCTGGACTGAAAGGTAAATATTTTCCACTTTTTATTTAATTTTGCTGAAATTTTTAAGCAATGTTCAACAATATAATAAGCTAATTTTTATTGCAATCTATTAAAAATTAGGATTTCACCATGCTGGATAACAGACCTGATTTAAAAAAGTATGAATCTCCGATTAAAAAACAAAAAACAAATCTTAAAAATTATTCAATCTGACATTTAGATTTAATTTAAAAACAAAACAATGTGTTCATTTTTGTATAACTTATATGATTTCTAAGAAAACAATACTTTCTACGATAAAATAAATAAGAAATAATTGTATTCATGGTGTTTTTTCTTTACTATCTTACCCAGAATAGTTTACCCCAAAATAAAAACTAGATTCTACTTTTTGGGGCGATTACATGTAAACAGTCTGAAAACATTTCCGCAATTTTTTTTTGGAGGTTTTTCAGAACAGTAACCACTTCTGATTTATACGTTTACCTTTTGTAAGTATGGATGGTCGGAACGACAATAATCTCGATAAAAATCTCAAGTCTATGTCAATGACTTTTTAAAATACTAATTAGATGAAGTTAACATAATTGAATTAAAAATAAATAAAAAGTCTTCGCATTATTCTTTTTTTTATTGCATACAATTTTTTATTTATGTTTAAAAAAATTGACATCATGGAATTTGTTCATGACAGACATATTTCTTGATAAAAATGTGTACGTGTCAAAAAGTATTAATTTTGTGTTCATGAGTTAATAACATTTTTAAATAATTTGTTTTTCCAAAAATTATGTATTTTTTTCTGTATAAAATGTGGAAAATCAATCGAAAACACGAACGATTTAGCGCCACACACTCAGAGTTGTTACGATGGTCGTAATTATCACCAATATTATTTTATTAACTTATTTTTTTAGTATTAATAAATTAAAAAATCTTCAATAAATATTTCTGTAATGAAAAAATTCCATGACGTTAATTTTATTTTATTTTTTAATATAAATTTTTTTAAAACTTAGATTTTTACCGAGATTATTGTCTTTTCGACCATCCATACTTACATAAGCTAAACATTGTAAATCAGAGGATGGTTACTCTTCCAAATAACCATTTTCTTTTATTTTTAAATGAAATATTTTAGAGTGGAGCATCAGATTCCTATATAAATTTAACGTAAATTGAGCACCCACTTCCGGGCCGTTTAACTGTAATGTGGAGACGTGGAACCAATTGTTTTGGAAGAGGCTATTTTGCCGGTCCCATCAAAATAATGACCCCCTGGTTATTCTGCCGGGACCGGCAAAATTACGAGGGGGTCGATATTTTGCCGCTCCCGGCAAAATAACGAGGGTTCTTTATTCTGCCGGCTTATGTTTTTTTAACCACTTATCGTCTTGTGAAAGAAATGGTAATGAAATAAATAAGGACAAATATTTAATAACAATTTATTTTCATCGTCCTTATCAGTTGTTATTCTGTCCGTTATTTTAATTTTTGGAATAGCAAACAAATATCTGCTTTTAATAAAAAAACATTAAAAGTAAAAATTAATTAAATGAACGAAAATATGACAGACAATTAGATCATTTAGTCGAATTAAGAAGTACTTTGCGTCGGAAAAAAATGTTTTGGTTATTTAAGAAAAAAAAGTAGTTTTTATTCATTGATATAAAAAATAAATAACTCTTGTTACGAAATCTGATTATTAAAATAATTAAAGATAAGTCCCTAAAGAAATTAAATCAGATATCATTTTTTTTAATTTCAGTTTTATAAACAGTCTAAACATCAATTTTAAAACTGATTTTTCACTATCTTTTAAGATAAATGTTGAGACCATTTCTCATCATTTCACTAAATTAACCATTAAATTGAATGTTTTTCTTGCGATAAAATCTTTGTAACGTGATGTTTTTGTGTTGTTCCACCATTAAGATTCTTGACCTTATTTCTTTGTACTTAGGGGCTGTTAGTCCTTGAACAAAGATTAACCATTTGAATAAATCTTTGGCGATTTCATCTATCTTGAATTGCTTAACCAAAGAAGTTACTGTTCCTGCTTATTCCAAAAAATTCTAGTTATCTGTTTTTATGATGTTTAGACATTTGTATCGCATGTGAAATAAACTATTTCTTTCGTTGAATATATTCGACAGTATATTTATAGTTTCAGCGAATAAACTCACGCAGGTTTTCTTGGCAATATCAAGTTTGTATATTTGTTGTTCTCTTTTGTTACCAGTTTCTTTAATAACCGGGTTATCTGTTCTTCATTTGCCCAATCAAAGTACATTTTAGTGAATATCTTTCTAAATCTTCTGAAATATGCTGGAAATCTAATATCACAATCAGGTTCGTATTAAAATTCAGATAAAGAATTTGCAATTGCTTCGGCAGAAGAAACCCTGTTTTTTTCTTTCATTGGTGGTCTGTTTCAGATTTTTTGAAGTTTTTCTGCTGTTACATTACTTTTTGCTGCAACTCTTGATATTTATGTTGTTTTTGCTGCATAATCATACACAGCCTTTCAGTCATTTCGGCTAATTGTTCCATATTGAAATTACTCCGAATTCGACACAAAAAATTCAGTTTTTTTTAAGAAAAAGTAATAGCAGTGAATGTACTATTAATTACTAAAAAGTATTGAACTTTTATCTTGTATAGTTCGTAATATTAATGGTCCGATTTCGGGTCACGATCCATCATTTTTTTTTACAAATCGAACAAGAATATATTTTTACTCTTTTAAAAAAGTATCCATCTTTGACATTCCCTTTTTAAAGATGTCTTTTACTTTGCCTGAAAAATAAAACAAATCTACAATAATCCTTGTTTGTTAACGTACATGTATGTCTAACGATGAAAACTGTTGGATGCTTTTTTTGTACCTTGTAGAGGTAAATCCTATTTTGTAGCGTGAATTCGATTAATGAACCACGTTTGTAGTTGATATCTTCTAAAATTGGGTTTCGAATCCTTGTTTGCCAGCTCATTTCGTTGACTTTACCCTATCTTTCACGGGTTCGTTTTCGAAATTCTCGCCACCAGCTGATATAACTTTATTAGAATTTATAACAACAAAAATAACCAGAGTGTAAAGCTTTTAAAAATAAGATGGTTTATTACAATGTATATCTTGTACAAACCAATAGCACTGCCAGTAATCCAATAGGATTAACCTAATACACTCGAATACCATTGAATTGAGTCCACCATCCATATTACTGTTTGTAGTATATATATATATATATATATATATATATATATATATATATATATTACAGACTAGTTCTCTTATAAGCTTGAGGGGAGTCAGATATCCTATCACAACACAAACTCAACGTTTGACAGGTAAAGGATAACATTAATGGAATATTCGAATATCTATGTATCTCATATAGAGATCAATTGTTAGCCCAAGGATGGACCCTTGATTTCTGAGAACTTCGACTGAAGTAAAATAAACAAAAAGAGAAAGCAATATTCTTGTAATGTATGTGGATGTTCTGGTTCTCATAAATTAAATTTATGGACACACTGAAGAATCTAAATTACCTACTGGTAGGGTTGAATGTTTTTCTAAAGATATTAAAATAGACTTTTGTCTCGACAAATGTGCTTAGTGTTCCCTCAACCATGGGATCAAGGTTGACGTGGAAAACGTACAACGTGACGTAGAAACTGATTTAAAATGCATAGAAAAGTAAGAACAATAAAATACGTTGGCATTGAAGAAAATGATTTAATTAAACCCGCCAAAATGAATGACAAAAATTGTCAGAAAATATGTAAGCAAAATCTATGAAACAGCTTAAAAACTAAAACAAAATAACTGCCAGTAACCAACTTACCATGGCAGTCATAACACACAGCTTTGCATTATATAAAGGTTAGAAGAGGAAATAAATTGACATTGCCTTGTTCATAATAAATAATGGAAACCAGGATCTACAAAGGCTGCATCTGACCAGATTAACAGGCAGTATGGATTTCTCAGAAATTAACCATCAACATAGAGCAACTATTGTAAGTGCTGGCAAGATCTGCCGAGCTCCCACAACCCAAACCTTATGATGGTACATCATCCTACAAGAGTGAGTGAAGCAACCTCCATAAGAAAACTAGTAAAACATTTTTGACAAGACTATCTCACAAATAAGACAGAAGTACCAAACAAGCCTGCCATGGAAATAGTCCAAAATACCTGCCCGGAATACACTAATACCTTTCATAGTAGAACATTTGAAGAATGGGCCAACCAACGATAGCCTAGAGTGAGCTATGCAAAACAACAAGTGCAAGCGATGCCACACAGAAGTAGAGAGTGGGGGCCACCTGAGATCTTGTTGTAAGGTTCTGTTAGGGACACAATGGAGTGTTTAAATATCGACTGGACCATCTGTAAAAAATGAATATCTAGTGTAGCAGTAAGTCCATGGAACATATACCAGAAAGAACTGTAGGAAATATATCACATATTATTTATTAGGACTATGTAATACCCACAGCTACATACCTAGAAAACAGAAATTTTAAACCTGACATTGAGATATGGGACAAGGTGGGAAAGTAAAAACCCTAGTTAAAGTCAGTGTCTTTCATGATACGAACTTAAAGATTGCTGAAAAGGATTAGATAACTAATACGAAGGTCTTACCTACGATATGAAAATAAAATGGAATCTTAGGAATATCTTTATCATTCCAGTGATCATAGAAGCAACCGGACTCGTGAAAAGGAATTTCAAAAATACCTGATGAATATTCCATGTGAACAAAGTTCAAGAGAGATACAAACAATTGCAATGAAAGAGATCTCCCGGTTGGGTCTCTGAAGTAGATAGTGAATGTCTGGTATACAGTAGGATGTTCCATCTCCAGAGAAAAAGGATTTAAAAAGAGCTATATTCTTGTGAAATATATGGATATCTTTTTTGTCAACACTCAAATCTTGTGAAATATTTGGGAACTCATACATTTGTTTAACTAATTATACCAGGAACAGATATATGGTACATAATTTTGAAATAAACTATTATTATTATGTGATACATTTTTAAAGCTGTGTAATGGTGTGTGATTTGACTTTTTTCTCGAGTAATACCAGACATATTCTGCAGTTTCTGATCGATCACATAAATATTTTGACAATACTTTTATACAACCGTTGTAATATCAACATGTTTACAAGCGACAGCTTTATTTCATGTTACAGGCGTTTTGTGATTTTTTTACTTTCTTAATTATCAATTAGGTGTTACTACTATTTTCAGTTGAATAACGTTAACAGGTTTGAAATGAAATTTATTTTAGAGTTTACAACAGAAGGAAAAAACAAATATTCAACAAATAACTTATCAAAGACGATTAAAGTAACTTTTCTACCAACCTGCCCAATCTGTGTGTTTAAAATTATTTTAAATCGCTTTTATTTACATATTTCATCTCGGAGTGATCCTATCTATTGAAGATGGCGTTGAGTATGAAACCGTGTGTGCATCGACAATCGCAAAAAAATGAAACAAAAATACAGCTAATAACTGTCATATCGAGCAAAAATTTAATGTTAGACCGAACTGTGTATTTTTATTTCCTCTATACTTTTAATTTTCGATTTTTAGGATTTTGTTGACGACCTCTCATTTTAACAGGGAATCTACTGACAAAATTGTTAATTACACGACTGCAGAACAGCGATAAAACATGTAAATAAAATCACTGTAAAATACTTTTAAACACAAACAATCAGGCAGACATGTAGTAAAAAAAGGTTTACTTGCTTGTGGTGACAGTTATTTGTTGAATATTTGTTTTTCAACCCTTTTCTCAGCTGTGGAATACTCTAGGAAATATCCAAAGATGTTTTATTTTCGTACAGTTTTGCTTTTTATTATTCATCTAAGATCAAAAGTTATGGATTAATAATAATTGTTTCTTATGAATGATGTTATTACAAACCAATAATAGAAGATGGTTTGATGTACATGAAAATATCAAACATGAAGAGAAGAGTCAATTAAATAGATGAAGAAAGAACAAAATAAAGTATAACCCCTAAATAAGATCAGGTAAAATATTTATTACTTGTTAATATGATTTTTCAGTTTTGTTTTCACAGATGTTTGAAGATAAAATATTTAACATGCCCGTGGTTACACGCCCGTTGCATACAAACAATTTTGACATTGAGATGAATTAAGGGTGAACAAATATTTTTCTACAAAAAAACATTTGCTTGGAATAATGACTGACAAATTGAGAAATGTATTAGAAAAAAGGGAAACAAAATAGAAATAATAAATAATAAATAGGTATTGAATTTGAGTGTAGCTTTTCTAACCTAATTGATTACCTTGTGGGCACATATGAAACCTCTCTAAGAAAAACTTTGTTGATATGTTTGTATAATTTTGCATATACGTATATCGAATATGTATGTGTTGTAAGAAGGCAGAAATAATAGTATGCCAATAAATATATTTTTTGATGAACCTATGGAAATGTGCTCTCTTCATCATCAAATGATAACATTACAGTGAAATTTATATATGTATATATATATATATATATATATATATATATATATTAGTTTCTTGTTTTCTCACCGTAACGGAAATCATATAGCAATTCTAGATATAATTGTCTCTGGAATATATCCTCACAAACGCCTGTATCGACTGATTCTATATCTAGTAAGATAATATTGGGTTACTTTTCTATTTTTTCTCGTATGACTTTTACAGTGAACTTATCAAGATTCTGTGAATGTAATCCAATATTATTCATAATAATGAACAAACAGAATGTTTATATATGAACACAAATACTAAAACAATTACATTGAATTTATTTTTATTTACAGATGTTCCTGCTTGAAAGTACGGATTTGAATGGATCATAATTTTCTTTGAAAAATAGTATATCGAAAATTATTTTCTAATGTCAAAGACAACAGCGACATCTTTCCCAAAAATTATTTTCCTGGATATTACTACGTAACAGATTTTAGGAATGGACAGATACAAATCACAAAGTCAACCAAGATTCTCGTGAATTTAGTGGCTTTGGAAAAGACAAAGTTCTTATAGATTATAGGGAATTTTTTGCACTAAGGGATATCTTACAGAAGTAAGACAAGATAAATATCGTATACCTGTGAAGTATATTGCATTGCTATTAGCATGAAATAAAATGTGGTACTATATCTGAGAATTTACAATAGAGAAAAGAATAGATAAAATTGCATATTTTGAAAAACTTCGTTGATAACCTTCAGTGAATCAGGTTAAGTGAAACATGCAGGTAAACACTGTAGGAAAGCTACATTCTTGTCAAATATGTGAATATTCTTGTTCTCAAAAATCAAAGTTAGTGAGACATATAAGAACTCACACTGGAGAAAAGCCATATTCTTGTGAAATATGTGAATTTTCGTCTGCTGAAAAATCATGTTTAGTGAGACATATCAGAACTCACACTGGAGAAAGGCCATATTCTTGTAAAATATGTGAATATTCGTGTTCTCACTCATCAAGTTTAGTCATACATATGAGAACTCACACCGGAGAAAAGAAACCATATACTTGTAATGTATGTGAATATTCGTCTTCGTATAAATCACATTTAGTGCAACATATTAGAACTCACACTGGGGAAAAGCCATACTCTTGTAAATTATGTGAATATTCGTCTTCTGAAAAATCAAAGTTAGTCAATCATATGAGAACTCACACCGGAGAAAAGCCATATTCTTGCAATTTATGTGAATATTCTTGTTCTGTAAAATCAAGTTTAGTAAAACATGTAAGAACTCACACTGGAGAAAGGCCATATGTGAAATATGTGAATATTCGTGTTCTCAAAAATCCAATTTAGTGACACATATGAGACAACACACCGGAGAACAGCAACATTCTTTTGAAATATGTGAATATTCGTGTTCTCAAAAATACTATTTAGCAAAACATATAAGAACTCACACCAGAGAAAAGTCATATTCTTGTGAAATATGTGAATTTTCGTGTGCTAAAAAATCAAATTTAGTCAAACATATGAGAACTACTACTGGACAAAAGCCATATTCTTGCAATGTATGTGAATATTCTTGTGGTCAAAAATCAAGTTTAGTGACACATATGATAACTCACGGTTGTGAAAAGCTTGTGAAATATGTGAATATGCTTGTTCTATGAAATCCGCTTTAGTTAAACATGTAAGAAACATGTAAGAAACTGAATATAAGATGTAGCAGCAGGCACTGGGAACATCTACCTGAGAGAACTGTGGGGAATGAGACATACACCATCCATTATGACCATGAAATCCACACAGCTACCTATTTGGAAAACGCAGCTGTAAAACCTGACATTGTGATATGGAACAAGAGAGAAAGAGTGGCAACTTTGGTTGAGGTCAGTGTCCCTAATGATAGGGGACTAAATAGAGCTGAAAGAGAGAAAATAGCAAAATATCATAGTCTAATGTATTATATGAAAAGAAACTGGAACCTCAAAGAGATCTCTATCATTCCAGTTATCATAGGAGCCACTGAACTCATGAAGAAGAACTTGAAAAAGTATTTAGCAAGTATACCTGGTGAACCAAGTGCAAGAGAAATCCAAACAACTGCACTCAAGGGAACAGCCAGAATCCTGAAAAGAGCTCTCGGTTGGAGTCTGTAAATAGCGAGTGATCGTATGGCATTTGGAAAAATGCCCCGTCCCCAGCAAATGAATGAAAAGAAAAAAGAAAAAAAAAAGAAAAAGGCCATATTCTTGTGAAATATGTGAATATTCTTGTGCTGATAAATCAGGCTTAATAAAACATATCAGAATTCACACTGGCGCAAAACCACATTCTTGTAAAATATGTGAATATTCTTCATCTAAAAAAACAAATTTATTGAGACATATCAAAACTCACACTGACGAAAAGCCATATTCACAGTAAGCTCCTTAGAAAGTGTGACGTGGGATAAATCCTCGTAGAAAAAGAAAACAAGAAGAGAATAAAAGAGAAAACCAACACTCTTTATGAATGATCTCAAACTCTATGCAGAGTCTCCCTAATAGAAACTGGACAAATATTCACTGAAGATATCTGCATGAAGTTAGGATTGACACATGTACTAAATGCACAATAAAAAGGGGACGGAAACGACATCTAAAAATTTGTAAATAAATGACTTTATTGGCGACCTGGGAGAGGATGCAACATACTATTACCTCGGTACAGAGGAAAATGTGATGGTGGAACATTAACAGAAGCGAGATAAGGTAGTAAAAGAATACACTAAACGCATTAAATCGATCTTCAACTAAGAACTGAGCCCCAACAAATAAAATAACGGCTTTAAACCAGCTTACAATTCGGTAATTTTATATGGTTTTGGTATGATAGATTTGCCACAACGTAACATGAATAGGCTCCATACCAAGACCAGAAAAATACTGGCGTTACATAAGATAATATACCGAAACCAGTGGTGAACAGGACATATCTGTCACAAAAAGAAGGCGGTCTAGGTCTCACTGAAATCAACCATGCATATAGAGCCACCATAGTAAGCTTTGGACAGCACATTAGAAGCTCTACAGTCGTGGGTATGTTAAGGGACCATTATGAGCATCTATCCCAACAAACCTCGATCACAAGGCTTGATTATAGGTTTGGTAGAGTCATGCTGGAAAAAATTACTGCAACCGACTATGAACCAGCAACCTGAATTGCGAGAAAGAAGATTTAGCTTTTTAAATAAGAACCATGAAACTAAGATGACAGCAACATAAAACAGCAGGGAATTTCTTGGAAGAGCTTAACAAAGTATATATAAACGAAGAGGCCTCACTCTATTGCTCAAGAATGGCAGACTTCTATTTGATATGGAAAGAATTTTTATAGCCGGACAAGACTAAGGGTTACTCACAAATAGATTCAAATAAATAGCTGGCCTCCAAACAAACGGTCAGTGTAGATTTGCCACTCAGCAATTAAGAGCCAGAAGAGGACGTCAGAGAAGCTGAGTATGTTCCGAAATAAGGTTGCTTGGCCACAAAGGAATATAGGTGTATGCAGCTATTACAGAAGGTCATCTTAGATGGATAGTCGGATTAAAATATAAATCTCGACCAGACGTGAGACGATACTTCACAGTATGAAGCGGCTAAGTCTGTAGAACCCTTAATTGCCCACGAAGTCCCCGAAAGACCATAAGCAGGAAGAAATACACCCAAACTTTAAGAACAGATGCATTGTTGAGTAATCTGGACATAAATGTTCCACATACTTTGTCGATTAACTTTCGAAGGACTATATTGATAGAGAAGGGTCTTTGTACTGGCTAAAAGGGGTGCCCTCCACTACAACTAGTAGAGGCTTATAATGGCCGCTGTGAGTGTGAGCCACCTGATACCGAGTGGCAAAATCATGTTGGCTGATGACTCCTACACAGCACGATATAATGGAGTGTGCAGGTACCTCCACTGGACCATCTGTAAGAAACTGAATATCAAGTGTAGCAGCAAGCCCTGACAACATCTACCTGAGAGAACTGTGGGGAATGAGACATAAACCATCCATTATAACCATGAAACTTCCTAGCTACCTATCTGGAAAACGCAGCTGTAAAACCTGACATTGTCATATGGAACAGGAGAGAGAGCGGCAACTTTGGTTGATGTAATTATCCCTAATGATGGGGTCCTTAAGAGAGGTGAAAGGGAGAAAATAACAAAATATCAAGGTCTAATGTATGTTATGAAAAGAAACTGGAACATCAGAGAGATCTCCATCATTCCAGTTATCATAGAAGCCACTGTACTCATAGAGAAGAACTTGAAAAAGTATTTAGGCAGTATACCTGGTGAACCAAGTGCAAGAGAGATCCAAACAACTACACTCAAGCGAACAGCCAGAATCCTTAAAAGAACTCTAGGTTTGTGTCTGTAAATAGCGGGTGATCGTATGCCATTTGGAAGCAAATAAAAGAAATTTTAAAAAATGGTAAGTTAAAAACCATATTCTTGCACAGTATGTCAATAATCTTGTTCTCATAGATGAAGATTAGTGTAACGTATAAGAACTGGTGAGGACATCCTTGTGAAATAAGTTAAATTTCTGTTTAGTGATATCTTTGCTAAAATTAGAACAATTCCAGAATCACAACATATGGGATGGATATAATCAAAATAAAAGTTCTTGGTGGAGCAATATATTACTTTACGAAAACTAACCTAATTGAATTTGTACAAACAGAAATAACAATTGATGCTGATATTGACAATTGGATAAACCAGAATAAAACATCAAAAACTGACAGAAAGCTGTCATTTTCCAAACTCTGCTACCCAAACAAGAAACACATAAAAAGGAAAAAAGTAACATGTCAAAAGTTTTATTTCCTGAAAAACAATGCCTTCTCTATACATTTAAAAAATCTAATTGTACATCCATTGGATAGTTGGAGAAAACAATTTCCCAATCAGCAACCCCCTTATTGTGCAAAAATTATTTGAAGCCCAATGCAATGATAGTACATATGAGTCCACATACATCAGCTACCTGATACGATACGATGCAACCCAAGCCTAGGATTCCTACTACTGGCAAAGCAGAGACATTTCTAATGGGACTCCCCACTAAAAAACTTAACATCTTTCCCAAAGTTTTTTGGAATAAACTGTATTGTGTCTTAGCATTCACCTTAAAGAAATATTCGTTACCCACATTCTAACAAATCTGGATAGAAACTGTATCATGAAATTTAAAAAAATATTAGTTTCCCACATGCTAACATATTGGATAGAAACTCATGAAACCTGTGTTTTTTATGTTCAGTTATTGTTTGATCTGTCGGAGACAACTTTGTTAGAGATCATAAATGTTAAGCGATTTATTCATTTTTCACTATTATTTTACTTCATGTATTTTTTTCAAAACTTTGGATCAATTTGAAAATGGGAATATAAAATTAATAAACTCAACAAAATGAAGTAAACCCATTTAATATTGACATAAGTTACTGCTTAGGACAGATAGTGTTGCTATCAACCTGAAATCTGC
The DNA here is from genome assembly GCA_963556195.1 of Sepiola atlantica. NCBI lineage: Eukaryota > Metazoa > Mollusca > Cephalopoda > Sepiida > Sepiolidae > Sepiola > Sepiola atlantica. Next base: position 143,763,289 of record OY744525.1, read on the forward strand.
AATATTTTTTGTAAAACATATTAAACACTTTTAAGACAACACTTATTTTCCACAAGTATTAAAATATATAACTAATTGAATCGTGAACAGATATAGCACACGCTTTAGAAATTAAATATTCTCATCAGTATTTGATACAGAGCTAAAGAATTTTAATGCTCTATTATTTGACTTTTCTCTTGACAAATACAACAAATGTAGTTATGTTTTTCTCGGATCTAATTGATATTCTTACAATACTTGCCTCTATTGGTCTACTCTTTACTTCATGATAAACCCATTCCGAAGCCCTTGTTGGGAATTCTCTGTCTATGGACTTCACAACTTTTTCTAGTTTTGTGCATTGGTTCATTTTATTTTTGGTGGGCTCGTTTTGGACCGCTTCCACCACTTTCCTGACACTCATGTCTTATTTGATTCATATTTCCCCCGGGCCCTTGACATGATTACATATACATCAAATTGGCTTCTGATCGAGCCGTTGGAGAGGTGTTTTCGAGTGTACCCTGTTCTTTCCTTTTCCTCATGCAAATTTATTTACTTCTTCCTCAGGTGTCCATGTTCACTCCCGTTCTAACAAATGGCTGAAATGCCGTGGTTACATGATTTTGATTTTGCATAAGTTTACCCATAAATTTGCTCTTTACATCTTTGGTCGATTTGGTACAACTTAAGCAACCATCGGCCTTCTCTGACTATTTCGCGCTGTACGATTCAGTTTTGGGTACCATAAATCTAATATAGCTCCTCCTGGTCTCAGCTGTCAGCGAACACCGTTTATTGAGCTATCATTTATGATATACATCATGCCCCGTCTTGTGGCAAATTTGGAGTCACATATAGAAACTTTCATTCGCCTCAGAAAATACCTCCAATAACTTTGCAAGATTTATCGATCCAACTCCTCCTTTATTACACTAACTTAGCAAATCGGTCCATCCTATTTTCTAAGTCTGCGAGTATTTTACTTTGATCGTGTTTTATTTTAATTAAAGCAGCGTCAATTGCATTTGTAGACTTGCAGTACTGTGCCGTTAATTCTTTTTAAGAGTCACTTGCCATAATCTTTACCATACGGTTTCCCAGTAATTATTGTAACTCATGATTAACTTTAGAGGACTCTGTTTACTGGGTGTTAGTCGGTAAGCCTTTTTATATTTGTTGTAAAGTATCAGACTTTTTACAAAAAAAGTTATGTTCAATAATGTTTTTTATGAATTATTTTAATGAAAATATTTTAGCAGAGGAAATTATCACCTACCTTTACTTTGTGGGGTTTACATTGTGTTTTCCTTTTCTTTAGATGCTTGTAAAAATCGTTCCTGGTCGATGTGTTGTCCCTCCGATGATTGTTATTCTTCCGTAGATAATTTGTCAATTTGTAAGCTGTAACAGTGTCGTGGAAGTCATCAGCACCAAATTTGATTCTTGTTCAGTTGAAGAGTCTGGCTTTTCCATAGATTTCTCCCTGAGTTTCTTCTTTTTCGTAAAACTAATGTATCACTATCATGGGCCGGGTAGTGTGACTTGATGTGTCTGTGCTGTGTGGACGTTTCTGAAGGGGTGTTTTCATCCCCGAACGTCAATATAAGCTCCATAGTTGGGTGCGATAGTCAAATTCGTTTTCAATGAAGGGGTTAATCCAATAGTTATATTTGAGAGGTTTCATGTGTCATTAATTCTGCTTGGTTTGGCACTATCGGCTGGGAATTGAACACTTATATAAAAAGTAGCGAACGATTATCTGATATGTAAATACAATTGTTCTTATTCATTACAGACAAACAATAAATAAGTTGAATGAGTTTGTTTTCGGAGGGTGGGGGTGGCATTTTTTTACCGACCCGTTTAAAAAAAATATTTCGTCTAATTTATTTTTGTCTGATTTTAAAAAGGTACCAGTATTTTATGAGGGTAGAAGAGCGTTTTCTATCCACCAAATTTATATTTTATTTGTAAAATTCCAAAGTAAATGTGTAAAATTACGTGAATTCAAAAACATTACATTATATAGGAAAGTGATCGGTAAGTGTACACACTAAAAACAACACGCAGACGACACTAAGCATACGAAGGATAAAGTTAGGGATAAAAAATGTTTAAAAAAATTAACTGCCATTTTAAACTCAATTTTCTATATCCATCAGCGGCATTCTTAGCATCAATTGAGCAATCGATGATTTTCTTGTCTTGTAGCAGATCCTTATTTGTTGGGATGAAGTATGGTTCGATTTGGACATAAGAGACCACACTCCACAGCATTACATTCTCCGGGATGAAGTTGGTTTATTGCCAGCCACCTGAGAAGCTCTAACGAGAGAATGCTGATGGGTCTATGCTCATTTATTTTTATATCCTTACTAACATTACACCGACATTGTGTCACATCTTTTGTCAAGCTTTTGTAGACTCTTTGGAAAATTATTATTGTTATGTCTAGTTTTAGGGCAGGATGTAGCCTTTGCTCGAAACAGGCACATGGAACATTACAGTTTGTATGAACTTTGGCTTCAAAAAACGGACTTTATGCAGAATATAGGCTGGCCACTTCTTGCTTTTCTTATGCAACTGCTTCTGACAGAAGTTCTCTTATGATAAAACCCGAGCATCCCTGGCATAACTGGGTGTTTGAACTTTAAGATACGTTTCTTTTTTGTCATAAGACAATCATCTTGGACGCTAGCTGTTACAATCTCGACACTTTTCTGAGGAGTGCTGAAGATGCCCGTTCAGCGCTTTCTTCATTGTCGCCATGCAGCACCCATCTATCTCTCCAAAGTTTATATTACCTGGCCCAAATATTTTTTCACTTTTTGGACAACCTTTAGGCGAATTTCATTCTGTGGACATAGGCAGAATTCCTGCTAGCCAGTGCTTTCACATCGCCCTTGCTAATCTCCAGCTTACATCTTACAGTTTTCAAGAATGGCAGATCAAGTGCAAATCCTTATGATGAAGGTCACTCTTTTCCAATATTCTTATGCTTACAGTGTCCTCGCCAACTCTCAACCTCACCAATAATACACAGAAACAGCAATCCGTCACACTTTCTCGTGATAACATACTAACAATGGTTAAAAAAATGAAAGCATAAAAAATCCAATTCATCCTAAACACCGTGTATTTAAATATCATATGTTTGTTATGAAATAAAAACTGAATGTATACTTTAAGTTTGTTTTCATATTATGAATTCATCCCTTATATTCTTGCCATTACACATTTTCACAAATAACTTTTTTTTCATTAAAATTTAAATTAACTTATTTCGTTGAATTCTTGAAATAAAAATTCTATGAATGAGAAAACTGGATTGCCAAAACCCCAGAAAGCAAGAATATAAAAGAACTAAAGGAGAACAAAATATATCAAGAGAAACACTAAGCATTTTTATTCATATCATTTTTGTTAAGTTGAAAATTTACCTACGAACGTACAACAAGCAAATATTAAAGTTTTTTTTTTCATGCAAATTTATCAAATCTATTGAGAATGACATTTTTAGTAAATTAGTGAACTCAAACTTAAAAACTATTATGTACAACTGAACGTAATTTGTTATACTTCACAATCAGAAAATGTGGATAAAAAGTATAAAAATAGAAAAACAATCAAAACCTGGGTTGCATTAAAACAAATACAATTGCACTGTCGCAAAGATTTATTGAATAAATTCGCCATTCTTCATGACTGATATTATAAATCCTTTTAGTGATGCTTCCAAATGAATAAAAAATTCTCTACTATGAATGTAAACATTTCACACCAATATAATAATAGTAATAAAATAAAGAAATTAGCATTTGATGAAGTAAGATATTTTCTCTTATTCAAATCTCATTGCGCCAATCAATCTTTTTTATTCAGAGACTTTCCTCAAATCTGCTTCCAATAACCAAACATCAGATAGAGAATGTGAATGAAAAGTATAGAAATAGAAAATCACAAAAGAAAAACAAAAAAGGGATTTGCAATAATACATATATAAGAGTAGGTGTTAATTATTAGTCTACACCTTCCTTTTCTTTAATATCACTATTTCCTATGATAGTTAGATTATAAGCAGAGTCAACATATTACTCTTCTATATTAATTAGCAGTTTTACATATAACAGGAAAACCTATGGATATACTTATTATCAGGTAAAAATATCAGTATACACCAATAATTACGAAATTACGGAAAATTACCGAGGAGAATTTTAATAAGCAATGAAATTAATTTACTATTCAGGGTCAATGAACCCCGAACGACGCAGTAAAAAAATATAAGAACAGTAATGTATTTACGGTGAGCTATGAATGCAATCGACATGATAGTCAGCCGATAGTACAACAGAAAATGTGGTGGTTTGAGTTGATAAAGAAGAGAGTCCAACGTTAGAATCTTGTACGTTCTGTGACAACAATCGGCTGTCAGTACGACTGCTTAAGATTATTGCCTCGTCGAGTGGTCATCATGTCATAAGTAAGACATTATACTTTGCCAGACATTTCAAATCCACAGTTTCTAGGACGTCTATTAATATCGCAGCATGTCTTTCAGAGAGTTCATGAACAAATTGTGAATTAAGCTTCGGTTCAATATGATTCACGGCTGAGTAAAACAGATCGAAACATTAACACATGTGAGCCGCGGTAAGATTGGCTCACCCAGATTAAGTATGTAGTTCTTGTCTATCGGGTTTCTAATATGATACTTGACTGTTTAGGCATCCAAACCGCCAATCTGCAAAGGGACGATAACTCAATTGACATATATTGTCACCAAGGCAACTTATCACAGTATCTTAAACCACAGAATAGGTTGGCAAATTTGGGTCATTGTCCAAGTGAAAAAATGAAGTTAGAAAGTGAAAGTTCTGCCGAAAGTCTACGAGCAGCTTAAATTTTGGTTGTTCCTTTTTAAGGTTCCAGTTTTTAGGGGGGTATTTCGGAAGAACCTGTTTCATAGATACATTTGAAAGAAAGCAGTTCTAAGTAATATTCAAATGTGTGAGAGAGCAAGAGAAATGTTATATGATAAACAAACAAAATAAAATAAATAGTACAAAAGCATAGTTTCACAAAAGAGTTATTGTATATATGTTTAAAAAGGGAAGTCTACATAGATAGGAAAACATAGAATACTTGTTCATATGTTGAGTGTCCTTGCAGAACAAGGGGGATTCATTAGTTTGGATATCGAGGAAATGTGATCGATAATTTATGGGCTGTGAATAATCAACGGGTTTGAAAAATCGTCATCAAAACTTCCTCACTCAATTACATGAATTACATTTCATTGAAAGTTATCACATAGAGTCAATAATCATTTGTTTTCATATTAGACATTTCAGTGAGAAATGTATGACGTATTACAGTGGTTAAGTTTATACATTTGATTTCAATCAGCAGACGACATTAAAAGGGGATTAAAGAAGTGTGTGTGTCGCCTTAAGTATGTGTATGCGTAAGACTGTGAAAGAGTTAATGCATTGTATGTATGTGTGTGTGTGTTGGTATCAGAGTGGCTATGAGTGCATGAGTTTAGAAAAAGGGTATTCAGCTTTTCCCAAGGTCCGACAGAGGGTCGAGAAGGCTGGAGAAATGTCAATGTTTACTCTGTCGTGAATTTCGGCTAAAAACTGCCATTATATGCATTCGGGGTGGATCAAAACGTCAAACTTGATAAATCCAGAGAAATGCACCTAATTGGCTTAAAATCTTTTTATTTGTTTTTATCTATTCAAGTAAATGCGTGCGCGAAACCGTGTGCGCAGAAACGAGTTTAAACATTTTAATTTTGGGCACCGAAGAGTAAACTTCGCCGCTACAATCTTCAGCTAAAGATAGCCGTGCTCGAGAATCCAGTGTATAATGACAGGAGAGCGAAAAAAGGGAAGTCTTTATTCATGTATGTATTTTCGACTAACAGACGTGTTTTTTCTTTTAATTCGTAGTCATCTATATTATTTAGTTTTAAGAATTGACAAATATGCTCTGAATTAATTCGGAAAACAATTCCGCACACTTAACTCATGTACGGACCTTTTCACACGAGGAACGAAATAATGATTACACCGTGTTATGATGACGTAACTCATTTTCGTTCATCAAGTCAATTGTTTAAGAATAAGTCCTTATTTAAATCGTTTTTTTATATCTGTTAAGTTTGATGTTTATATTTTCTTAAAATATTTTATGTCTTACTGGATTGGACACAAACAGAATTTGTTTCGCTTTACTAAGGAAATCACAACAAACTGATCAAATTGTCGGTTTTGAACACAAAAGAAAAAAAGATCATCCGTTTTTTTAGGTGTTTTTCGTATTGATTTTTATGGACTGAAAGGTAAATATTTTTCACTTTTTATTTAATTTTGCTCAAATTTTTAAGCAATGTTCAACAATGAAATAAGTTTATTTTTATTGCAATCTATTAAAAATTAGGATTTCACCATGCTGGATAACAGGCCTGATTTTAAAAAGTATGAATCTCCGATTAAAAAAACAAAACAAAATCCTAAAAAATATTCAATCTGACATTTAGATTTAATTTAAAAAACAAAACAATGTGTTCATTTTAGTATAACTTATATGATTTCTAAGAAAACAATACTTTCTACTATAAAATAAATAAGAAATAATGGTATTCATGGTGTTTTTTTTACTATCTTACACAGAATAGTTTACCCCAAAAACAAAACTAGATTCTACTTTTGGGGGCGATTACATGTAAATAGTCTGAAAACATTTCCGCAAATTGTTTCGGATGTTTTTCAGAACAGTAACCACCTCCTGATTTATACGTTTACCTTTTGTAAGTATGGATGGTCGGAACGACACTAATCTCGGTAAAAACTCATGTCTATGTCAATGACTTTTTAAAAAACTAATTAGATGAAGTTAACATAATTGAATTAAAAATAAATAAAAAGTCTTCGAATTATTCTTTTTTTTATTGCATACAATTTTTTATTTATGTTTAAAAAAATTTACATCATGGAATTTTTCATGACAGACATATTTTTGATAAAAATTTGTACGTGTCAAAAAGTATTAACTTTTTGTTCATGAGTTAATAACATTGTTAAATAATTTGTTTTTCCAAAATTTATGTATTTGTTTCTGTATAAAATGTGGAAAATCAATCGAAAGCACGAACGATTTAGCGCCACACGCTCAGAGTTATTACGATGGTCGTAATTATCACCAATATAATTTTTTTAACTTATTTTTTTAGTATTAATAAATTAAAAAAAATCTTCAATAAATATTTTTGTAATGAAAACATTTCATGACGTTAATTTAATTTTATTTTTTAATATAAATTTTTTTAAAACTTAGATTTTTACCGAGATTATTGTTTTTTCGACCATCCATACTTACATAAGCTAAACTTGTAAATCAGAGGATGATTACTCTTCCAAATAACCATTTTCTTTTATTTTTAAATGAAATATTTTAGAGTGGGGGATCACTTTCCTATATAAATTTAACGCAAATTTAGCACCCACTTCCGGGCCGTTTAACTGTAATGTGGAGACGTGGAACCAATTTTTTGGAAGAGGCTATTTTGCCGGTCGCGTCAAAATAACGACCCCCTGGTTATTCTGCCGGGACCGGCAATATTACGAGGGGGTCGTTATTTTGCCGGTCCCGGCAGAATAACGACGGATCTTTATTCTGCCGGCTTCTGTTTTTTTAACCTTTTATCGTCTTGTGAAAGAAATGCTAATGAAATAAATAAGGAACAGATATTTAATAATTTATTTTCATCGTCATCATCAGTTGTTATTCTGTCGGTTATTTAAAATGTTTGAATAGAAAACAAATATCTGCTTTTAATACAAAAAACATTCAAAGTAAAAATTAATTAAATGAACGAAAATATCAGACAATTAGATTCTTTAGTCGCATTTAGAAGTAATTTGCGTCGGATAAAAAATGTTTTAGTTATTTAAGAAAAAAAAGTAGTTTTTATTCATTGATATAAAAAATAAATAATTTTTGTTAAGAAATCTGATTATTAAAATAATTAAAGATAAGTCGGTAAAGAAATTAAATCAGATATATTTTTTTTAATTTCAGTTTTATAAACAGTCTAAAGAGCAATTTTAAAACTGATTTTTCACTATCTTTTAAGATAAATGTTAGGACTATTTCTCATCATTTCACTAAATTAACCATTAAATTGAATGTTTTTCTTGCAATAAAATAAAAACAGTAGTAATTGTCAGTAATTTCAACTGCTACATGTAACGACGAATGTTAATGCAAAGTTGAATTGTTTTACACACAAACATTGTGAGGTAATCCGGTAGAGAGTTATATTAAAAGAAGTAGCAATAAACGGGGTTCAAATCGAATTATTTGTACTTAAAAACATTAGGTGTATTTTTCTACAATAAAAGCTACGTAAATGCATTTAAATGGACATAGAAATTCATCGTTGTTACTTAGTAGACTAAGTAACAACGATGAATTTCTATGTCCATATGGTGAAATAAAACTTTTTTTTTGTAAGTCGTGGCGAAAATCTCTGTATAAATTATTTATTTAATGTTTTAAAATAGAAAGAAGTTTTCATTATTTCTGTTTTTATTGGGAAAATGTTGAAATAAAAATAAACCGGCAGTTAAGTTGACTCGTGAAATCTTCACTGTAACTGTAACAGTTAGGTTAAATAAACCTGAACCGGCAAAATAACAGCCCCATCGCTATTCTGCCGGGACGGGCAAAATAACCAGGGGGTCGTTATTCTGCCGGTCCCGGCAAACTAGCCTATTCGAATTTTTTTAAAATTCGTGCTAAAAGAGGTAAATGTGACTTAACTAACATGATATTTTAACATTTAATTTCCTCATTTTTTGCGGATGGCGGGGACATTTTTTAAAAATAATTAAATAAAATACAGAAGCAATATTTAATGTTTAATGAAACATTTTTGTTGAAATTGTGGATGGGGTGGGGAAGGGTTTAATTATTTTTTGATTACTTTTAAGGAATAGGTAAGTTTGCAGTTGTGAAGTAAGCAATTCCCACTTTCTGGAGAAAGTCGAATCAAGTTTAAACACAGTACGAACTCAACTAACGGACTTTGCAAACTAAAAATTAGCTTAGGATTAGGTTAGGGTAAGTTTATGGTTAGGTTATTGTTAGTTTGTGGTTAGGGTAAAAATAAAAAATAAACAATTTGGTTCATATTGTGTACATTGTTCTTTTAAGTAAATTGAATGTTCGTTATCGTCACTTTTACTTTGCCAAACACGAGTATTTTCTACCATGGTCTTTTTATTTCTGCAAGCGGTTGCTAATTTCAAAATTTAAACATAGCCCCCCTCCCCCTCAAATTAAACTTTTTAAAATTATCCCTGCCCCCATTTATATTTAAAACAAAAAAAATGAATTATATGAATTAAAAAATGCCCTCATCCAACGTTCCGATTCCAAAATAAAGAAACATTTAAGTTTACGTCTCGATTTACCGCTAAATAAGCAGGAAGTGGGTGCTATGCCACGTTAAATTTATATACGAAAGTGATCCCTCACCTTAAAATCTAATCTATTTATTTTATTAAAATTTCTTTTTTGTTGATATTTTTACAGGCTGTTTACATGTAATCTCGAAAGAAAGTAGAATTTGAAAATTTTGAGGTTGTAAACTTTGTCGGGTTTTATAGTAAAAATTGATGTTTTTACTATCACAGTCATCATATCACTTCTTCCCCAAAATATTAGATACTTTTTATTGTGGCTAATTACATGTGACCAGCGTAAAAATAAATTCTGCAAATAAGCGATTTAAACTTTAAAAAGGAAGTGGATAGGCAATCGTTTAACCTGGTTGAAAAATCGACGCACACTTTTATTTTTTGTCCATGTACTTTACCTTGGATATAACTGTTATTTTTCTAATCTTTCCAGTTCCTTGTTAATTGTGTCAAATGAGGAAAAGGAGACGTTTCTCTTTGGTTTAAGTTTAAACTTGACTTCTCTCTTTATACATTAACCCAAACCCTCAGAGAAAACTCTGGGATATTCTTCTTCTAATTCATTCATGAATTTTTCATTTTTAATATATTTTTTTTCTTTTTTGCACTGTTTATGTCGTTTAAAAAAATACATTGGGAGTTCAAATAAATTGAACAGTATTAACCAGTCTATTCCGAAGAGACATGAATTAACCCCTTGAATCACTTAGAATTTATAATAACAAAAATAACCAGAGTGTAAAGCTTTTAAAAATAAGATGGTTTATTACAATGTATATCTTGTACAAACCAATAGCACTGCCCGTAATCCAATAGGATTAACCTAATACACTCGAATACCATTTAATTGAGTCCACCATCCATATTACTGTTTGTAGTATATATATATACATATATATATATATATATATATATATATATATACACTCTAGTACTCTTATCAGCTTGAGGGGAGTCAGATATCCTATCACAACACAAACTCAACGCTTGACAGGTAAAGGATAACTTTAATGGAATATTCGAATATCTATGTATCTCATATAGAGATCAATTGTTAGCCCAAGCCTGAAGAATTTAAATTACCTACTGGTAGGTTTGAATTTTTTTCTAAAGATATTAAAATAGACTTTGGTCTCGACAAAGGTGCTTAGTTTTCCGTCAACGATGGGATCAAGGTTGACGTGGAAAACGTACAACGTGACGTAGAAACTGATTTAAAATGCATAGAAAAGTAAGAACAATAAAAATATGTTGGCATTTAAGAAAATGAGTAAACTCGCCAAAATGAATGACAAAAATTGTCACAAAATATGTAAGCAAAATCTATGAAACAGCTTAAAAACTAAAACAAAATAACTGCCAGTAACCAGCTTACCATGCCAGTTATAACACACATCTTCGCATTATATACTGGTTAGAAAAATAAACAAATAGACATTGCCTTGTTCATAATAAGGTATGGAAACCAGTATCTACAAAGGCTGCATCTGACCAGATGAACAGGCGGTATGGATTTCTCAGAAATTAAACATCAACATAGAGCAACTATTGTAAGTGCTGGAAAGATCTGTCGACCTCCCACAACCCAAACCTTATGATGGTACATCATCCTACAAGAGTGAGTGAAGCAACCTTCATAAGAAAACTAGTAAAACATTTTGGACAAGACTATCTCACAAATAAGACAGAAGTACCAAACAAGCCTGCCATGGAAATAGTCCAAAATACCTGCCCGGAATACACTAATACCTTTCATAGTAGAACATTAGAAGAATGGGCCAACCAACAATAGCCTAGAGTGAGCTATGCAAAACATAAGTGCAAGCGCTTCCACACAGAAGTAGAGAGTAGGGGCCACCTGACATCTTGTTGTAAGGTTCTGTTGACGGACACAATGGAGTGTGTAAATATCGACTGGACCATCTGTAAAAAATGAATATCTAGTGTAGCAGTAAGTCCATGGAACAGATACCAGAAAGAACTGTAGGAAATATGTCACACATTATAAATCAGGACTATGTAATACCCACAGCTACATACCTAGAAAATTGAAATTTTAAACCTGACAAGGTGGGAAAGTAGAAACCCTAGTTCAAGTTAGTGTATTTCATGATACGAACTTAAAGATTGCTGAAAGGGATTAGATAACTAAATACCAAGGTCTAACCTACGATATTAAAATAAAATGGAATCTTAGGAATATCTCTATCATTCCAGTGATCATAGAAGCAACTGGACTCGTGAAAACGAATTTCAAAAATACCTGGTGAATATTCCAGGTGAACAAAGTTCAAGAGAGATACAAACAATTGCAATGAACGAGATCTCCCGGTTGGGTCTCTGAAGTAGATAGTGAATGTCTGGTATACAGTAGGATGTCCCATCTCCAGAAAAAAAGGATTTAAAAAGAGCTATATTCTTGTGAAATAGATGGATATCTTTTTTGTCAAAACTCGAATCTTGTGAAATATTTGGGAACTCATACATTTGTTTAACTAATTATACCAGGAACAGATATATGGTACATAATTTTGAAATAAACTATTATTATTATTATGTGATACATTTTTAAAGCTGTGTAATGGTGTGTGATTTGACTTTTCTCTCGACCAATACCAGACATATTCTGCAGTTTCTGATCGATCACATAAATATTTTGACAATACTTTTATACAACCGTTGTAATATGAACATGGTTACAAACGACAGCTTGATTTCATGTTTCAGACGTTTTGTGATTTTTTTACTTTCTTAATTATCAATTAGGTTTTACTAATATTTTCAGTTGAATAACGTTAACAGGTTTGAAACCAAATTAATATTTTAGAGTATATAACAGAAGGAAAAAAAAACAATATTCAACAAATAATTTATGATAGACGATTAAAGTTACTTTTCTACCAACCTGCCCAACCTGTGTGTTTAAAATCATTTTAATGCCCAACCTGTGTGTTTGAAATCATTTTAAATCGCTTTTATTTACATATTTCATCTCGGAGTGATCCTATCTATTGAAGATGGCGTCGAGTACGAAACTATGTGTGCATCGACAATCGCAAAAAAATGAAACAAAAATACAGCTAATAACTGTCATATCGTGCAAAAATGTAATGTTCAACCAAACTGTGTGTTTTTATTTCCTCTGTACTTTTAATTTTCGATTTTTAGGATTTTATTTTCGAGCTGTCATTTTAACATGGAATCTACTGACAAAATTGTAAATTACACGACTGCAGAACAGCGATAAAACATGTAAATAAAATCACTGTAAAATAATTTTAAACACAAAAAATCAGGCATGTAGAAAAAAAGGTTTACTTACTTGTGGTGACAGTTATTTGTTGAAAATTTTTTTTTCAACCCTTTTCTCAGCTGTGGAATACTCTAGGAAATATCCAAAGATGTTTTATTTTCGTACAGTTTTGCTTTTTTTTATTCATCTAAGATGAAAAGTTAATGATTAATAATAATTGTTTCTTAGAAATGATGTTATTACAAACCAATAATAGAAGATGGTTTGATGTACATGAAAATATTAAACATGAAGAAAGAACAAAATAAAGTATAACCCCTAAATACGATTAGGTAAAATATTTATTACTTGTTATTTTTCAGTTTTGTTCTCACAGATGTTTGAAAATAAAATATTTAACATGCCCATGGTTACACGCCCGTTACATACAAACAATTTTGACATTGAGATGAATTAAGGGTGAACAAATATTTTTCTACAAAAAAACATTTGCTTGGAATAATGACTGACAAATTGAGAAATGTATTAGAAAAAAGGGAAACAAAATGAAAATAAGAAATAGGTATTGAATTTGAATGTATCTTTTCTAACCTAATGAATTTCCTTGTGGGCACATATGAAACCTCTCTAAAGAAAACATTGTTGATATGTTTGTATAATTTTCCATATACGTATATCGAATATGTATGTGTTGTAAGAAATAATAGTATGCCAATAAATACTTTTTTTGATGAACCTATGGAAATGTGCTCTCTTCATTATGAAATGTTAACATTACAATGAAATTTATATATATATATATATATATATATATATATATATGTATAGTTTCTTGTTTTCTCACCGTATCGGAAATCATATAGCAATTCTAGATATTATTGTCTCTGGAATATATCCTCACAAACGCCTGTATCGACTGATTCTGTATCTAGTAAGATAATATTGAGTTATTTTTCTCGTATGACTTTTACAGTGAACTTATCAAGAGTCTGTGAATTTAATACAATATTATTTATAATAATGAACAAACAGAATGTTTATATATGAACACAAATACTAAAAAAAATACATTGAATTTATTTTTATTTACAGATGTTCCTGCTTGGACGTATCTGTGGAATTTGAATAGATCATAATTTTCTTTAAAAAATAGGATATCGAAAATTATTTTCTAATGTCAAAGACAACAGCGACATTTGTGCCAAAAATTATTTTCCTTGATATTACTACATAGCAAATTCTACGAATGGACAGATACAAATCACAAAGTCAACCAAGATTTTCGTGAATTATGTGGCTTTGGAAAAGACAAAGTTCTGATAGAGTATAGGGAATTTTTTGCACCAAAGGATATCTCTTACAGAAGTAAGACAAGATAAATATCGTATACTTGTAAAGTATATTGCATTTCTATTAGCATAAAATTAAATGCGGTACTATATCTGAGAATTTACAATAGAGAAAAGAATAGATAAAATTGCATATTTTAAAAAACTTCGTTGATAACCTTCAGTGAATCAGGTTAAGTGAAACATGCAGGTAAACACTGTAGTAAAAGCTACATTCTTGTCAAATATGTGAATATTCTTGTTCTCAAAAATCAAAGTTAGTGAGACATATAAGAACTCACACTGGAGAAATCAAGTGTTAGCCTCAAGAGTAGGCCCCTTGATCTCTTTAGAAAAACTAAATTAAAATAAAAAAAAAAAGAGAAAAGCCATATTCTTGTGAAATATGTGAATTTTCGTGTGCTGAAAAATCATGTTTAGTGAGACATATCAGAACTCACACTGGGGAAAGGCCATATTCTTGTAAAATATGTGAATATTCGTGTTCTCACTCATCAAGTTTAGTCATACATATGAGAACTCACACCGGAGAAAAGAAACCATATACTTGTAATGTATGTGAATATTCGTCTTCGTATAAATCACATTTAGTGCAACATATTAGAACTCACACTGGAGTGTGCAGGTACCTCCACTGGACCATCTGTAAGAAACTGAATATCAGATGTAGCAGAAGGCACTGGGAACATCTACCTGAGAGAACTGTGGGGAATGAGACATACACCATCCATTATGACCATGAAATCCCCACAGCTACCTATCTGGAAAACGCAGCTGTCAAACCTGACATTGTAATATGGAACAAGAGAGAGAGAGTGGCAACTTTGGTTGAGGTCAGTGTCCCTAATGATGGGGGCCTAAATAGAGCTGAAAGGGAGAAAATAACAAAATATCAGGGTCTAATGTATGATATGAAAGAAACTGGAACCTCAAAGAGATCTCTATCATTCCAGTTATCATAGGAGCCACTGGACTCATGAAGAAGAACTTGAAAAAGTATTTAGCAAGTATACCTGGTGAACCAAGTGCAAGAGAAATCCAGACAACTGCACTCAAGG
The DNA here is from genome assembly GCA_963556195.1 of Sepiola atlantica. Taxonomy (NCBI): domain Eukaryota; kingdom Metazoa; phylum Mollusca; class Cephalopoda; order Sepiida; family Sepiolidae; genus Sepiola; species Sepiola atlantica. The sequence goes on from OY744525.1 coordinate 143,778,425, forward strand.
GAACGGCCAGAATCCTGAAAAGAGCTCTCGGTTGGAGTCTGTAAATAGCGGGTGATCGTATGGCATTTGGAAGAATGCCCCGTCCCCAGCAAATGAAAGAAAAGAAAAATAAAAAAAAGAGAGAAAAGCCATACTCTTGTAAATTATGTGAATATTCGTCTTCTGAAAAATCAAAGTTAGTCAAACATATGAGAACTCACACCGGAGAAAAGCCATATTCTTGCAATTTATGTGAATATTCTTGTTCTGTAAAATCAAGTTTAGTAAAACATGTAAGAACTCACACTGGAGAAAGGCCATATGTGAAATATGTGAATATTCGTGTTTTCAAAAATCAAATTTAGTGACACATATGAGAGAACACACCGGAGAACAGCAACATTCTTTTGAAATATGTGAATATTCGTGTTTTCAAAAATACTATTTAGCAAAACATATAAGAACTCACACCAGAGAAAAGTCATATTCTTGTGAAATATGTGAATTTTCGTGGGCTAAAAAATCAAATTTAGTCAAACATATGAGAACTCATACCTGAGAAAAGCCATATTCTTGCAATGTATGTGAATATTCTTGTGGTCAAAAATCAAGTTCAGTGACACATATGATAACTCAGGGTTGTGAAAAGCCATATGCTTGTGAAATATGTGAATATGCTTGTTTTATGAAATCCACTTTAGTAAAACATGTAAGAAACATGTAAGAAACTGAATATAAGATGTAGCAGCAGGCACTGGGAACATCTACCTGAGAGAACTGTGGGGAATGAGACATACACCATCCATTATGACCATGAAATCCCCACAGCTACCTATTTGGAAAACGCAGCTGTAAAACTTGACATTGTAATATGGAAAAAGAGAGAAAGAGTGGCAACTTTGGTTGAGGTCAGTGTCCCTAATGATGGGGGACTAAATAGAGCTGAAAGGGAGAAAATAACAAAATTTCAGGATCTAATGTATGATATGAAAAGAAACTGGAACCTCAAAGAGATCTCTATCATTCCAGTTATCATAGGAGCCACTGAACTCATGAAGAAGAACTTGAAAAAGTATTTAGCAAGTATACCTGGTGAACCAAGTGCAAGAGAAATCCAAACAACTGCACTCAAGGGAACAGCCAGAATCCTGAAAAGAGCTCTCGGTTGGAGTCTGTAAATAGCGGGTGATCGTACGGCATTTAAAAGAATGCCTCGTCCCTAGCAAATGAATGAAAAGAAATATAAAAAAGAGAAAGGCCATATTCTTGTGAAATATGTGAATATTCTTGTGCTGATAAATCAGGTTTAATAAAACATATCAGAATTCACACTGGCGAAAAACCACATTTTTGTAAAATATGTGAATATTCTTCATATAAAAAAACAAATTTATTGAGACATATTAAAACTCACACTGACGAAAAGCCATATTCACAGTAAGCTCCTTAGAAAGTGTAACGTGGGATCTTTTGAAATATGTGAATATTCGTGTTCTCAAAAATACTATTTAGCAAAACATATAAGAACTCCCACCAGAGAAAAGTCATATTCTTGTGAAATATGTGAATTTTCGTGTGCTAAAAAATCAAGTTTAGTGAGACATATCAGAACTCACACTGGCGAAAGGCCATATTCTTGTAAAATATGTGAGTATTCGTGTTCTGACACATACAGTTTAGTTATACATATGAGAACTCACACTGGAGAAGAAAAAAAACCATATACTTGTAATGTCTGTGAATATTCGTCTTGGTATGAATCACATTTAGTGCAACATATTAGAACTCACACTGGAGAAAAGCCATACTCTTGTAAATTATGTGAATATTCGTCTTCTGAAAAATCAAAGTTAGTCAAACATATGAGAACTCACACCGGAGAAAAGCCATATTCTTGCAATTCATGTGAATATTCTTGTTCTGTGAAATCAAGTTTAGTAAAACATGTAAGAACTCACACTGGAGAAAGGCCATATGTGAAATATGTGAATATTCGTGTTTTCAAAAATCAAATTTAGTGACACATATGAGAGAACACACCGGAGAACAGCAACATTCTTTTGAAATATGTGAATATTCGTGTTTTCAAAAATACTATTTAGCAAAACATATAAGAACTCACACCAGAGAAAAGTCATATTCTTGTGAAATATGTGAATTTTCGTGGGCTAAAAAATCAAATTTAGTCAAACATATGAGAACTCATACCGGAGAAAAGCCATATTCTTGCAATGTATGTGAATATTCTTGTGGTCAAAAATCAAGTTCAGTGACACATATGATAACTCACGGTTGTGAAAAGCCATATGCTTGTGAAATATGTGAATATGCTTGTTTTATGAAATCCACTTTAGTAAAACATGTAAGAAACATGTAAGAAACTGAATATAAGATGTAGCAGCAGGCACTGGGAACATCTACCTGAGAGAACTGTGAGGAATGAGACATACACCATCCATTATGACCATGAAATCCCCAAAGTAACTTATCTGGAAAACGCAGCTGTCAAACCTGACATTGTAATATGGAACAAGAGAGAGAGAGTGGCAACTTTGGTTGAGGTCAGTGTCCCTAATGATGGGGGACTAAATAGAGCTGAAAGGGAGAAAATAACAAAATTTTAGGATCTAATGTATGATATGAAAAGAAACTGGAACCTCAAAGAGATCTCTATCATTCCAGTTATCATAGGAGCCACTGAACTCATGAAGAAGAACTTGAAAAAGTATTTAGCAAGTATACCTGGTGAACCAAGTGCAAGAGAAATCCAAACAACTGCACTCAAGGGAACAGCCAGAATCCTGAAAAGAGCTCTCGGTTGGAGTCTGTAAATAGCGGGTGATCGTACGGCATTTAAAAGAATGCCTCGTCCCCAGCAAATGAATGAAAAGAAATATAAAAAAGAGAAAGGCCATATTCTTGTGAAATATGTGAATATTCTTGTGCTGATAAATCAGGTTTAATAAAACATATCAGAATTCACACTGGCGAAAAACCACATTTTTGTAAAATATGTGAATATTCTTCATATAAAAAAACAAATTTATGGAGACATATTAAAACTCACACTGACGAAAAGCCATATTCACAGTAAGCTCCTTAGAGAGTGTAACGTGGGATCTTTTGAAATATGTGAATATTCGTGTTCTCAAAAATACTATTTAGCAAAACATATAAGAACTCCCACCAGAGAAAAGTCATATTCTTGTGAAATATGTGAATTTTCGTGTGCTAAAAAATCAAGTTTAGTGAGACATATCAGAACTCACACTGGCGAAAGGCCATATTCTTGTAAAATATGTGAGTATTCGTGTTCTGACACATACAGTTTAGTTATACATATGAGAACTCACACTGGAGAAGAAAAAAAACCATATACTTGTAATGTCTGTGAATATTCGTCTTGGTATGAATCACATTTAGTGCAACATATTAGAACTCACACTGGGGAAAAGCCATACTCTTGTAAATTATGTGAATATTCGTCTTCTGAGAAATCAAAGTTAGTCAAACATATGAGAACGCATACCGTAGAAAAGCCATATTCTTGCAATATATGTGAATATTCTTGTGGTCAAAAATCAAGTTTAGTGACACTTATGATAACTCACGGTGGTGAAAAGCCATATGCTTGTGAAATATGTGAATATGCTTGTTCTATGAAATCCGCTTTAGTAAAACATGTAAGAACTCACACTGGGGGAGTTTGAATTACCTACTAGACACTATCCTCGAGTGTCTTCGGTCTCTCTGTACAAGGGTTTGTCAGGACAACCTGACATGAGGATACTTACCCATACAAGTAAACCCTGACCAAATATTCAAATTACATAGTATCCGCAGCACGAATAAGATCCCCTCGTACGAGGAATAGTGCATCTTCTCCTTGTGATGTTACCTCTAGTAACACTACGTGCTGGATACTCCACCAGACTAGATGAATTCTTGTCCTGGAATCCGGTAAGACCAACAGACCACAAGAAATATATACTGACTTGTCAGTTGGGGAGAGAAGAAATTATTCTAAACCTTTTTTACTAACTCAGTGCTTGAGAAATAAAGGAGAATTTTAATAGAATACTCGGGTATCTATTTATCTCATATAGAGATCAAGTGTTAGCCCCAGGAAAGGGAGCCCCTTGATTTCTGAGAACTTCGACTGAAGTAAAATTAAACATAGAGAAAGGCCATATGCTTGTGAAATATGTGAATATTCTTGTGCTGATAAATCAGGTTTAATAAAACATATCAGAATTCACACTGGCGAAAAAAAAAGCCTACGGAAACTCTCACACCACAAAACTCTGCACTAAATACTCCACCTGCATTATCCCCAGCACTCAGCCCACCTCCACCACCACCATCTCCACCCTTTGAGCCAGATGAGGAACAATTGGCAGTTGAGGAGAACCTCAGTAACACCATTGAGGAGGTCAAGTCCATGGGACTAGAGAACCGACCACAACTGTCAAAAATAAAACCCTACAGAACCACCAAAGCTCTCATCACTAAAGTCAACACTGCACTGCAGAGACTGGTACCAGATGCAGTGTCGCTCACGGAACTCAACCAGATCACATATGCAGCTGGGCTTTATATCGATAGGATAACATTCCCTCAAAAGAACGTTAAAAAGCGATTTAATCCCAGAGCTTCCAAAACTACACCTGAATGGAAGCTCAAGCTGCAAAAAGAATTAAACCTCCATCGGAAAGAAATGAGCCAAATAAAACAGTTCCTCGCAGCTCCCACAACAGAAGGGAGACTGAAAAACACCATCAGCAGACTCCATGCAAAGTACCACACCACCAGCAGTGAGGAACTAAACAACGTTGTCAGGGAGCTGGAAGGCAAGATACCAGCACTTGCTAAAAGAATAAAAACCGAGGAAAATAAGAAGAAGGCCCAGTCCCAGAACAAACAGTTTGAAGCAAACCCTAGAGTGTTCTATAGAACTCTAATAAGGGATACCATTACTGTAGAAAAACCACCTGAAGAACAAGACCTGGAGAACTACTGGCGACCCCTGTTTGAGTGTGAGGGAGTATACAACCAAGAGGCCCAGTGGATTGGAGACATACAGAGGATAAATGAGACCAAGCCCACAATGCCGGAGCCAGTGATTACAACAGAAGCGACTAAAAAAAAACTAGCTCTGTTTGCTAACCACAAGAAACCTGGCATTGACAATGTCTCCAATTTTTGGTTAAAGCAGTTGACTGCACTCCATGGCCACTACAGTAAATGCTTCAACAGACTACTGAGGGGTGAAGAGGCAACACCACCATGGCTCACTAAGGGAGACACAAGCCTCATACCCAAAACAAAAGAGACACAATACCCAAATAAATACAGACCCATATGCTGTCTCAGTACCACCTACAAGCTCTTTACTGGCCTGGTAGCCGATAGCATCTACGACCATCTCTCCTCTGGGAACTACCTAGAAGATCAACAAGCTGGCTATAGGAGACGATGCTTTGGTACCAAGGACCAGTTATTGATTGACAAAACAATTTTAGAGGATTGTAGGAAGCGGCATAGAAACCTGAGCATGGCATGGATTGATTACCAGAAGGCCTATGACAGCGTGCCCCACTCATGGCTACTACAGTGCCTTGACCTGTATAATATCAGTCCAATAATTAAAAAAACAATGACAGCCCACATAAAAATGTGGCAAACCAACATCTCACTAAGCCACAGCCATGGAAAGATTACCATCCCTAACATTAATATCAGAAGGGGAATCTTCCAAGGTGACAGCCTATCCCCGTTGCTCTTCTGCATGGCAATAGACCCACTTAGTAAGCTTCTCAACAACAGGGGAGAGGCCTACAACCTGGGCCAGGGACGCCAGAGAGATCCATCCAAGAAAATCAACCACCTTCTCTTCATGGATGACCTTAAGCTGTATGCAAGCTCTGACACTGAATTGCAGCAGCTCCTGCAGGTTGTGCACACCTTTTCCAAAGACATTGGAATGAAATTTGGCTTGGATAAATGCGCCAAGTGCTCCCTCAGGGCTGGGAAAAAGATTCAGACAGACAAACTACAGCTAGATGAGGAAAATGAGATACGAGATCTCGAAGAGCAGGAGTCCTATAAATACCTTGGCATTGAGGAAAATGACACCATCCAACATGCCAGGATGAGAGAGAAAATTGGCAGAGAGTATGTACGCCGTGTCAGAAAGATCTGCAAAACACAGCTTACAAACAAAAATAAAATAACTGCCATTAACCAACTTGCAATGCCAGTAATTACGTACAGCTTTGGCATCATTGATTGGCCTCAACAAACCATCAACAGGCTAGATGTAAAGACTCGAAAAATGTTAACCCTCCATAGGGTCATCTATAGAAATCAGTGTCTGCCAAGACTGTACTTGCCCAGAAGAGAGGGAGGATTGGGTCTATCAGAGATAAACCACCAGCACAGAGCCACTATTGTCAGCATTGGCCAGTACCTCAGAAGCTCCTTAAACCCCAGCCTAGCAATGGTACGTGAACACCAAGATTCAAGAGCCAGCAAAACAAATTCCATCACAAAGTTGGCCAAGCATTTTGGACAAGGCTGTCATATAGATGAGGCAGAAACACAAAGCAATCCTGCCACAGAGATAGCCCAAAAGAGCCGCAAGAGATACACCCAGACTTTTAAGAACAGGTGCATTGATGAGTGGTCAGAACAGAAACGTGCCACATACTTCCTCGATGAACTATCCAAGGACTATATTGATAAGGAAGGGTCCTTGGACTGGCTAAGAAGGGGAGCCCTCCACTACGACCAGGAGAGGCTTATAATGGCCGCACAAGACCAGGGCCTGATGACAAATGCGTTTAAAAAGATGGCTGGTCTCAGTCAGGACAACAAGTGCAGGTTTTGCCACACTGAAGTGGAGAGTGTGAGCCACCTGATATCGAGTTGCAAAATCATGTTGGCAGATGGCTCCTATACAACACGACATAATGGAGTGTGCAGGTACCTCCACTGGACCATCTGTAAGAAACTGAATATCAGATGTAGCAGCAGGCACTGGGAACATCTACCTGAGAGAACTGTGGGGAATGAGACATACACCATCCATTATGACCATGAAATCCCCACAGCTACCTATCTGGAAAACGCAGCTGTCAAACCTGACATTGTAATATGGAACAAGAGAGAGAGAGTGGCAACTTTGGTTGAGGTCAGTGTCCCTAATGATGGGGGCCTAAATAGAGCTGAAAGGGAGAAAATAACAAAATATCAGGGTCTAATGTATGATATGAAAAGAAACTGGAACCTCAAAGAGATCTCTATCATTCCAGTTATCATAGGAGCCACTGGACTCATGAAGAAGAACTTGAAAAAGTATTTAGCAAGTATACCTGGTGAACCAAGTGCAAGAGAAATCCAGACAACTGCACTCAAGGGAACGGCCAGAATCCTGAAAAGAGCTCTCGGTTGGAGTCTGTAAATAGCGGGTGATCGTATGGCATTTGGAAGAATGCCCCGTCCCCAGCAAATGAATGAAAAGAAAAATAAAAAAAAAGCGAAAAACCACATTTTTGTAAAATATGTGAATATTCTTCATCTAAATAAACAAATTTATTGAGACATATTAAAACGCACACTGACGAAAAGCAATATTCTTGTAATGTATGTGAATTTTCCTGTTCTGTAAAATCCAGTTTAGTGAGACATATGAAGGGACACAGTGGGGAAAAACCATATTCTTGTAATATATGTGAATTTTCCTATTCTGTAAAATCAAGTTTAGTGAGACATATGAAGAGACACAGTGGGGAAAAACTATAATTTTGTAAAATATGTTGATATTCTTGTTCTAAAAAGTCTAATTTAGTCAGGCATATGAGGACACAGTAAGCTCTTTTGAAAGTGTGACGTGGGATAAATCCTCGTAGAAAAAGAAAACAGGAAGAGAATAAAAGAGAAAACCATCTACTCTTTATGGATGATCTCAAACTCTATGCAGAGTCTCCCTGATATAAACTGGACAAATATTCACTGAAGATATCTGTATGAAGTTCGGATTGAAACATGTACTAAATGCACAATAAAAAGGGGACGGAAACGACATCTAAAAATCCGTAAATAAATAACTTTATTGGCGACCTGGGGGAGGATGCAATATACAAATACCTCGGTACAGAGGAAAATGTGATGGTGGAACATTTAAAGATGCGAGATAAGGTAGTAAAAGAATACACTAAACGCCTTAAATCGATCGACTACTAAGAACCAAGCCCCAACAAATAAAATAACGGCTTTAAATCAGGTTACAATTCGGTAATTTTATATCGTTTGGGTTTGATAGATTTGCCACAACGTAACATGAATAGGCTCCATACCAAGACCAGAAAAATACTGGCGTTATATAGGATACTATACCGAAACCAGTGGTGGACAGGACATATCTGTCACAAAAAGAAGGCGGTCTAGGTCTCACTGAAATTAACCATGCATATAGAGCCACCATAGTAAGCTTTGGACAGCACATTAGAAGCTCTACAGACGTGGGTATGTTAAGGGACCATTATGAGCATCTATCCCAACAAACCTCGATCACAAAGCTGGATTATAGGTTTGGTAGAGTCATGCTGGAAAAAATTCCTGCAGCCTACTACGAACCAGCAACCTGCATTGTGAGAAAGAAGATTTAGCCTTAGAAAAAATGGAAATAAGAACCATGAAACTAAGATGCCAGCAACATAAAAGAGCAGGGAATTTCTTGGAAGAGCTAAACCAAGTATATATAAACGAAGAGGCCTCACTCTAATTGCTCAAGAATGGCAGACTTCTATTTGACGTGGAAATAATTTTCATAGCCGGACAAGACTAAGGCTTACTCACAAATAGATTCAAATAAATAGCTGGCCTCCAAACAATCGGTCAGTGTAGGTTTGCCACTTAGCAATTAAGAGCCAGAGGAGGACGTCAGAGAAGCTGAGTATGATCCTGATCCCTAAACAAGGTTGATAAAACTGTGATTACAATTCTGCTCATTTATATGGTTGCATTATCCAGGCAAAAAGATGTAACTTGAAGATACATTGCCAAGGGCATTTGTTAACAGTGTGAGTGATGAACATTATGAAGAGGAGGACGTCAGAGAAGCTGAGTATGTTCCTGTTACCGAAACAAGGTTGCTTAAACTGTGATTGACCACAAAGCAATATAGGTGTATGCAGCAATTACAGAAGGTCATCTTTGATGGACGGTCGGATTAAAATATAAATCTCGACCCAGACGTTAGACGATACTTCACAGTATGAAGCGGCTAAGTCTGTAGAACCCTTAATTGTCCCCGAAGTCCCCGAAAGACTATAAGCAGGAAGAGATACACCCAAACTTTAAGAACAGATGCATTGATGAGTAATCTGGACAGAAATGTGCCACATACTTCGTCGATTAACTTTCCAAGGACTATATTAATAAAGAAGGATCTTTGTACTGGCTAAAAGGGGCGCCCTTCACTACGACCAGTAGAGGCTTATAATGGCCGCTAAAGTCCAGGGCATGATGAAAAAAGCGTTTTAAAAGATGGCTGGTCTCAGTCAGGACAACAAGTGCAGATTTTGCCACACTGATATCGAGTTGCAAAATCATGTTGGCTGTTGACTCTTACACAGCACGATATAATGGAGTGTGCAAATACCTCCACTGGACCATCTGTAAGAAACTGAATATCAAGTGTAGCAGCCAGCCCTGAGAACATCTATATGAGAGAACTGTGGGGAATGAGACATAAACCATCCATTATTACCATGAAACTTCCTAGCTACCTATCTGGAAAACGCAGCTGTAAAACCTGACATTGTTATATGGAACAAGGTTTATGTAAGTATCCCTAATGATGGGGTCCTTAAGAGAGGTGAAAGGGAGAATATAACAAAATATCAAGGTTTAATGTATGTTATGAAAAGAAACTGGAACATCAGAGAGATCTCCATCATTACAGTTATTATAGAAGCCACTGTACTCATGAAGAAGAACTTGAAAAGTATTTAGGCAGTATACCTGGTGAACCAAGTGCAAGAGAGATCCAAACAGCTACACTCAAGCGAACAGCCAGAATCCTTAAAAGAGCTTTACGTTTGTGTCTGTAAATAGCGGGTGATCGTATGCCATTTGGAAGCAAATATAAGAAAAGAAACAAAAATGGTAAGTTAAAAACAATATTCTTGCACAGTATGTCAATAATTTTATTCTCATAGATGAAGATTAGGGAAACGTATAAGAACTCCTAGTGAGGACATCCTTGTGAAATATGTTAAATGTCTGTTTTGTGATACGTTTGCAAAAATGAGAACAATTCCAGAATCACAACATATGGGATGGATATAATCAAAATAAAAGCTCTAGGTGAAGCAATATATTACTTTACGAAAACAAACCTAATTGAATTTGTACAAACGGAAAGAACAATTGATGCTGATATTGACAATGGAATAAACCAGAATAAAACATCAAAAACTGACAGAAAGCTGTCATTTTCACAACACTACTTCCCAAACAAGAAACACATAAAAAAGAAAAAAGTAACATGTCAAAAGTTTTATTTCCTGAAAAACAATGCTTTCTCTATACATTTAAAAAATCTAATTGTACATCAATTGGATGGTTGAAGAAAACAATTGCCCAATCAGCAAACCCCTTATTGTGCAAAAATTCTTTGAAGCCCAATCTAATGAAAGTACATATGAGTCCACATACATCAGCTACCTGATACGATACGATGACACCCAAGCCTAGGATTTCTACTACTGGCAAAGCAGAGACATTTCCAATGGGACTCTCCACTAAAAAACTTAACATCTTTCCCAAACTTTTTTGGGATAAACTGTATTGTGTCTTAGCATTCACCTTAAAGAAATATTCGTTACCCACATTCTAACAAATTTGGATAGAAACTGTATCATGAAATTAAAAAAAATATTAGTTTCCCACTTGCTAACATATTGGATAGAAACTCATGAAACCTGTGTTTTTTTATGTTCAGTTATTGTTTGATCTGTCGAAGACAACTTTGTTAGAGATCATAAATGTTAAGCGATTTATTCATTTTTCACTATTATTTTACTTCATGTATTTTTTTCAAAACTTTGGATCAATTTGAAAATGGGAATATAAAATTAATAAACTCAACAAAATGAAGTAAACCCATTTAATATTGACATCAGTTACTTAACAATAAAAGTCTGCTAAGGACAGATAGTGTTGCTATCAACCTGAAATCTGCAGTATTTTTTGTAAAACATATTAAACACTTTTAAGACAACACTTATTTTCTACAAGTATTAAAATATATAACTAATTGAACCGTGAACAGATATAGCACACGCTTTAGAAATTAAATATTCTCATCAGTATTTGATACAGAGCTAAAGAATTTTAATGCTCTATTACTTGGCTTTTCTCTCGACAAATACAACACATGTAGTTATGTTTTTCGCGGATCTAATCGATATTCTTACAATACTTGCCTCTATTGGTCTACTCTTTTATTTCATGATAAACCCATTCCGAAGCCCTTGTTGGGAATTCTCTGTCCCTGGACTTCACAACTTTATCTAGTTTTGTGCTTTGGTTTATTTTATTTTTGGTGGGCTCGTTTTTGACCGCTTCCACTTTCCTGACACTCATGTCTTATTTTATTCATATTTCCCCCGGGCCCTTGACATGGTTACATATACATCTAATTGGCTTCTGATCGAGCCGTTTGAGAGGTGTTTTCGAGTGTACCCTGTTCTTTCTTTTTCCTCAGGCAAAGCTATTTACTTCTTCCTCAGGTGACCATGTTCACTCCCGTTCTAACAAATGGCTGAAATGCCCTGGTTACATGATTTTGATTCTGCATACGTTTACCCATAAATTTGCTCATTACATCTTTGGTCGATTTGGTAGGACTTAAGTAACCATCGGCCTTCTCTGACTATTTCGCGCTGTTCGATTCAGTTTTGGGTACCATAAATCTAATATAGCTCCTCCTGGTCTCAGCTGCCAGTGGACACCGTTTATTGAGCTATCATTTATGATATCAATCATGCTCCCTCTTTCGGCAAATTTGGAGGCGCATATAGAAACTTTCATTCACCTCAGAAAATGCCTCCAATAACTTTGCAAGATTTATCGATCCAACTCCTCCTTTATTACACTAACTTAGCAAATCGGTCCATCCTATTTTCTAAGTCTGCGATAGCTTACTTTGATCGTGTTTTATTTTAATTAAAGCAGCATCAGTTGCATTTGTAGACTTGCAATACTGTGCCCTTAATTATTTTTAAGAGTCACTTGCCATAGACTTTACCATACGGTTTCCCAGTAATTATTGTAACTCATGATCAACTTTAGAGGACTCCGTTTACTGGGTGTTAGTCGGTAAGCCACTTTATATATGTTGTAAACTATCAGACTTTTTACAAAAAAAGTTATGTTCAATAATTTTTTTTATGAATTATTTTAATGAAAATATTTTAGCAGAGGAAATTATCACCGACCTTAACTTTGTGGGGTTGACAGTGTGTGTTCCTTTTCTTAAGATGCTTGTAAGGATTGTTCCTGGTCGATGTTCTGTCCTTCCGATGATTGTTATTCTTCCGTAGATAATTTGTCAATTTGTAAGCTGTAACAGTGTCGTGGAAGTCATCAGCACCAAATTTGTTTATTGTCTAGTGGAAGAGTCTGGCTTTTCCATAGATTTCCCCCTAAGTTTCTTCTTTTTCTTAAAACTAATGTATCACTATCGTGGGCCGGGTAGTGTAACTTGATGTGTCTGCGCTGTGTGGTCGTTTCTGAAGGGTTGTTTTCATCCCCGAACGTCAATATAAGCTCCCTAGTTTGGTGCGATAGTCAAATTCGTTTTCAATGAAGGGGTTAATCCCATAGTTATATTTGAGGGGTTTCATGCGTCATTAATTCTGCTTGGTTTGGCACTATCGGCTGGGAATTGAACGCTTATATAAAAAGGAGCGAACGATAATCTGATATGCAAATATAATTGTTGTTATTCATTACAGACAAACAATAAATAAGTTGAATGAGTTTGTTTTCGGAACGTGGGGTGGCATTTTTTTACCGACCCATTAAAAAACAATATTTCGTCTAATTTATTTTTTGTCTAATTTTAAAAAGGTACCAGTATTTTTATGAGGGTAGATGAGCGTTTTCTATCCACCAAATTTATATTTTATTTGTAAAATTCCAAAGTAAATGTGTAAAATAACGTGAATTCACAAACATTACTTATATAGGAAAGTGATCGGTAAGTGTACACACTAACAATAAAACACGCAGACGACACTAAGCATACGCAGGATAAAGTTAGGGATAAAAAAATGTTTTAAAAAAATTAACTGCCATTGTAAACTCAATTTTCCATATCCATCAGCGGCATTCTTAGCATCAATTGAGCAATCGATCATTTTCTTGTCTTGTAGCAGATCCTTATTTGTTGGGATGAAGTATGGTTCGATTTGGACATAAGAGACCACACTCCACAGCATTACATTCTCCGGGATGAAGTTGGTTTATTGCCAGCCACCTGAGAAGCTCTAACGAGAGAATGCTGATGGGTCTATGCTCATTTATTTTTATATCCTTACTAATATTACACTGACATTGTGTCACATCTTTTGTCGTACTTTTGTAGACTCTTTGGCAAATTATTATTGTTACGTCTAGTTTTGGGGCAGGATGTAGCCCTTGCTCGAAACAGACACATAGAACATTACAGTTTGTATGAACTTTGGCTTTAAAAAACGGACTTCATGCAGAATATAGGCTAGCCACTTCTTGTTTTTCTTATGCAACTGCTTCTGACAGAAGTTCTCTTCTGATAAAAACCCGAGCATCCCTGGCATAACTGGATGTTTGAACTTTAAGATACGTTTCTTTTTTGTCATAAGACATTCATCTTGGACGTTAGTTGTGACAATCTCGACTCTTTTCATACGAGTGCTGAAGATGCCCGTTCAGCGCTTTCTTCATTGTCGCCATCCAGACTCATCTATCTGCTCAAAGTTTATATTACCTTGCCCAAATATTTTTTCACTTTTTGTACAACTTCTAGGCGAATTTAATTCTGTGTACATAGGCAGAATTCCTGCTAGCCACTGGTTTCACATCGCCCTTGCTAATCCCCAGCTCACATCTTACAGTTTTCAAGAATGGCGAATCAAGTGCAAATCATTATGATGAAGGTCACTCTTTTTCAATATTCTTATGCTTACAGTTCCTCGCCAACTCTCAACCTCACCAATAATACACAGAAACAGCTATCCGTCACACTTTCCGTGATAACATACTAAAAATGATTAATAAATGAAAGCATAAAAAATCCAATTCATCCTAAACACCGTGTATTTACCTATCATATGTTTGTTATTTAATAAAAACTGAATGCAAATATTAAAGTTTTTTTTTCATGCAAATTTATAAGATCTATTGAGAATGACATTTTTAGTAAATTAGGTAACTCTAACTGAAAAACTGTACAACTGAACGTAATTTGTTATACTTCACAATCAGAGAATGTGGATAAAAAGTATAAAAATAGAAAAAAAAACAATCAAAACCTGGGTTGCATTAAAACAAATACAATTGCACTGTCGCAAAGATTTATTGAAAAAATTCGCCATTCTTCATGACTGATATTATAAAGTGATGCTTCCAAATGAATAAAAAATTCTCTACTCTATATGTAAGCATTTCACACCAATATAATAATATTAATAAAATAAAGAAATTAGCATTTGATGAAGTAAGATATTTTCTCTCATTCAAATCTCATTGCGCCAATCAATCTTTTTTATTCATAGACTTTCCCCAAATCTGCTTCCAATAACCAAACGTCAGATAGAGAATGTGAATGAAAAGTATAGAAATAGAAAATCACAAAAGAAACAAAAAACGGGAGTTGCAATAATACATATATAAGAGTAGGTGTTAATTATCATTTGCACTGTCACAAAAAGTTATTCAATAAATCATCCATTCTGCAAGGGTTTCCATTTTTACGTCATCCATCTTCAACTGACTGCCATAATAAAAACAATTCTCTACTATAAATTTAAACATTCCACGCCCGTAATCTACGCTTTCCTTTTCTTTAATATCACTATTTCTTATGATAGTTAGATTATCAGCAGAATCAACATATTACTCTTCTATATTAATTAGCAGTTTTACATATAACAGGAAAACCTATGGATATACTTATTATCAGGTAAAAATATCAGTATACACCAAAAATTACGGAAAATTACCGGAGAGAATTTTAATAAGCAATGAAATTAATTTACTATTCAGTGTCGATGAACTCCGAACGACGCAGTAAAAAATATAATAATAGTAATTTATTTACGGTGAGGTCTGAATACAATCGACAGTCAGTTGATAGTACAGCAGAAAATGTGGTGGCTTGAGTTGATAAAGAAGAGAGTCCAACCTTAGAATCTTGTACGTTCTGTGACAACAATCGGCTGTCAGTACGACTGCTTAAGACAATGTCCTCGTCGAGTGGTCATCATGTCATAAGTAAGACATTATACTTTGCCAGACATTTCAAATCCACAGTTTCTAGGACGTCTATCAATATCGCAGCATGTCTTTCAGAGAGTTCATGAACAAATTGTGAATTAAGCTTCGGTTCAATATGATTCAAGGCTGAGTAAAACAGATCGAAACATTAACACATGTGAGCCGCGGTAAGATTGGCTCACCCAGATTAAGTATGTAGTTGTTGTCTATCGGGTTTCTAATATGATACTTGACTGTTTAGGCATCCAAACAGCCAATCTGCAAAGGGAGGATAACTCAATTGACATATATTGTCACCAAGGCAACTTATCACAGTATCTTAAACCACAGTATAGGTTGGCAAAGTTGGGTCATTGTCCAAGTGAAAAAATGAAGTTAGAAAGTCAAAGTACTTTAGCTGCCGAAAGTCTACGAGCAGCTTATGTTTTGGTTGTTCCTTTTTAAGGTTCCAGTTTTTAGGGGGGATATTTTGTGAAGAACCAGTTTTATAGATACATTTGAAAGAAAACAGTTCTGAGTAATATTCAAATGTGTGAGAAAGCAAGAAAAATGTCATATGATAAACAAATAAAATAAAATAAATAGTACAAAAGCATAGTTTCACAAAAGAGTTATTGTATATATGTTTAAAAATGGAAGTCTACATAGATAGGAAAACATAGAATACTTGTTCATATTTTGAGTGTCCTTGCAGAACAAGCGGGATTCATTAGTTGGGATATCGAGGAAATGTGAATCGATAATTTACGGGCTGTGAATTATCCACGGGTTTGAAAAATCGTCATCAAAACTTCCTCACTCAATTACATGAATTACATTTCATTGAAAGTTATCACATAGAGTCAATAATCATTTGTTTTCATATTAGACATTTCAGTGAGAAATGTATGACGTATTACAGTGGTTAAGTTTATATATTTGATTTCAATCAGCAGACGACATTGAAAGGGGATTAAAGAAGTGTATGTGTCGCCGTAAGTATGTGTATGCGTAAGACTGTGAAAGAGTTAATGCATTGTATGTATGTGTGTGTGTGTGTGTGTGTGTGTGTGTGTGTGTGTGTGTTGGTATCAGAGTGGCTATGAGTGCATGAGTTTAGAAAAAGGGTATTCAGCTTTTCCCAAGGTCCGACAGAGGGTCGAGAAGGCTGGAGAAATGTCAATGTTTACTCTGTCGTGAATTTCGGCTAAAAACTGCCATTATATGCATTCGATGTGGATCAAAACGTCAAACTTGATAAATCCAGAGAAATGCATCTAATTGGCTTAAAATCTTTTTATTAGTTTTTATCTATTCAAGTAAATGCGTGCGCGAAATCGTGTGCGCAGAAACGAGTTTAAACATTTTAATTTAGGGCACCGAAGAGTAAACTTCGCCGCTACAATCTTCAGCTAAAGATAGCCGTGCTCGAGAATCCAGTGTAAAATGACAGGAGAAAGAGAGAAAAGTGAAGTCTTTTTTCATGTATTTTCGACTAACAAACGTATTTTTTTTTCATTTCGTAGTCATCCATATTTTATAGTTTTAAGAATTGACAAATATGCTCTGAATTAATTAGGAAAACAATTCTGCACACTTAACTCATGTACGGACCTTTTCACATGAGGAACAATGATTACACCGTATCACGATGACCTAAATTCATTGTTCGTGTATCAGTCAATTATTTAAGAATAAGTCCCCATTTAAATCGTTTTTTTATGTTTTAATTTTGATGTTTATATGTTCTTAACATATTTTATTTCTTACTGAATTGGTCACAAACAGAATTTGTTTCGCTTTACTAAGGAAATCACAACAAACTGATCAAATTGTCTGTTTTGAACACAAAAGAAAAAGAAATCATCCGTTTTTTTAAGGGTTTTTTCGTATTGATTTTTCTGGACTGAAAGGTAAATATTTTTCACTTTTTATTTTATTTTGCTCAATTTTTTAAGCAATGTTCAACAATATAATAAGTTTATTTTTATTGCAATCTATTAAAACTTAGGATTTCACCATGCTGGATAACAGACCTGATTTGAAAAAGTATGAATCTCCGATTAAAAAACAAAAAGAAAAATCCTAAAAATTATTCAATCTGACATTTAGATTTAAGTAAAAAAAAAAAAACAATGTGTTCATTTTAGTATAACTTATATGATTTCTAAGAAAACAATACTTTCTACTATAAAATAAATAAGAAATAATGGTATTCATGGTGTTTTTTTACTATCTTACACAGAATAGTTTACCCCAAAAACAAAACTAGATTCTACTTTTGGGGGCGATTACATGTAAACAGTCTGAAAACATTTCCGCAAATTGTTTTGGATGTTTTTCAGAACAGTAACCAGCTCCTGATTTATACGTGTACCTTTTGTAAGTATGGATGGTCAGAACGACAATAATCTCGGTATAAACTCATGTCTATGTCAATGACTTTTTTAAAAAACTAATTAGATGAAGTTAACATAATTGAATTACAAATAAATAAAAAGTCTTCGAATTATTCTTTTTTTTATTGCATACAATTTTTTATTTATGTTTAAAAAAATTGACATCATGGAATTTTTCATGACAAACATATTCTTTGATAAAAATTTGTACGTGTCAAAAAGTATTAACTTTTTGTTCATGAGTACAAAAACATTTTGAAATAATTTGTTTTTCCAAAATTTATGTATTTTTTTCTGTATAAAATGTGGAAAATCAATCGAAAGCACGAACGATTTAGCGCCACACGCTCAGAGTTATTACGATGGTCGTAATTATCACCAATATAATTTTTTAACTTATTTTTTTAGTATTAATAAATACAAAAAATATTCAATAAATATTTCTGTAATGAAAAAATTCCATGACGTTCATTTTATTTTTTTTTTAATATAATTTTTTTTTAAACTTAGATTTTTACCGAGATTATTGTCTTTTCGACCATCCATACTTACATAAGCTAAACTTGTAAATCAGAGGATGATTACTCTTCCAAATAACCATTTTCTTTTATTTTTAAATGAAATATTTTACGAGGGATCTTTATTCTGCCGGCTTATGTTTTTTTAACCTGTTATCGTCTTGTGAAAGAAATGGTAATGAAATTAATAAGGATAAATATTTAATAACAATTTATTTTCATCGTCATCATCAGTTGTTATTCTGTCGGTTATTTTAATTTATTGAATAGAAAACAAAGGAGCAAGATAACAATAGGGACCGCAGTTCAGTAACAAAACAAGCGGGACATCTTTTGGAAGCACCGTCGATTTCCGATTGACCTCGCAATACATGTGGTCGTTATTTACAAAACAACTCGGGTTTTTTTCTTTTAACATGTATACGCGTTTTTAAAAATCGGCTGACTTGTAATCTGTCGTTTTGCAATAAACAAAACAGTTTATCATTTTGTTTCGTTTTACTTTTATTTACTAAATAAAAAACACATTTTAAACGCAATTCTATATTTCGTGTTGTGTATTTTAAGAAAAAGTGGATACTTTTTTTTCTTTTCGTAGGGAGGCGAGTAACTAGCGAAGTTTTATTTATTTGTTTATAATTGTTGCTTACAGAAAAAAAAGGAAAAAACTTCATAAATTTTAAATTGCTTCCGTTTGGAAACTGATTTTTGAAGTCTAACTTCGCCCTTATGGGGAGGCGAGAGTGTAGTATCTATTTTGATACTACACTTCATTCCTATCTGCGGTCAGTGATTTTTTCTTTTAACATGTTAATATTTTTTTTTTGGGGGGGGGTATGTATTTTAAAAAATGTAGGATTCATTTTCTTTTTTCTTTTTATTTACTAAATAAACAAATAAAATATTTACGGTTTTCTTTTAAGACATAAAAAGGAGCACTCTGGATTTTACCTCAGTTTAGAAGGATTTTTCCATACTACACTTTGCTCCTAGCCCGAGGAGGCAAAACGGAAGATTACGCAAGTTATTTTAATAAATAAATGAAATATATACGCTTTTTTAAAAATCGGCTGACTTGTAATCTTTTGTTTTGCCTCCCTACGAGGGCGAAGTTAGACTTCAAAAATCAGTTTCCAAATGGAAGCAATTTAAAATTTATGAAGTTTTTTCCTTTTTTTCTGTAAGCAACAATTATAAACAAATAAATAAAACTTCGCTAGTTACTCGCCTCCCTACGAAAATAAAAAAAAGGATCCACCTTTTCTTAAAATACACAACACGAAATATAGAATTGCGTTTAAAATTTGTTTTTTATTTAGTAAATAAAAGTAAAACGAAACAAAATGATAAATTGTTTTGTTTATTGCAAAACGACAGATTACAAGTCAGCCGATTTTTAAAAAAGCGTATACATGTTAAAAGAAAAAAAACCGAGTTGTTTTGTAAATAACGACCACGTGGATTGCGAGGTCAACACGCTGGTGCTTCCAAAAGATGTCCCGCTTGTTTTGTTACTGAACTGGGGTCCCTATTGTTGTCTTGGTCCAAAACAAATATCTGCTTTTAATACAAAAAACATTAAAAGTAAAAATTAATTAAATGAACGAAAATATCACAGATTATTTTGTTGCATTTAGAAGTAATTTGCGTCGGATAAAAAATGTTTTAGTTATTTAAGAAAAAAAAGTAGTTTTCATTAATTTATATAAAAAATAAATAACTCTTGTTAAGAAATCTGATTATTAAAATAATTAAAGATAAGTCGGTAAAGAAATTAAATCAGATATAATTTTTTAAATTTCAGTTTTATAAACAGTCTAAACAGCAATTTTAAAACTGAATTTTCACTATCTTTTAAGATAAATGTTAGGACTATTTCTCATTATTTCACTAAATTAACAATTAAATTGAATGTTTTTCTTGCGATAAAATAAAAACAGTAGTAATTGTCAGTAATTTCAACTACTACATGTAACGACGAATTTTAATGAAAAGTTGAATTGTTTTACACACAAATATTGTGAGGTAATCCGGTAGAGAGTTATATTAAAAGAAGTAGCCATAAACGGGGTTCAAAGCGAATTATTTATACTTAAAAACATAAGGTGTATTTTTTTTTACAATAAAAACAATACGTAGATGCATTTAAATGGACATAGAAATTCATCGTAGTTACTAAGTCTATGGTAAAATAAAACTTATTTTTTTCGTAAGTCGTGACGAAAATCGCCGTATAAATTATATATTTAATTTTAAAAAATAGTCAGAAGTTTTAAGTATTTCTTTTTTTGTTGGGAAAATGTTGAAATAAAAATAAACTGGCAGTTAAGTTGACTCGTGAAATCTTCACTGTAACTGTAACAGTTAGGTTAAATAAACCTGAACCGGCAAAATAACAGCCTCTATCGTTATTCTGCCGGGACCGGCAAAATAACGAGGGGGTCGTTATTCAGCCGGTCCCGGCAAACTAGCCTATTCGATTTTTTTTAATTCGTGCTAGAAGGAGGTAAATGTGAGTTAACTAAGATGATATTTTAACATTTAATTTTCTCCTTTTTGTGGGGAGGGCGGGGTCATTTTTTTTTTAATAATCAAATAAAATACGGAAGCAATATTTAATGTTCGATGAAACATTTTTGTTTAAATTTTGGATGGGGTGGGGAAGGGTTTAATTATTTTTTGATTACTTTTAAAGGAATAGGTAAATTTGCAGTTGTGAAGTAAGCAATTCCTACTTTCTGGAGAAAGTCGAATCAAGTTTAAACACAGTACGAACTCAACTAACGGACTTTGCAAACTAAAACTTAGCTTAGAGTTAGGTTAGGGTTAGTTTATGGTTAGGTTATTGTTAGTTTGTGGTTAGGGCAAAAATAAAAAATAAACAGTTTGGTTCATATTTAAAGTATATAACAGAAGGAAAAAAACAAATATTTAACAAATAATTCATGATAGACGATTAAAGTTACTTTTCTACCAACCTGCCTAACCTGTGTGTTTAAAATCATTTTAAATCGCTTTTATTTACATATTTCATCTCAAAGTGATCCTATCAATGTAATATGGCGTCGAGTATGAAACCATGCGTGCATCGACAATCGCAAAAAAATGAAACAAAAATACAGCTAATAACTGTCATATCGAGCAAAAATTTAATGTTCAACCGAACTGTGTGTTTTTATTTCCTCTATACTTTTAATTTTCGATTTTTAGGATTTTGTTGACGACTTCTCATTTTTACATGGAATCTACTGACAAAATTGTTAATTACACGACTGCAGAACAGCGATAAAACATGTAAATGAAATCACTGTAAAATACTTTTAAACACAAACAATCAGGCAGACATGTAGTAAAAAGAGGTTTACTTGCTTGTGGTGACAGTAATTTGTTGAATTTTTTTTTTTCAACCCTTTTCTCAGCTGTGCAATACTCTAGGAATTATCCAAAGATGTTTTATTTTCGTACAGTTTTGCTTTTTTTCATTCGTCTAAGATCAAAAGTTAAGGATTAATAATAATTGTTTCTTAGAAATGATGTTATTACAAACCAATAATAGAAGATGGTTTGATGTACATGAAAATATTTGACATGAAAAGAAGAGTCAATTAAATACATGAAGAAAGAACAAAATAAAATATAACCCCGAAATACGATTAGATAGAATGTTTATCACTTGTTGATGTGCCTTTTAAAATTTGTTCTTACTTATGTTTGAAGAGAACATATTTAACATGCCCGTGGTTACACGCCCGTTGCATACAAACAATTTTGACATTGAGATGAATTAAGGGTGAACAATATTTTTCTACAAAAAAACATTTGCTTGGAATAATGACTGACAAATTGAGAAATGTGTTAGAAAAAAGGGAAACAAAATAGAAATAATAAATAATAAATAGGTATTGAATTTGAATGTAGCTTTTCTAACCTAATTAATTTTCTTGTGGGCACATATGAAACCTCTCTAAAGAAAACTTTGTTGATATGTTTTATAAATTTCCATATACGTATATCGAATATGTATGCGTTGTAGGAAGGCAGAAATAATTGTGTGCCAATAAATACTTTTTTTGATGAACCTATGGAAATGTGCTCACTTCATTATCAAATGGTAACATTACAGTGAAATTTATATATGTATATATATATATATATATATATATATATATATATATATATATATATATACATATATATATATATTTTCTTGTTTTCTCACCGTATCGGAAATCATATAGCAATTCTAGATATAATTGTCTCTGAAATATATCCTCACAAACGCCTGTATCGACTGATTCTGTATCTAGTAAGATAATATTGGGTTATTTTTTTAATTTTTCTCGTATGACTTTTACAGTGAACTTATCAAGATTCTGTGAATTTAATCCAATCATATTTATAATAATGAACAAACAGAATGTTTATATATGAACACAAATACTAAAAAAATTCAATTGAATTTATTTTTATTTACAGATGTTCCTGCTGGAACGTATCTGCGGAATTTGAATGGATCATAATTTTCTTTGAAAAATAGTAAATAGAAAATTATTTTCCCATGTCGAAGACAACAGCAACATCTGTGCCAAAAATTATTTTCCTGGATATTACTACATAACAAATTCTAGGAATGGACAGATACAAATCACAAAGTCAACCAAGATTCTCGTGAATTATATGGCTTTAGAAAAGACAAAGTTCTTATACAGTATAGGGAATTTTTTGCACTAAGGGATATCTCTTACAGAAGTAAGACAAGATAAATACCGTATACTTGTGAAGTATATTGCATTTCTATTAGCATGAAATAAAATGTGGTACTATATATGAGAATTTACAATAGAGAAAAGAATAGATAAAATTGCATATTTTGAAAAACTTCGTTGATAACCTTCAGGTAATCAGGTATAGTGAAACATGCAGGTAAACACTGTAAAAAAGCTACATTCTTGTCAAATATGTGAATATTCTTGTTCTCAAAAATCAAAGTTAGTGAAACATATAAGAACTCACACTGGGGAAAAGCCATATTCTTGTGAAATATGTGAATTTTCGTGTGCTGAAAAATCACGTTTAGTTAGACATATCAGAACTCACACTGGGGAAAGGCCATATTCTTGTAAAATATGTGAATATTCGTGTTCTCACACATCAAGTTTAGTCATACATATGAGAACTCACACCGGAGAAAAGAAACCATATATTTGTAATGTCTGTGAATATTCGTCTTCGTATAAATCACATTTAGTTCAACATATTAGAACTCACACTGGGGAAAAGCCATACTCTTGTAAATCATGTGAATATTCGTCTTCTGAGAAATCAAAGTTAGTCAAACATATGAGAACTCACACCGGAGAAAAGCCATATTCTTGCAATTTATGTGAATATTCTTGTTCTGTAAAATCAAGTTTAGTAAAACATGTAAGAACTCACACTGGAGAAAAACCATATTCATGTGAAATATGTGAATATTCGTGTTCTCAAAAATCAAATTTAGTGACACATATGAGACAACACACCGGAGAACAGCAACATTCTTTTAAAATATGTGAATATTCGTGTTCTCAAAAATACTATTTAGAAAAACATATCAGAACTCACACAAAAGAAAAGTCATATTTTTGTGAAATATGTGAATTTTCGTGTGCTAAAAAATCTAGTTTAGTGAGACATATCAGAACTCACACTGGCGAAAGGCCATATTCTTGTAAAATATGTGAATATTCGTGTTCTGACACATACAGTTTAGTTATACATATGAGAACTCACACCGGAGAAAAAAAACCATATACTTGTAATGTCTGTGAATATTCGTCTTCGTATAAATCACATTTAGTGCAACATATTAGAACTCACACTGGAGAAAAGCCATACTCTTGTAAATTATGTGAATATTCATCTTCTGACAAATCAAAGTTAGTCAAACATATGAGAACTCATACCGGAGAAAAGCCATATTCTTGCAATTTATGTGAATATTCTTGTGGTCAAAAATCAAGTTTAGTGACACATATGATTACTCACGGTGGTGAAAAGCCATATGCTTGTGAAATATGTGAGTATGCTTGTTCTATGAAATCCGCTTTAGTAAAACATGTAAGAACTCACACTGGAGTAAGGCCATATTCTTGTGAAATATGTGAATATTCTTGTGCTGATAAATCAGGTTTGATAAAACATATCAGAATTCACACTGGCGAAAAATCACATTTTTGTAAAATATGTGAATATTCTTCATCTAAAAAAACAAATTTATTGAGACATATTAAAACGCACACTGACGAAAAGCCATATTCTTGTAATGTATGTGAATTTTCCTGTTCTCAAAACTCAAGTTTAATGAGACATATGAAGAGACACAGTGGGGAAAAAAACATAATTTTGTAAAATATGTGGATATTCTTGTTCTCAAAAGTCTTATTTAGTCAGGCATATGAGGACACAGTAAGCTCCTTAGAAAGTGTGAAGTGGGATAAATCCTCGTAGAAAAAGAAAACAGGAAGAGAATAAAAGAGAAAACCATCTACTCTTCATGGATAATCTCAAACTCTATGCAGAGTCTCCCAGATAGAAACTGGACAAATATTCACTGAAGATATCTGCATGAAGTTTTGATTGACACATGTACTAAATGCACAATAACAAGGATACAGAAACGACATCTAAAAATCTGTAAATAAATAACTTTATTGGCGACCTGAGAGAGGATGCAACATACAAATACCTCGGTTCAGAGGAAAATGTGATGGTGGAACATTAACAGATGCGAGATAAGGTAGTAAAAGAATACACTAAACGCCTTAAATCGATCCTCAACTAAGAACTGAGCCCCAACAAATAAAATAACGGCTTTAAATCAGGTTACAATTCGGTAATTTTATATGGTTTTGCTATGATAGATTTGCCACAACGTAACATGAATAGGCTCCATACCAAGACCAGAAAAATACTGGCGTTACATAGGATAATATACCGAAACCAGTGGTGGACAGGACATATCTGTCACAAAAAGAAGGCGGTCTAGGTCTCACTGAAATAAACCATGCATATAGAGCCATCATAGTAAGCTTTGGGCAGCACATTAGAAGCTCTACAGACGTGGGAATGTTAAGGGACCATTATGAGCATCTATCCCAACAAATTTCAGTCACAAAGCTTGATTATAGGTTTGGTAGAGTTATGCTGGAAAAAATAACTGCAACCTACTACGACCCAGCAACCTGCATTGTGAGAAAGAAGATTTAGCTGTAGAAAAAATGGAAATAAGAACCATGAAACTAGGATGACAGCAACATAAAAGAGCAGGGAATTTCTTAGAAGAGCTTACTCAAGTATATATAAACGAAGAGGCCTCACTCTAATTTCTCAAGAATGGCAGACTTCTATTTGACGTGGAAAGAATTTTTATTGCCGGACAAGACTAAGGCTTACTCACAAATAGATTCAAATAAATAGCTGGCCTCCAAACAAACGGTCAGTGTAGATTTGCCACTCAGCAATTAAGAGTCAGAGGAGGACGTCAGAGAAGCTGAGTATGTTCTCTGTTACCGAAACAAGGTTGCTAAAACTGTGATTACAATTCCGTTCATTTTATATGGTTGCATTATCCAGGTAAAAAGATGTACCCTGAAGATACATTGCCAAGGGCATTTTTTAACAGTGTGAGTGATAAACATTATGAAGAGGAGGACGTCAGAGAAGCTGAGTATGTTCCTGTTACCGAAACAAAGCTGCTAAAACTGTGATTACAATTCCGTTCATTTTATATGGTTGCATAATCCAGGCAAAAAGATGTAACTTGAAGATACATTGCCAAGGGCATTTTTAAACAGTGTGAGTGATAAACATTATGAAGAGGAGGACGTCAGAGAAGCTGAGTATGTTCCTGTTACCGAAACAAAGTTGCTAAAACTGTTATTGGCCACAAAGCAATATAGGTGTATGCAGCAATTACAGAAGGTCATCTTAGATGGATGGTCGGATTAAAATATAAATCTCGACCCAGACGTTAGACGATACTTCACAGTCTGTAGAACCCTTAATTGTCCACGAAGTCCCCGAAAGACCATAAGCAGGAAGAGATACACCCAGACTTTTAAGAACATATGCATTGATGAGTAATCTGGAGAAAAATGTGCCACATACTTCTTTGATTAACTTTAAGAAGAGTCCTTGTACTGACTACGACAAGTAGAGGCTTATAATGGCCGCTAAAGTCCAGGGCATGATGACAAAAGCGTTTAAAAAGATGGCTGGTCTCAGTCAGGACAACAAGTGCAAGTTTTGCCACACTGAAGTGGAGAGTGTGACCCACCTGATATCGAGTTGCAAAATCATGTTGGCTGATGACTCCTACACAGCACGATATAATGGAGTGTGCAGGTACCTCAACTGGACCATCTGTAAGAAACTGAATAGCAAGTGTAGCAGCAAGCCCTGAGAACATCTATATGTGAGAACTGTGGGGAATGAGACATAAACCATCCATTATAACCATGAAACTTCCTAGCTACCTATCTGGAAAACGCAGCTGTAAAACCTGACATTGTCATATGGAACAAGAGAGAGAGAGCGGCAACTTTGGTTTATGTAAGTATCCCTAATGATGGGTCCTTAAGACAGGTGAAAGGGAGAATATAACAAAATATCAAGGTCTAATGTATGTCATGAAAAGAAACTGGAACATCAGAGAGATCTCCATCATTACAGTTATCATAGAAGCCACTGTACTCATGAAGAAGAACTTGAAAAGTATTTAGGCAGTATACCTGGTGAACCAAGTGCAAGAGAGATCCAAACAGCTACACTCAAGCGAACGGCCAGAATCCTTAAAAGAGCTTTAGGTTTGTGTCTGTAAATAGCGGGTGATCGTATGCCATTTGGAAGTAAATAAAAGAAAAGAAACAAAAATGGTAAGTTAAAAACAATATTCTTGCACAGTATGTCAATAATTTTATTCTCATAGATGAAGATTAGGGAAACGTATAAGAACTCCTAGTGAGGACATTCTTGTGAAATATGTTAAATATCTATTTTGTGATATCTTTGCAAAAATGAGAACAATTCAGAATCACAAAATATGGGATAAATATAATCAAAATAAAAGCTTCTGGTGAAGCAATATATTACTTTACGAAAACGAACCTAATTTAATTTGTACAAACGGAAATAACAATTGATGCTGATATTGACAATGGAATAAACCAGAATAAAACATCAAAAACTGACAGAAAGCTGTCATTTTCACAACACTACTTCCCAAACAAGAAACACATAAAAAAGAAAAAGGTTACATGTCAAAAGTTTTATTTCCTGAAAAACAATGCTTTCTCTATACATTTAAAAAATCTAATTGTACATCAATTGGATGGTTGAAGAAAACAATTGCCCAATCAGCAAACCCCTTATTGTGCAAAAATTCTTTGAAGCCCAATCTAATGAAAGTACATATGAGTCCACATACATCAGCTACCTGATACGATACGATGCAACCCAAGCATAGGATTCCTACTACTGGCAAAGCAGAGACATTTCGGATGGAACGCCCCACTAAATAACTTAACATCTTTCCCAAACCTTTTTGGGATAAATTGTATTGTGTCTTAGCATTCACCTTAAAGAAATATTCGTTACCCACATTCTAACAAATTTGGCTAGAAACTGTCTCATGAAATTAAAAAGAATATTAGTAACCTACATGCTAACATATTGGATAGAAACTCATGAAACATGTGGTTTTTTATGTTCAGTTATTGTTTTATCTGTCGGAGACAACTTTGTTAGAGATAATAAGTGTTCAGCGATTTATTCATTTTTCACTATATTTTAATTCATTTACTTTTTATTAACTTTGGATCATCTTAAAAATGGGAATATCAAATTAATAAACTCAACAAAATGAAGTCAACCCATTTAATATTGACATCAGTTACTTAAAAATAAAAGTTTGCTAAGGACAGATAGTGTTGCTATCAACCTGAGATCTGCAGTATTTTTTGTAAAACATATTAAACACTTTTAAGACAACACTTAATTTCTACAAGTATAAAAATATATAACTAATTGATTCGTGAACAGATATAGCACACGCTTTAGAAATTGAATATTGTAATCAGTATTTGATACAGAGCTAAAGCATTTTAGTGCTATATTATCTGGCTTTTCTCTCGACAAATACAACACATGTAGTATATTTTTCGCGGATCTAATCGATATTCTTACAATACTCGCCTGTATTGGTCTACTCTTTATTTCATGATAAACCCATTCCGAAGCCCTTGTTGGGAATACTTTGTCCCTGGACTTCACAACTTTTTCTAGTTTTGGTCTTTGGTTTATTTTATTTTTGGTGGGCTCGTTTTGGACCGCTTCCACCACTTTCCTGACACTCATGTCTTATTTGATTCATATTTCCCCCGGGCCCTTGACATGATTACACATACATCTAATTGGCTTCTTATCGAGCCGGTGGAGAGGTGTTTTCGAGTGTACCCTGTACTTTTCCTTTTCTCTCAGGCAAAGCTATTTACTTCTTCCTCAGGTGACCATGTTCACTCCCGTTCTAACATATGGCTGAAATGCCCTGGTTACATGATTTTGATTTTGCAGAAGTTTTCCCACTAAATTTTTTCTTTACATCTTTGGTCGATTTGTTACAACTCTAGCAACCATCGGCCTTTTCTTACTATTTCGCGATGTACGATTCAGTTCTGGGTACCATAAATCTAGTAAAGTCTTCCTGGTCTCAGCTGCCAGTGGACACCGTTTATTTCGCTATCATTTCTGATATCATGCTCCCTCTTGTGGCAAATTTGGAGTCGCCTATAGAAACTTTCATTCGCCTCACGAAAATGCCTATTTCGCGCTGTACGATTCAGTTTTCTAAGTCTGCGAGTACCTTACTTTGATCGTGTTTTATTTTAATTAAAGCAGCGTCAGTTGCATTTGTAGACTTGCAGTACTGTGCAATTAAGTCTTTTTAAGAGCCGCTTGCCATAGCATTTACCATACGATTTCCGAGTAATGATTACTACTTATGATTTACCTGAGAGGACTCTGTTTACTGGGTGTAGGTCGGTTAGCCACTTTATATATGTTGTAAAGTATCAGACGTTTTTACAAAAAAGATTATGTCCAATAATGTTTTTTATGAATTATTTTAACCAAAGTATTTTAGCAGAGGAAAGTATCACCCACCTTAAGTTTCTGGGGTTTACAGTGTGTGTTTCTTTTGTTTAGATGCTTGTAAGGATCGTTCCTGGTCGATGTGCTGTCCTTCCGATGACTGTTATTCTTCCGTAGATGATTGTAACAGTGTCATGGAAGTGATCAGCACAAAATTTGGTTATTGTTCAGTGGAAGAGTCTGGCTTTTCCATAGATTTCTCACTGAGTTTCTTTTTTTTCGTAAAAAAATGTAACACTATCATGGGCCGGGTAGTGTGATTTGATGTGTCTGCGCTTTGTGGACGTTTCTAAAGGGTTGTTTTCATTCTCGAACGGCAATATTAGCTCCCTAGTTTAGTGCGATAGTCAGATTTGTTTTCAATGAAGGGGTTAATCCCATATTTATATTTGAGGGGTTTTATGCGTCATTATTTCTGCAGAGAATTTACTACCTGGTTTGGCACTATCGGCTGGGAATTGAACGCTTATATAAAAAGAGCGAACGATAATCTGATATGGAAATATAATTTTTGTTATTCATTACAGACAATAAAAAATAAGTTGAATGAGTTTGTTTTCGAAGGGTGGAGGGCATTTTTTACCGACTCATTTAAAAAAAAATTTCGTCTTATTTATTTTTTGTCTAATTTTAAAAAGGTACCAGTATTTTTATGAGGGTAGATGAGCGTTTTTTATCCACCAAATTTATATTTTATTTGTAAAATTCCAAAGTAAATGTGTAAAATAACGTGAATTCACTAATATTAAGTTATATAGGAAAGTGATCGGTACGTGTACACACTAACAAAAAAAAAACGCAGACGAGAATAAGCGTACGAAGGATTAAGTTAGGGATGTGAAAACGTTTTTTTTTAAATTAACTGCCATTGTAACTCACTTTTTACATACCCATCAGCGGCATTCTTAGCATCAATTGAGCAATCGATAATTTTCTTGTCTTGTAGCAGATCCTTATTTGTTGGGATGAAGTATGGTTCGATTTGGAAATAAGAGACCACGCTCCCAAGCATTACCTACTCCGAGATGAAGTTGGTTTATTGCCAGCCACCTGAGAAGCTCTAACGAGAGAATGCTGATGGGTCTATGCTCAGTTATTTTTGTATCCTTACTCACATTACACCGACATTGTGTCACATCTTTTGTCGAGCTTTTGTAGACTCTTTGGCAAATTATTATTGTTAGGTCTAGTTTTGGGGGAGGATGTAGCCCTTGCTCGAAACAGGCACATAGAACATTACAGTTTGTATGAACTTTGGCTTAAAAAAAACGGACTGTATGCAGAATATAGGCTAGCCACTTCTTGTTTTTCTTATGCAACTGCTTCTGACAGAAGTTCTCTTCTGATAAAAACCCGAGCATCCCTGGCATAACTGGATGTTTGAACTTTAAGATACGTATTTTTTTTGTCATAAGACATTTGTCTTGGACGTTAGTTGTGACAATCTCGACTCTTTCTGAGGAGTGCTGAAGATGCCCGTTCAGCACTTTCTTCATTGTCGCCATCCAGACCCATCTATCTCGCCAAAGTTTATATTACCTTGCCCAAATATTTTTGCACTTTTTGTACAACTTCTAGGCGAATTTAATTCTGTGGACATAGGCAGAATTCCTGCTAGCCACTGCTTCCACATTGCCCTTGCTAATCTCCAGCTTACATCTTACAGTTTTCAAGAATGGCAAATCATTATGATGAAGGTCACTCTTTTCCAATATTCTTATGCTTACAGTTCCTCGCCAACTCTCAACCTCAATAATAATACACAGAAACAGCTATCCGTCACACTTTCCCGTGATAACATGCTTAAAATGGTTAAAAAAATGAAAGCATAAAAAATATCCAATTTATCCAAAACACCGTGTATTTAAATATCATATTTGTAATTAAATAAAAACTGAATGTATACTTCAAGTTTTTTTTCATATTATAAATTCATCCCTTATATTCTTGCCATTACACATTTTCACAAATAACTATTTCTTCATTAAAATTTCAATTTAGTTATTTCGTTGAATTTTTAAAATAAAAATTCTATCAATCAGAAAACTGAATTGCCAAAACCCCAGACAGCAAGAATATAAAAGAACTAAAGGAGAACAAAATATATCAAGAGAAACACTAAGCATTTTTATTTATATCATTTTTGTTAAGTTGAAAATTTCCTTACGAACGTACGACAAGCAAATATCAAGGGTTTCCATTTTTTAAGTTATCCATCTCCAACTGACTGCCATAATAAAAACAATTCTTTACTATAAATTTAAACATACCACGCCCGTAGTCTACGCTTTCCTTTTCTTTAATATCACTATTTCGTATGATAGTTAGATTATCAGTAAGTCAACATATTACTCTTATATATCAATTAGCAGTTTTACATATAACAGGAAAACCTATGGATATACTTATTATCAGGTAAAAATATCAGTATACACCAAAAATTACGGAAAATTACCGAGTAGAATTTTAATAAGAAATGAAATTAATTTACTATTCAGGGTCGATGAACTCCGAACGACGCAGTAAAAAAAATATAATAACAGTAATGTATTTACGGTGAGGTCTGAATACAATCGTTATGATAATTAGCAGATATTACAACAGAAAATGTAGTGGCTTGAGTTGATAAGGAAGAGAGTCCAACCTTAGAATCGTGTACGTTCTGTGACAACAATCGGCTGTCAGTACGACTGCTTAAGATTATTGCCTCGTCGAGTGGTCATCATGTCATAAGTAAGACATTATACTTTGCCAGACATTTCAAATCCACAGTTTCTAGGACGTCTATTAATATCGCAGCATGTCTTTCACAGAGTTCATGAACAAATTGTGAATTAAGCTTCGGTTCAATATGATCCACGGCTGAGTAAAACAGATCGAAACATTAACACATGTGAGCCGCGGTAAGATTGGCTCACCGAAATTAAGTATGTAGTTGTTGTCTATCAGGTTTCTAATATGATACTTGACTGTTTAGTCATCCAAACAGCCAATCTGCAAATTTACATATATTGTCACCAAGGCAACTTATCACAGTATTTTAAACCACAGTATAGGTTGGCAAAGTTGAGTCATTGTCCAAGTGAAAAAATGAAGTTAGAAAGTGAAAGTTCTTTAGCTGGCGAAAGTCTACGAGCAGCGTTAATTTTGGTTGTTCCTTTTTAAGGTTCCAGTTTAAAAGTTTTAAAGAAAGCAGTTCTAAGTAATATTCAAATGTGTGAGAAAGCGAGAGAAATGTTATATGTAGGTACGTGCGAAATCAATGGCCGATTCACAAAATAAAGAGCATTTTGCCCCCCCCCCCCCTTCACTTAAAAATACACTAAAATTCAGGAAATCAACCAATTTCAATGAAATTTTCAATATTTATTTATTAACAATCACGGAATATAATCAAACTATTATTATATTTTTTAAATCTTAGTGAAAATATATTATTTTTTTAAAAAGAAAATACACCTTTACTAAAGTTATATTTTTATATATTGATAAAAAAATGCATGCTTTTTAAAATGTTGCTCATGTAAATAAAGCATCGTAGATGTTAACAATTAAATTTTTTTTCTAAATATTTCGTATATATTACGAAAAAGGCCTCTAAATACCGTGTTAATAAAATCACCATAACTCGAAGAAAAATTATTTTTTTGAATTAGCGATATTATTATTTAATAAAGCATTGTTTAATCAATATTTTCACCTAAAAAATAATATAATTAAAAAAAATATTTAATGTGATTTTAATGAATAAATTTTCTGGGAAAATAAAAAATGCGACTTAATTATATTTCCATTTCATACATAAACATAAATTTAAAAAATTGAATAATTTCTACTAACGATCGATGCGCAAGGCTATGGAAGGCACGCTATGTAATAAACAGGCGCAATTAGACCTCCCACTACTCCCGATAAAATGTTATTTTTCAGAGATTCATCGATTTCGTTAATTTCACAATTCATTGGAAAGATCAAAACGTAAGTTTTTCTTTGTTTTTTTCATTAATAAATATTCTTTAAAAAGTTTAAAATTTATTAATAAATATATAGTTCAAATATGACATTTTCTTTAAAATTGAATTTTATTTATTTAATTATATATAATTGTTATTAACAAAAAATTAAAACATTAACAATTTGTTAATGTTTTAATTTTTTTCAATGAATATTTATTTACTTTTTCACACTGAAAATTAAATACTATTTTAGCTTAAAATAAAAAGTTTTATTCATAAAGAATTAATGTAATTTAAAATTAAATTAATTCTATAAAAATAAATCGAGTATTGTAATTGTTCAAGTTTTAAATCAATCATCATATAAAAATAATTGATAAAATTGAAGGAGTTCGTAACGTAAAAATAATTTTAACATTTGAAAGAAAGTTATTTCAAATTCTAAGGAAAAACATTCGTAAACAATTTCTTTAGCTTTTTTTTACAGATATGCTTAAGATGTCAGCGAAGCTAAAGAAGCACCATTATTAGTTTTTAAACATTTCCATGAATTATTTTGCAAAACGTTTGTTACGGTCTTCTAAACTAACCCTCTCGATACATAAATTGGTTGGTATAGACATGCTATGGCCGGGGTGGAAGTAGTGTTGTTGGTGGGAGATTCGAAGGAAGAACAACAGGATTATGGATATTAACCACAGTGGCGAAGGATGCCGTACAAATGGTTTTGCGATAATGAATCTCCCGGCCATAGGTAGTGTGATAGATGCCTTTGTAACGGCACGTAATGTCACTGTTAGGATTCCACCATCGGACCACGTGTAGATTAAATAAAGAGAAGGTTTCAGACAAACAAAGAAGAAAGAAAATATTATTTAAACTTATATTAAAATGAAAGCGAAGGAAAGATGAAGCTAAACAACATAATAGACATTTTATAAAAGTTAATAAAAAAAGGAAAACATTTATACTTAACAAAAAACAATTTATTTACTAACCATTTAAAAGAGAGTGTAAGTTCGTAATTGGGACGTATAAATGCGATGCATGTTGAAATGTCTTTTTGTGTGGCAATTTGTGAATGGTGAATGTGCGAAGAAATGTTTGTCAAATTGAAAGATTGTAGAATGTTCGTCAAATTAAAAGATTATCTTTTCTTCTTCCTCCCTCCCCACACAGCTCGTTCGAGCTGGTGGGGGGGGGGGTCGTTTGTCGACGAGCGTTCTTTGTGTGCGTTCGTCTTAGAACGCTGAGGGAAAAGAGGATGAGGAAGGGATGCGTGTTCTTTTATTGACCCCAAATGACGCGTGGTCAAGTTGGTTAGTCAGTATTTAATTGGTCGAAATCCTTCAGCCAACGTGATTCTGCGAGATTCCACGGGTTTGTCCACCGCAGCGACGAAGAACGGTTAAACAAAGAAAGAAAGAAAGAAAGAAAGAGAGTACCTTATTGTGGTGTTCACCACAATGGTTAGGGTAGGTTTGGCGTAAGGTTTAGGATCAGAGTTAGCTTGGGTACTAATCTGCACCAGTACATGAAATTAGAAATAAGGGAAAATTATTACAAAACCTTCTGTTCAAAATAATAAATTCGTGTCTTCCATACTTGTCAATTTAATGTAGACATTTTTTTCGTTACCTTAAAAAATAAAGAAATTAAGGTCTAATCATTTTAAAATTTCTATAAATTATTACACGAGCATAACTTCCATATAAATTTTTTTTAAATAAAAATAAATATTACTGCAATTCGGGGCTTCCATACTTTCAGATTTGGTTGCCATATTTTGTTTACAGTTACATAAACCAACGAAAATACGCCCGGAAAGTAACGTTCATTTTTTCTTTTCGATAATTCGGCAATTTTTAGTAGAAACATGAAAGTCAATTTTTTTTAATTCACTCTCTTAAGACTAAATTTAATAATTACCTTTGAAATAGTTCCAAAAAATTGATATTTACCTTTCTAACGAATTTAAAACATGTTTTATTGAATGTGCAGTTTAAATCAATTTTTGAGCTTTATAGCGGTTTTTCACAACATTTTTAATTCTAATTTATGTTTCAAACGTAAATGTACATTTGTTTCCTTTCAAACACAATCAACAGTTAAACGAAAACTGCTTTAAAAAATGAAGAAAAGACACTTTTATGAACGAGAGTCAGTGCAAGCGTACCTAACTTTTACTAACTTTAAAAAATTTTTTGCACGTACCTAGTTATAATTATATGATAAACAAACAAAATAAAATAAATAGTACAAAAGCATAGTTTCACAAAAGAGTTATTTTATATATGTTTAAAAATGGAAGTCTACATAGATAGGAAAACATAGAATACTTGTTCATATTTTGAGTGTCCTTGCAGGGATTCATTAGTTGGGATAGCGAGGAAATGTGAGTCGATAATTTACGGGCTGTGAATTATCACGGGTTTGAAAAATCGTCATCAAAACTTCCTCACTCAATTACATGAATTACATTGCATTGAAAGTTATCGCATAGAGTCAATAAACATTTGTTTTCATATTAGACATTTCAGTGAGAAATGCATGACGTATTACAGTGGTTAAATTTATACATTAGATTTTAATCAACAGAATACATTCAAAGGGGATTTAAGAAGTGTGTGTGTCGCCTTAATTATGTGCATGCGTGCGTGCGTTGGTGTCAGAGTGGCTATGTGTGCATGAGTTTAGAAAAAGGGTATTCAGCTTTTCCCAAAGTCCGACGGATGGTCCAGAAAGATCAAGAAGTGTCAATGTTGTCTCTGTCGTGAACTTGGACTAAACATTATTGTTGAAGGAAAAATCTGGCATTATATGCATTCCGGGTGGATCAAAACGTCAAACTTGATAAATCCAGAGAAATGCATCTGATTGGCTTAAACTCTTTTTATTTGTTTTTATCTATTCAAGTGGACGCGTGCGCGAAACCGTGTGCGCAGAAACGAGTTTAAACATTTTAATTTTGGCCACCGAAGAGTAAACTTCCCCGCTACAGTCTTCAACTAAAGATAGCCATGCTCGAGAATCCAGTGTATAATGAAATGAGAGAGAGAAAAGGGAAGTATTTATTCATGTATGTATTTTCGACTAACAAACGTATATTGTTTTAAATTCGTAGTCATCTATATTTATTAGTTTTAAGAATTTACAAATATGCTCTGAATTAATTAGGAAAACAATTCCGCACACTTAACTCATGAACGGACCTTTTCACATGAGGAACGAAATAATGATTACACCGTGTTTCGATGACCTAAATTAATTGTTCGTTTATCAGTCAATTGATTAAGAATAAGTCCTCATTTAAATCGTTTTTTTTTAATCTTTTAATTTTGATGTTTATATGTTCTTTAGGTACATATTTTATTTCTTACTGAATTGGACACAAACAGAATTTGTTTCGCTTTACGAAGGAAATCACAACAAACTGATCAAATTGTCTGTTTTGAACACAAAAGAAAAAGAAATCATCCGATTTTTTTAACGGGTTTTTCGTATTGATTTTTCTGGACTGAAAGGTAAGATATTTCAACTTTTTATTTAATTGTGCTCAATTTTTTAAGCAATGTTCAACAATGAAATAAGTTTATTTTTATTGCAATCTATTAAAAATTAGGAGTTCACCATGCTGGATAACAGACCCGATTTTTAAAAGTATGAATCTCCGATTAAAAAACAAAACAAAATCCTAAAAATTATTCAATCTGACATTTAGATTTAAGTAAAAAAAAAACAATGTGTTCATTTTAGTATAACTTATATGATTTCTAAGAAAACAATACTTTCTACGATAAAATAAATAAGAAATAATGGTATTCATGGTGTTTCTTTACTATCTTACCTAGAATAGTTTACCCCAAAATAAAAACTAGATTCTACTTTTTGGGGCGATTACATGTAATCAGTCTGAAAAAATTTCCGCAAATTCTTTTTGGGGTTATTCAGAATAGTAACCCACTCCTAATTTATACGTTTAGCTTTTGTAAGTATGGATGGTCGGAACGACAATAATCCCAATAAAATCTCGGGTATTTTTTACAATAGCCCTCAAACGAAAACGCTGAAAAAACAAATATACAACAAATAAAAGTTACCGAAGCCGATAAAAGTGAATTTCCAACATACCTGTGACATTTATTAATGATTATAATCAGTTAAAAGTGATATTATTTATAAATCGATATTTTTATCGTATACAAATTCGACCGAAAACATGACGGCGTGTCGTTCAAAGTTTGCAGCCTCGTTTTTGCTGATTTTTTTTTTACTGGGACTCATATTCAAAGCGCAACTTTTCATGTTTCAGCCAAGCAAAAGAACAAAACAAAACTACAATTTAAGCAAAAGGAATAAAATCATTTTCTTTTGATTTACATGTCATTGTGCTTTTACTTACATATTATTTTCATTCCTCACACCGTAATGTTTTTTTTCTCCTGTGTTTTTTTTTAAAAATTCCTAACCCTAACTCCAACTACAGCCCTAACTCCAACCCCAGCCCTAACCCTAACTCCCACTCCAGCCCTAACCCTAACTCCAACGTCAGCCCTAACCCTAACTCCAACTCCATCATCGTCATCAGACGTGTACATTTGTGACATTTCATCTTCTGAGCTATAATGCCCACAGTTCTGGCACATTTAATTGTATCGTCGATGTCAGTACTGAAACGTACTCCTATAGATATGAGGGTCAATTCGCTCAAGACACGATGTATAATTCTAGCTTGCGTCATTTTCCCACGTCTTTGCAATAACAAGAAATACGGGGAAATGTCCCCAACACCCACCCACCCCTAATGACGTAACGGCATGCGCGCTCACTCGATGACCAAAATGATCGTAAAATTAAATTTCAAAAATACAAACACCCCAAAAAAAACAAAAAAACGCCGCTTTGATTATGAGTCCCGGTAAAAAAAAACCACACACACGTGACAACAAGAACCAAGTGACGTCATCTTGTTTGAAGTCTAATAAAAACTCCTTTATTGTACGTAAAAATACAAACAAATGGAATAGCTAACTAGGAAAATCTCCAGTCTCGACGTACGTCGCATTTATTTGTTGCATATTCATGTTTTTGACCACGTTCTAGAACGTTTTTAGAACCCGACTCGCGAGTTTGAGGGCTGTTGTTAACGATTCCCAAAATCTCAAATCTATGTCAATGGCTTTTTAAAAAACTAATTAGATGAAGTTAACATAATAGAATGAAAAATAAATAAAAAGTCTTCGAAATCTTTTTTTTTTTTGCATACAATTTTTTTATTTATATCAAAAAATAAAATTAACGTCATGGAATTATTTCATAATAGGCATTTCTTGATAAAAAATTGTACGTGTCAAAAATATTACTTTTTTGTTCATGAGTCAATACATTTTTTACATAATTTGTTTTTCCAAAATGTGTGTATTTTTTCTGTATAAAACGTGGAAAATCAATCGAAAGCACAATAAAAAAATGTGGAAAATCAATCAAAAACACGAACAATTTAGCGCCAAGTGCTCAGAGTTATTACGATGGTCGTGATTATGACCAAGATTATTTAACTTATTTTTTTTAGTATTAATAAATAAATAAAAATTTCTTCAATAAATATTTCTGTAATGAAAAAATTCAATGACGTTAATTTAATTTTTTTATATACATTAATATACATATTTTTCATATAATTAAATAAAGTGCGGAAGTAATATTTAATGTTTTAGGATACCTTTTTTTAAAATGGTGGATGGGGTGGGGCAGGGTTTAATTATTTTTTGATTCTTTTAAGGAATAAGTTCATTTGCATTTGTGAAAGTAAGCAATTCCCACTTTCTGGAAAAAGCCGAATCAAGTTCCGATGCTTCTACACAGTACGAACCTAACTAAACAGACTTTGCAAACTAAAACTAGCTTAGGATTAGGTTACGGTTAGTTAAGGTTAGCTTAGTGTTAGGTTACGCTTAGTTTGTGGTTAGGGTTAAAATGAAAAGTAAACAGTTTGGTTCATATTGTGTACATTGTTCTGTGAAGTTTATTGAATGTTTGTTATCGTTACTTTTACTTAGCTAAATTTATATACGAAAGTGATCCCTCACCTTAAAATCGAATTATTTAAATATAGTAAAGATTTAGCATATTTTTTACAATCACAGCCACTGTACCCAAGTCGCAAAAAAGAATAAAAAAGATACACTTAAGATTTTATATGTGGGGTTCACTTACCTATATACATTCAATGTTAAATGAGCACCCATTACTGGGCTAGTTAGCAATCAATCAAGACGTGAACCGGTTTTAGTTTAATTTTTTTTGGTGGGGTTACTTTTTTTCTACAATAAAATAAAGGGCTAAAACAATATTTAAGTTTTTATCATACATTTTATTCTGCCCCCCTCCCCCAAATGGTGTGTTTTTTTGCTTTTTGGGGGGCTTTTTACCACAATAAAATAAAGTGTGGAAACAATATTTTATATTTTATTTACATCCCCCTCCCCCCAAAAAAAAATTACTTGTGGCTGACAAGTTTTATTGCATTTCTTTTCCTCAATAAAATAAAGTGTGGAAACAATATTTTATGTTGGTGCTAATTCAGAATAGGCACCCATATATTGACAGTCATTATATAAGCAGCTCTGACTACAAATGTAGAAAGCCAAAGTAGTTTCATTTGCTCATCACCTATAGTCATTTTATTCTGGACCAAACAATGAAGTGTTTTTTTGCCTTTTTTTCTATAATCAAATAACGTGTGGAGACTATATTTAATATTTTATTTACATTTTTCTAACATAAATGCAATAAAAAATTACCTGAAAATCTCCATTGAATTTTCTCTACTTATATTTCTTCCTTTTAAGATCTGCGCTGAAGCGGTCCACTGGTTTTCTTTCATGTGTACTCTTTCTTTTATTCGAAACTAATGGAATTGCATCCTTTCCAGTTTGGGGCAAAGATAAATTTTGTTGAGCTCGTATAGATGGTCTAGAATATGTATGAATTTTTGACTTTTTGTTGTGTAAACCACTTTGCATATTATTTTCTTAATTATACTAGCCATCCAATAAATTTTTCCACCTTGAAAATTTTTGAAATATAATTTATCTTCTGGAGAGTATCTTATTATGTTTACAACTTCTATTTTAGCAACTGTTTTCTTTGAATATGGTATCAATCTATCGAAAATTGATTGTATTTTCCTTGTGAACATAAGTTCTGCACAGGGAACAACTTCGAGTCGTTGTTTCCATTAAGAGTCACCCTCTGAATTGCTTGTGGTGACAGTTATTTTTTGAATATTTATTTTTTCCAACCCTGTTATCAGCTGTGGGATACTCTAGGAAATATCCAAAGATTTTTTGTTTTCGTACAGTTTTGCTTTTTTTTCATTCATCTAAGATCAAAAGTTTAGGATTAATAATAATTGTTTCTTAGAAATGATGTTATTACAAACCAATAATAGAAGATGGTTTGATGTACATGAAGAGAAGAGTCAATTAAATACATGAAACAAGTACAAAATAAAATATAACCCCTAAATACGATTAGGTAAAATACTTATTACTTGTTAATATTATTTTTCAGATTTGTTCTCACAGATGTTCGCAGATAAAATATTTAACACTCCCATGGTTACACACCCGTTGCATACAAACAATTT
Organism: Sepiola atlantica; assembly: GCA_963556195.1. Lineage (NCBI taxonomy): Eukaryota > Metazoa > Mollusca > Cephalopoda > Sepiida > Sepiolidae > Sepiola > Sepiola atlantica. The sequence goes on from OY744525.1 coordinate 143,819,640, forward strand.
TGACATTGAGATGAATTAAAGATGAACAAATATTTTTCTACAAAAAAACATTTGCTTGGAATAATGACTGACGAATTGAGAAATGTGTTAGAAAAAAGAGAAACAAAATAGAAATAATAAATAATAAATAGGTATTGAATTTGAATGTAGCTTTTCTAACCTAATTGATTACCTTGTGGGCACATATGAAACCTCTCTAAAGAAAACGTTCTTGATATGTTTGTATAATTTTGCATATACGTATATCGAATATGTATGTGTTGTAGGAAGGCAGAAATAATAGTATGCCAATAAATACTATTTTTGATGAACCTATGGAAATGTGCTCTCTTCATTATCAAATGTTAATATTACAGTGAAATTTATATATGTGTATATATATATATATATATATATATATATATATATATATTTATATATATATATATATATATATATATATATATATATATATATATATATATATATAATGTTTCTTGTTTTCTCACCGTAACGGAAATCATATAGCAATTCTAGATATAATTGTCTCTGGAATATATCCTCACAAACGCCTGTATCGACTGATTCTATATCTAGTAAGATAATATAGGGTTACTTTTCTAATTTTTCTCGTATGACTTTTACAGTGAACTTATCAAAATTCTGTGAATTTAATCCAATCATATTTATAATAATGAAAAAACAGAATGTTTATATAAAAATTACATTGAATTTATTTTTATTTACAGGTGTTTCTGCTTGAACGTATCTGCGGAATTTGAATGGATCATAATTTTCTTTGAAAAATAGTATATAGAAAATTATTTTCCCATGTCGAAGACAACAGCAACATCTGTGCCAAAAATTATTTTCCTGGATATTACTACATAACAAATTCTAGGAATGGACAGATACAAATCACAAAGTCAACCAAGATTCTCGTGAATTATGTGGCTTTGGAAAAGACAAAGTTCTTATACAGTATAGGGATTTTTTTGCACTAAGGGATATCTCTTACAGAAGTAAGACAAGATAAATACCGTATACTTGTGAAGTATATTGCATTTCTATTAGCATGAAATAAAATGTGGTACTATATATGAGAATTTACAATAGAGAAAAGAATAGATAAAATTGCATATTTTGAAAAACTTCGTTGATAACCTTCGATGAATCAGGTTAAGTGGGACATGCAGGTAAACACTGTAAAAAAGCTACATTCTTGTCAAATATGTGAATATTCTTGTTCTCAAAAATCAAAGTTAGTTAAACATATGAGAACTCACACTGGGGAAAAGCCATATTCTTGTGAAACATGTGAATATTCGTGTTCTCAAAAATCATATTTAGTGAAACATATAAGAACTCACACTGGGGAAAAGCCATATTCTTGTGAAATATGTGAATTTTCGTCTGCTGAAAACTCAAGTTTAGTGAGACATATCAGAACACACACTGGGGAAAAGCCATATTCTTGTGAAATATGTGAATATTCGTGTTCTAACAAATCAAGTTTACTGAGACATATAAGAACTCACACTGGGGAAAAGCCATATTCTTGTGAAATATGTAAATATTCATGTTCTCAAAAATCAAGTTTAGTGACACATATGAGACAACACACCGGAGAAAAGCCATATTCTTGTGAAATATGTGAATATTCGTGTTCTCAAAAATCCTATTTAGCGACACATATAAGAACTCACACCAGAGAAAAGCCATATTCTTGTGAAATATGTGAATTTTCGTATGCTAAAAAATCAAGTTTAGTGAGACACATCAGAACTCACACTGGCGAAAGGCCATATTCTTGTAAAATATGTGAATATTCGTGTTCTGACACATACAGTTTAGTCATACATATGAGAACTCACACCGGAGAAAAGAAACCATATACTTGTAATGTCTGTGAATATTCGTCTTCGTATCAATCACATTTAGTGCAACATATTAGAACTCACACTGGGGAAAAGCCATACTCTTGTAAATTATGTGAATATTCGTCTTCTGACAAATCAAAGTTAGTCAAACATATGAGAACTCATACCGGAGAAAAGCCATATTCTTGCAATGTATGTGAATATTCTTGTGGTCAAAAATCAAGTTTAGTGACACATATGATAACTCACGGTGGTGAAAGGCCATATGCTTGTGAAATATGTGAATATGCTTGTTCTGTAAAATCAGCTTTAGTAAAACATGTAAGAACTCACACTGGAGAAAGGCCATATGCTTGTGAAATATGTGAATATTCTTGTGCTGATAAATCAGGTTTAATAAAACATATAAGAATTCACACTGGCGAAAAACCACATTTTTGTAAAATATGTGAATATTCTTCATCTAAAAAAACAAATTTATTGAGACATATTAAAACGCACACTGACGAAAAGCCATATTTTTGTAATGTATGTGAATTTTCCTGTTCTCAAAACTCAAGTTTAGTGAGACATATGAAGAGACACAGTGGGGAAAAACCATAATTTTGTAAAATATGTGGATATTCTTGTTCTCAAAAGTCTAATTTAGTCAGGCATATGAGGACACAGTAAGCTCCTTAGACAGTGTGACGTGGGATAAATCTTCGTAGAAAAAGAAAACAGGAAGAGAATAAAACAGAAAACCATCTACTCTTTATGTATAATCTCAAACTCTATGCAGAAAACTGGACAAATATTCACTGAAGATATCTGCATGAAGTTTGGATTGACACATGTACTAAATGCACAATAACAAGGATACGAAAACGACATCTAAAAATCTGTAAATAAATAACTTTATTGGCGACCTGAGAGAGGATGCAACATACAAATACCTCGGTTCAGAGGAAAATGTGATGTTGGAACATTAACAGATGCGAGATAAGGTAGCAAAAGAATACACTAAACGCCTTAAATCGATCCGCAACTAAGAACTGAGCCCCAACAAATAAAATAACGGCTTTAAATCAGCTTACAATTCGGTAATTTTATATGGTTTTGCTATGATAGATTTGCCACAACGTAACATGAATAGGCTTCATACCAAGACCAAAAAAATACTGGTGGGACATAGGATAATATACCGAAACCAGTGGTGGACAGGACATATCTGTCACAAAAAGAAGGCAGTCTAGGTCTCACTGACATCAACCATGCATATAGAGCCATGATAGTAAGCTTTGAGCAGCACATTAGAAGCTCTACAGTTGTGGGAATGTTAAGGGACCATTATGAGCATCTATCCTAACAAACCTCGATCACAAAGCTTGATTATAAGTTTGGTAGAGTCATGCTGAAAAAGTTACTGCAACCTACTACGAACCAGCAACTTGCATTGCGAGAAAGAAGATTTAGCTTTAGAAAAAATTGAAATAAGAACCATGAAACTAGGATGACAGCAACATAAAAGAGCTAGGAATTTCTTGGAAGAGCTTAACTAAGTATATATAAACGAAGAGGCCTCACTCTAATTGCTCAAGAATGGCAGACTTCTATTTGACGTGGAAAGAATTTTTATAGCCGGACAAGACTAAGGCTTACTCACAAATAGATTCAAATAAATAGTTGGCCTCCAAACAAACGGTCAGTGTAGATTTGCCACTCAGCAATTAAGAGCCAGAGGAGGACGTCAGAGAAGCTGAGTATGTTCCTGTTACCGAAACAAGGTTGCTAAAATTGTGATTACAATTCCGCTCATTTTATATGGTTGCATTATCCAGGCAAAAAGATGTACCTTGAAGATACATTGTCAAGGGCATTTGTTATACAGTGTGAGTGATGAACATTATGAAGAGGAGGACGTCAGAGAAGCTGAGTATGTTCCTGTTACCGAAATAAGGTTGTTTAAACGGTGATTGGCCACAAAGGAATATAGCTGTATGCAGCTATTACAGAAGGTCATCTTAGATGGATGGTCGGATTAAAATATAAATCTCGACCCAGACGTTAGACGATACTTCACAGTATGAAGCGGCTAAGTATGTAGAACCCTTAATTGTCCACGAAGTCCCCGAAAGACCATAAGCAGGAAGAGATACACCCAAACTTTAAGAACATATGCATTAATGAGTAATCTGGACAGAAATGTGCCACATACTTCGTCGATTAACTTTCGAAGGACTATATTGATAAAGAAGGGTCTTTGTACTGGCTAAAAGGGGTGCCCTCCAGTATAACCAGTAGAAGTTTATCTCAGTCAAGACAACAAGTGCAGGTTTTGCCACACTGAAGTGGAGAGTGTGAGCCACCTAATATCGAGTTGCAAAACAATGTTGGCTGATGACTCCTACACAGCACGATATAATGGAGTGTGCAGGTACCTCCACTGGACCATCTGTAAGAAACTGAATATCAAGTGTAGCAGCAAGCCCTGAGAACATCTACATGAGAGAACTGTGGGCAATGAGACATAACCCATCCATTATAACCATGAAACTTCCCAGCTACCTATCTTGAAAACGCAGCTGTCAAACCTGACATTGTCATATGGAACAAGAGAGAGAGAGAGAGGCAACTTTGGATGATTTAAGTATCCTTAATGATGGGGTCCTATTCTTATTCGTATTCTTGCACAGTATGTCAATAATCTTGTTCTCATAGATGAAGCTTAGTGAAACGTAGGAGAACTCCTAGTGAGGACATCGTTGTGAAATATGTTAAATATCTGTTTTGTGATATCTTTGCAAAAATTAGAACAATTCCAGAATCACAAAATATAGTATGGATATAATCAAAATAAAAGCTCTTGGTGAAGCAATATATTACTTTACGAAAACTAACCTTATTGAATTTGTACAAACAGAAATAACAATTGATGCTGATATTGACAATGGAATAAACCAGAATAAAACATCAAAAACTGACAGAAAGCTGTCATTTTCCAAACACTACTGCCCAAACAAGAAACACATAAAGAAGAAAAAAGTTACCTGGCAAAAGTTTTATTTCCTGAAAAACAATGCTTTCTCTATACATTTAAAAAATCTTATTGTACATCCATTGGATGGTTGAATAAAAAAATTGCCCTATCAGCAAACCCCTTATTGTGACAAAAATTATTAGAAGCCAAATCTAATGATAGTACATATGAGTCCACGTCTCTCAGCTACCTGATACGATACGATGCAACCCAAGCCGAGGATTCCTACTACTGGCAAAACAGAGACATTTCGGATGGAACGCCCCACTAAAAAACTTAACATCTTTCCCAAACCTTTTTGGGATGAACTGTATTGTGTCTTAGCATTCACCTTAAAGAAATATTCGTTACCCACATTCTAACAAATTTGGATAGAAACTGTCTCATGAAATTAAAAAGAAAATTAGGTACCCACATGCTAACATATTGAATAGAAACTCATGAAACCTGTGTTTTTTTATGTTCAGTTATTGTTTGATCTGTCGAAGACAACTTTGTTAGAGATAATAAGTGGTCATCGATTTATTCATTTTTCATTATTATTTTACTTCATGTATTTTTTTCAAAACTTTGGATCAACTTAAAATGGGAATATCAAATTAATAAACTCAACAAAATGAAGTCAACCCATTTAATATTGACATCAGTTACTTAACAATAAAAATCTGCTAAGGACAGATAGTGTTGCTATCAACCTGAGATCTGCAGTATTTTTTGTAAAACATATTAAGCACTTTAAAGACAACACTTATTTTCTACAAGTATTAAAATACATAACTAATTGAACCGTGAACAGATATAGCACACGCTTTAGAAATTAAATATTCTCATCAGTATTTGATACATAGCTAAAGCATTTTAATGCTCTATTATTTAACTTTTCTCTCGACAAATACAACACATATGGAAATGTTTTTCGTGGATCTAATCGATATTCTTACAATACTTGCCTCTATTGGTCTACTCTTTATTTCATTATAACCCCCTTTAGAAGCCCTTGTTGGAAATACTCTGTCCCTGGGCTCCATGTCTTTTTCTAGTTTTGTGCTTTGGTTTATTTTATTTTTGGTGGGCTCGTTTTGGACCGCTTCCAGCACTTTCCTGACACTCATGTCTTATTTGATTCATATTTCTCCCGGGCCCTTGACATGATTACACATACATCTAATTGGCTTCAGATCGAGCCGGGGGAGAGGTGTTTTCGAGTGTACCCTGTTGTTTTCCTTTTCCTCAGGCAAAGATATTTACTTCTTCCTCAGGTGACCATGTTCACTCCCGTTCTAACATATGGCTGAAATACCCTGGATACATGATTTTGATTTTGCAGAAGTTTACCCACTAAATTTGCTCTTTATATCTTTGGTCGATTTGGTACAACTCTAGCAACCATGGGCCTTCTCTGACTATTTCGCGCTGTACGATTCAGTTTTGAGTACCAGGAATCTAGTATAACTCCTCCGGTTCTCAGCTGCCAGTCGAAACTGTTTATTGAGGTATCATTTATGATATCAATCATGCTCCCTCTTGTGGCAAATTTGAAGACACATATAGAAACTTTCATTCGCCTCAGAAAATACCTCCAATAACTTTGCAAGATTTATCGATTCAACTCCTCCTTTATTACACTAACTTAGCAAATTGGTCCACTCTATTTTCTAAGTCTTCGAGTACCTTACTTTGATCGTGTTTTATTTTAATTAAAGCAGCGTCAGTTGCATTTGTAGACTTGCAGTACTGTGCCGTTACTTCTTTTAAAGAGCCACTTGCCATACGGTTTCCCAGTAATGATTGTAACTCATGATTTACTTTAGAGGACTCTGTTTACTGGGTGTGGGTCGGTTAGCCACTTTATATATGTTGTTAAGTATCAGACATTTTACAAAAAAAGTTATGTCCAATAATGTTTTTTAGGAATTATTTTAACCAAAATATTGTAGCAGAGGAAATTATCACCTACCGTAACTTTCTGGGGTGTACAGTGTGTGTTCGTTTTCTTTAGATGCTTGTAAGGATCGTTCCTGTTGGATATGCTGTCCTTCCGATGACTGTTATTCTTCCGTAGATGATTTGTCAGTTTGTAAGCTGTAACAGTGTCGTGGAAGTCATCAGCACCAAATTTGGTTATTCTTCAGTGGATAATCCTGGCTTTTCTATAGATTTTCCCCTGAGTTACTTCTTTTTCATAGAACAAATGTAACACTATCGTGGGCCGAGTAGTGTAACTTGATGTGTCCGCGTTGTGTCTGGATGTTTCTGAAGGGTTGTTTTCATCCTCCAACGGCAATATTAGCTCCCTAGTTAAGTGCGATATTCAGCTTCGATTTCAATGAAGGGGTGTATCCCATAGTTATATTTGAGGGGTTTACTGCGTCATTAATTCTGCAGAGAATTTAATACCTGGTTTAGCACTATCGGCTGGGAATTGAACGCTTATATAAAAAGGAGCGAACGATTATCTGATATGTAAATATAATTGTTGTTATTCATTACAGACAAACAATAAATAAGTTGAATGAGTTTGTTTTCGGAGGGTAGAGGGCATTTTTTACCGACCCATAAAAAAAAAATATTTCGTCTAATTTATTTTTTTGTCTAATTTTAAAAAGGTACCAGTATTTTTATGAGGGTAGAAGAGCGTTTTCTATCTACAAAATTTATATTTTATTTGTAAAATTCCAAAGTAAATGTGTAAAATAACGTGAATTCTACTAACAGTAAGTCATATAGGAAAGTGATCTGTAAGTGTATACACTAACAAAAAAACGCAGACGACACTAAGCATACGAAAGATTGAGTTAGGGTTGAAAAAATGTTTTTTTAAAAAAAATAACTGCCATTGTAAGCTCACTTTTTCCATACCCATCAGGGGTATTCTTAGCATCAATTGAGCAATCGATAATGTTCTTGTCTTGTAGCAGATCCTTATTTGTTGGGAAAGTATGGTTCGATTTGGACATAAGAGACCACACTCCCAAGCATTACCTTCTCCGGGATGAAGTTGGTTTATTGCCAGCCACCTGTAAAAGCTCTAACGAGAGAATGCTGATGGGTCTATGCTCAGTTATTTTTATATACTTACTCACATTACACGGACATTGTGTCACATCTTTTGTCGAGCTTTTGTAGACTCTTTGGCAAATTATGATTGTTAGGTCTAGTTTTGGGCAGGGCGTAGCCCTTGCTCGAAACACGTACATAGAACATTACAGTTTGTATGTACTTTGGCTTCAAAAAACGAACTTTATGCAGAATATAAGCTAGCCACTTCTGGTTTTTCTTATGCTGATATTCTGATAAAAACCCGAGCATCCCTGGCATAACTGGATGTTTGAACTTTAAGATACGTTTCTTTTTTGTCATAAGACATTTATCTTGGACGTTAGTTGTGACAATCTCGACTCTTTACTGAGGAGTGCTGAACATGCCCGTTCAGCACTTTCTTCACTGTCGCCATGCAGCACCCATCTATCTCGCCAAAGTTTATATTACCTTGCCCAAATATTTTTGCACTTTTGTACAACTTTTAGGCGAATTTCATTATGTGGACATAGGCAGAATTCCTACTAGCCACTGCTTCCACATCGCCCTTGCTAATCTCCAGCTTACATCTTACAGTTTTCAAGAATGGCGAATCAAGTTCAAATCATTATGATGAAGGTCACTCTTTTCCAATATTCTTATGCTTACAGTTCCTCGCCAAGTCTCAACCTCACCAATAATACACAGAAACAGCTATCCGTCACACTTTCCCGTGATAACATGCTTAAAATGGTTAAAAAAATGAAAGCATAAAAAATATCCAATTTATCCTAAACACCGTGTATTTAAATATCATATGTTTGTAATTAAATAAAAACTGAATGTATACTTTAAGTTTGTTTTCATATTATAAATTCATCCCTTATATTCTTGCCATTACACATTTTCACAAATAACTATTATTTCATTAAAATTTTAATTTTGTTATTTTGTTGAATTTTTTAGATACATTCTTGAAATAGAAATTCTATGAATGAGAAAACTGAATTGCTAAAACCCATACAAGAATATAAAAGGAGAACAAAATATATCAAGAGAAACATTAAGCATTTTTATTCATATCATTTTTGTTAAGTTGAAAATTTCCCTACGAACGTAGAACCTTCACTGGATTTACAAAAGGCGATACAAGCAGGCCTGAGTGCTGAAGAAACGAAGAGACACTCCAAGATAATGGCTACATGCGAAACAGAAAATATCTCAACAATTCGCAATCCAAAGAAAAACAGGCTGTCGTCCAAAGTCATGTTCAAACGTGAAGACAAAAAGCCCGCGAAAACACAACAATGGATTGAGACATGCACCTACTGCGCTGGGTCACATCAGAAACGAAACTGTCCAGCATACAATAAAAACTGCACAAATTGCGGCAAAAAAGGACACTTCGCTCGAATATGTCGAACGAAAAAGAAGAAACTATATAATGTCGGACACTCACACAATTCAGACCACGTGGAGCAGAATCAGTTTAACATGGACGCCATATTGAAAAAAAATGTAGACGCACTACAAACTGACAAATGGAAAGTAAAGATTCGAGGCAACGAAACACTCATCAACTTCAAAATCGATACAGGTGCTGAAGTAAATGTATTACCAGCAAAAATATATAGAACTATTGAACCAAAGCCAAAATTAAATAAAACGTCTATAAAATTCACCGCCTACAACTGTACGCAAATTCCCACGATAGGGAGCTGTGTTATACAATTACAAAATAAAAATATAAAAGTAAGTTCGCATTTCATTGTAGCAAACACAAATGCAAACGCAGTAATCGGCGCAGAAACAGCGGAAGAACTAGGACTGATAAAAAGAACTTATGAAATAAACAAGACGGACATAGAAGCATTAAAAGAAAAATATAAAGATTGCTATGGTGACATCGGAAAATTACCAGTCACACATCATATAACAATAACTCCGGACATAAAACCCGTCATAAATCCTCCAAGGAACATACCGTTTGGGATTAAACCAAAATTAAAAAAGGAGTGAGAAAAAATGACAAAAATGGGAATAATAAAACCCGTTAAAGAACCGACAGATTGGGTAAATTCTCTGGTAATAGTGGAGAAACCGAACAGAAAATTAAGACTATGTTTGGACCCTAGAGACCTAAACAAGTCCATAAAAAGAGAACACTACAAATTACCCACCGCCGAAGAAATATTTGCAGAAATGGAAAATCCAAAATATTTCACGAAATTAGACGCTTCAAATGGATATTGGCAAATACCCGTTGATGAAGAAAGCTCTAAGCTATTAACATTTAATTCGCCATTTGGTCGTTATTCGTTCACGCGCCTGCCATATGAAATACATAGTGCCTCTGAAATTTTTCAAGCACAAGTTGCAAAAATAATAGAAGGCATACCTGGAACGAAGAACTCACAGGACGACATAATAATATGGTCAGAAACATTAGATGACCATATAAAAACATTAGACAAAGTATTCAGTCAACTACGCAAAGCTGGATTAAAATTAAACAAAAATAAATGTGAATTTGCAAAAAAGCAATTAACATATTTAGGTCATTTGATCACTGATGAAGAAATAAAACCAGACCCTTCTAAAATAAAGGCAATAACACACATGCCTCTACCCGAAAATAAAAAAGATATCCAACGATTTTTGGGAATGACCAACTACCTGTGCAAGTTCATACCAGAGTACTCAGAGGTAACTACACCGTTGAGAGTACTGCTACACAACGATACGCTGTGGTCATTTGATAAACCTCAAATAGAGGCTATAGAAAAACTAAAACGGATAATAACTAGCCTACCAGTTTTAAAATTTTATGATCCCAGCAAATAAATTAAAATCACCACCGATGCCAGCAAACATGGATTGGGTGCAGTGTTACAACAGAAACATGATGAAAAATGATTACCCGTGTCATACGCGTCACGATCGACAACATCAGCAGAACAAAATTACTGCCCGATAGAATTGGAAACGCTCGGCATAGTGTTCGCCTGCAACAAATTCCACCAATATATCTATGGAAGAAAATTTCTCATAGAAAATGATCACAAACCATTAAGGCAATTTTTTAAAAAATCCATTACAAAAAGCCCCCCGAGAATACAAAGATTCATACTCGCGCTTCAGAAATACGAATTCGAAGTAATATACATTCCAGGGCGAGAATCCGTAATTGCTGATCCATTATCACGTCCATACATATCAGACAGCGAACAAGAAATATCGGATACATAAATGGACAAATATATCCATACCATTATAAAACAAAATCCAATGAGCGACCAAAAACTCAACATATACCGTGAGGAGACTGGGAAAGACCCAACACTAAAAATGCTCATGAAATATGCGACATCAATTTGGCCAGAAAAAATGGGCGTGCCACCCACAATAGCACCATATATGCCAGTCCGCGATGACATATCGGTTGTGAAAGGACTAGTATTGAAAGGTACACGAATAGTGGTCCCAACCTCCCTAAGGAAGGAAGCCCTACAAAAAATCCACACTGGACATTTGGGCATAGAAAAGTGCATTACAAGAGCAAAAGAGGTCGTATATTGGCCTAACATAAACAATCAAATAAAAGAAATGGTTAGCACATGCACACATTGTCTAGATCACAGAAACCGACAACCGTCAGAATCACTAATACACCATGAAATACCCGTAACACCATGGACCAAAGTTGCGACAGACGTATTTTACTTATATAGTAAAACATATGTAGTGATAAAAGACTACACGACTAGATATTTCGATATCCACAAACTTGATGACTGCAAATCAAGTACGGTGATCAATAAAATAAAAAAACACCTTCGCAAAATTTGGCATTCCACAAATAGTGATTAGTGACAATGGACCCGAGTACCGATCATCAGAATTTAGACAATTTGCTAAAGATTGGGATTTCAGGCATATCACGACAAGTCCGAACTATCCACAGTCGAATGGCTTAGTAGAAAGAAACATTCAAACAATTAAAAGAACATTAAAGAAATCGTTTGAAAGTAGACAAGACCCATACCTAGCAATGTTAGCGTTACGGACTTCACCATTAAAAGATAAAACCCCGTCACCAGCCCAACAGTTGATGAAAAGAACGCTAAGGACAAATCTTCCAAATATCATGCATAACAAAACAATGAAAAAGCATGAAATAAATAAAAAGACCAGAGAGCTACCAGAACTAAAGAAAGACAATACTGTCCGTATTCTTTCACAAGAAAAATGGAACCGAAAAGGTAAGGTTGTGAAAAAATTAAAAGAGCCTCGTTCATATCTAATAAAAACAGAACAAGGAAAATATGTACGGCGCAACAGACGTCATATTAAAAAAAAAAGAAGAAAATCAAAAGTTCAAAATCGAACACGACTATGAAAACATATTAAACCAAGAAAATAGTCGAAAAAAAGTCGTATCAAAAACAAGCTCGGAAAACAAAATAATACCAAACTACACAAAGAAAGGGAGACCAATTATATGTCCAGCCCGATACAGAGACTAAATGAGAAAACTCTAAAAAATAAAAATACTTTTATTTTTCAGTTAAAACAAAGAAAAAAAAACGGAGATGTTACGTAAACACGAGTTATCTCCCGTTGACTTTGTGACTCCCACCGTCACTCTTGACTGATACCTCCCACTACTTGTATTAGTGGTAAACTGCTATGTATTCAGTGTAAATAAATTGTTTGTTACGTTCACACGTGTGTCTCGCCTATGTTAATGAATGCTTCAATAACAAGTTACTAATATGGCTTTATTTAATACTCACCTGTATCAACGCATAATATAAAAGATAGTACAACAGAAAATGTAGTGGCTTGAGTTGATAAGGAAGAGAGTCCAACCTTAGAATCTTGTACGTTCTGTGACAACAATCGGCTGTCAGTACGACTGCTTAAGATTATTGCCTCGTCGAGTGGTCATCATGTCATAAGTAAGACATCATAGTTTGCCAGACATTTCAAATCCACAGTTTCTAGGACGTCTATTAATATCGCAGCATGTCTTTCAGAGAGTTCATGAACAAATTGTGAATTAAGCTTCGGTTCAATATGATCAACGGCTGAGTAAAACAGATCTAAACATTAACACATGTGAGCCGCGGTCAGATTGGCTCACCCAGATTAAGTATGTAGTTGTTGTCTATCGGGTTTCTACTATGATACTTGACTGTTTAGGCATCCAAACAGCCAATCTGCAAAGGGAGGATAACTCAATTGACATATATTGTCACCAAGGCAACTTATCACAGTATCTAAAACCACAGTATAGGTTGGCACAGTTGAATTATTGTCCAAGTGAAAAAATCAAGTTAGAAAGTCAAACTCTACGAGCAGCTTATCTTTTGGTTGTTCCTTTTTAAAGTTCCAGTTTTTAGGGGGGGGGGATATTATGGGAAGAACCAGTTTTATAGATACATTTTAAAGAAAGCAGTTCTAAGTAATATTCAAATGTGTGAGAAAGCGAGAGAAATGTTATATGATAAAAAAAATAAAATAAATAGTACAAAAGCATAGTTTCACAAAAGAGTTATTGTATATATGTTTTAAAATGGAAGTCTACATAGATAGGAAAACATAGAATACTTGTTCATATTTTGAGTGTCCTTGCTGAACAAGGGGGATTCATTAGTTGGGATATCGAGGAAATGTGAGTCCATAATTTATGGGCTGTAAATAATCCACGGGTTTTTAAAAATCGTCATCAAAACTTCCTGACTCAATTACATGAATTACATTTCATTGAAAGTTATCACATAGAGTCAATAATCATTTGTTTACATATTAGACATTTCAGTGAGAAATGCATGACGTATTACAGTTTATACATTTGATTTCAATCAGCAGACGACATTGAAAGGGGATTTAAGAAGTGTGTGTGTGTCGCCTTAAGTATGTGTATGCGTAAAACTGTGAAAGAGCTAATGCATTGTATGTGTGTGTGTGTGTGTATTGGTATCAGAGTGGCTATGTGTGCATGAGTTTAGAAAAGGGTATTCAGCTTTTCCAAGGTCCGACAGAGGGCCAAGAAGGCTGGAGAAATGTCGATGTTAGCTGTGTCGTGAATTTGAGCTAAACATTATTGTTGAAGGACAAATCTGGCATTAAAGTGTAGTATCTGTTCCGATGGATACTGCACGCCTGTCCTGTGCAGTTCTAGGAGGTCCACCCTCCCAGGCTTCGCCTCCCCTCTTTGGGGAGGAGTAAGTTTATTGCTTACTGTCTGAGGCGCCCCTACCGGGGAATGCCGACGGGGCTGCCCAGGCAATTTTTAAATGGCCAGAGTGCTCACCTCTCGAGCGCTGGCTTTTAACCCCACTTGCTCGACCCCGATCCTAGGTCACATCTTACCTGTGGGAGTAAGATAAAACTGGCCTTGTGCCTAACTCCCTTGAGGAGTAAATATAGGACAAATCTGGCATTATATGCATTCCGGGTGGATCAAAACGTCAAACTTGATAAATCCAGAGAAATGTATCTGATTGGCTTAAAATCTTTTTATTTGTTTTTATCTATTCAAGTGGACGCGTGCGCGAAACCGTGTGCGCAGAACCGAGTTTAAACATTTTAATTTTGGGCACCGAAGAGTAAACTTCACCACTACAATCTTCAGCTAAAGATAGTCGTGCTCGAGAATCCAGTGTATAATGACAGGAGAGAGAGAAAAGGTTAGTCTTTATTCATGTATGTATTTTCGACTAACAAACTTTTTAAAAATTTTAATTCGTAGTCATCTATTTTTTTTAGTTTTAAGAATTGACAAATATGCTCTGAATTAATTCGAAAAACAATTCCGCACACTTAACTCATGTACGGACCTTTTCACACGCGGAATGAAATAATGATTACACCGTGTCACGATGACGGAGCTCATTGTTCGTTTATCAAGTCAATTGTTTAAGAATAAGTGCTTATTTAAATCGTTTTTTTTATCTGTTAATTTTGATGTTTATATTTTCTTAACATTTTATTTCTTACTGAATTGGACACAAACAGAATTTGTTTCGCTTTACTAAGGAAATCACAACAAACTGATCAAATTGTCTGTTTTGAACACAAAAGAAAAAGAAATCATCCGTTTTTTTTAGGTTTTTTTCATATGATTTTTCTTGACTGAAAGGTAAAGTATTTTTAACTTTTCATTTAATTTTGCTCAATTTTTTTTAAGCAATGTTTTACAATGAAATACGTTTAATTTTTATTGCAATCTATTAAAAATTAGGATTTCACCATGCTGGATAACAGACCTGATTTTAAAAATATGAATCTCCGATTAAATAAAAAACTCCTAAAATTCATTCAATCTGACATTTAGATTTAAGCAACAAAAAAAAACAATGTGTTCATTTTAGTATAACTTATATGATTTCTAAGAAAACACTACTTTCTACGATAAAATAAATAAGTAATAATGGTATTCATGGTGTTTTTTTTACTATCTTACCAAGAATAGTTTACCCCAAAATAAAAACTAGATTCTACTTTTTAGGGCGATTACATGTAAACAGTCTAAAAAAATTTCCGCAAATTCTTTTTAGGGTTATTCAGAACAGTAACCCACTCCTGATTTATACGTTTTGAATTTGTAAGTATGGATGGTCGGAACGACAATAATCCCGATAAAAATTTCACACTATGTCAATGGCTTTTTTAATAAAACTAATTAGATGAACTTAACATAATAGAATGAAAAATAAATAAAAAGTCTTCGAAATCTTCTAAAACAAAAAATTGTATGCAATTATATGTATAGAAAAATTGTATGCTTTTTGCATAATACAATTTTTTCATTTATATTAAAAACTAAAATTAACGTCATGGAATGTTTTCATGACAGACATTTCGCGATAAAAATTTGTACGTGTCAAAAATATGAATTTTTTGTTCATGAGTCAAATAATTTTGTACATAATTTGTTTTTCCAAAATTTATGTATTTTTTTCTGTATAAAACCTGTAAAAGCAATGGAAGGCACAATAAAAAATTTTTGTAAAATCAATCAAAAACACGAACAATTGCTCAGAGTTGTTACGATGGTCTTGCTTATAACCAAGATTATTTTATTAACTTATTTTTTAGTATTAATAAATAAAAAACATTTCTTCAATAAATATTTATTTTATTGAAAAATTCCATTACGTTAATTTAATTTAACTTTTTAATATACATTTAAAAAAATTACTTGGATGTTTACCGAGATTATTGTCCTTTCGACCATCCATACTTTCATAAGCTAAACGTATAGATCAGAGGTGGGTTACTCTTCCGAACAACTATTTTCTTTTATTTTTTAATGAAATATTTTAGAGTGGGGGATCACTTTCCTATATAAATTTAACGTAAATTGAGCACACACTTCCGGGCCGTGTAACTGTAATGTAAAGACGTGGAACCAATTTTTTTTAAATTCGTGCTAGATGGAGGTAGGTGTGAGTTAACTAAGCTTACATTTAAAAAATGTAATTTCCTCCTATTTTGGGGAGGGTGGGGGCATTTTTTTCCAATAATTAAATAAAGTGCAGAAGCAATATTTAATGTTTTAGCATACATTTTTTTTTAAATTTTGGATGGAGTGGGGAAGCATTAATTTTTAAAATGTCTTTTAAGGAATAGGTTAATTTGCAGTTGTGACGTAAGCAATTCCCTCTTTCTGGAAAAAGTCGAAACAAGTTCCGATGCTTCTACACAGTACGAACCTAACTAAACGGACTTTTCAAACTAAAACTTGCTAAGGATTATGTTACAGCTAGTTAAGGTAAGTTTAGTGTTAGGTTACGCTTAGTTTGTGGTTAGGATAAAAATGAAAAGTCAACAGTTTGGTTTATATTGTGTACATTGTTCTGTGAAGTTTATTGAATGTTCGTTATCGTCACTTTTACTTAGCCAAATTTATGTAGAAAAGTGACCCCTCACCTTAAAATCTAATTATTTAAATATAGTAAACATTTAGCATATTTTTTCACTATCACAGCCACTGTAGGCCTTTCGCAAAAAAGAATAAAAAAGATACACTTAAGATTTTATATGTGGGGTTCACTTACCTATATAAATTCAATGTTAAATAAGCACCCATTACTGGGTTAGTTAGTAATCAATAAAGACGTGAACCAGTTTTATTTTAATTTTTTGGGGTGGGGTTACTTTTTTTCTACGATAAAATAAAGGGCTAAAACAATATGTAAGTTTTCATCATACATTTTATTTTGCCCCCCGCAATGGTTTCTTTTTTTTTGGGGGGGGGGGCGTTTTTCCACAATAAAATAACGTGTGCAAACAATATTTAATATTTTATTTACATTTTTTAATAATTATTTGGGGCTGGTAATTTTTTATTACATTTCTTTTCCTCAATAAAATAGAGTGGAGAAACAATATTTAATGTTGGTGCTAATTCAGAATAGGCACCCATATATCGGCAGTCATTTTAAAAGCAGCTCTGACTACAAATAGAGAAAGTCAAAGTAGTTTCGACTTTAACTAAGTCTGAACACAACTGATACAAATAAAAAGGCACAGTTATATTTCGGCAGACGAAACATTTTAGTTTTCATTATCATTTAAAGATCAACCTTGCTCCCAGAAAATGATCCCCAACCCAAAATATAAACAACAAAAGAAACCTTTCGGATTTTGAGTTCTTTTGCTCAAGTCATGCATTTGCCCATCACACTCTGGAAATCAATATTCCTCCTACCTTAGAGCACTGCCAGAAAACAAATATCCAAATGAACTCAGAGCATACTTGTTGCCATGAAACAGAAACTGGCGAACAAGCAAACTCGTTACCGCGTCCAGCTTTATTAATAGTCTCTATGGGCCAGGCCTTGTGCCTCATTTCCCCACAAAACCCAATATCTTTGTGCTTTAAAAATTACTGTTATGTACGGACTGAGTGATTTCTCAAGATTGATCTGGAGACCTGGGCATGCTTCACTTAGGAGTTGGGGCGGGGCTACAATAAGCTAAAAACAGTGGTGTTTTCAATATAGGTTAAATTTTCTAAAAGTATACTATCGGTTTCATACTTTATATATACATATATATATATATATATATATATATATAGATTTAGATTTTTCACTTATAAAATAGATCATTCAGTGAAGACCGGGGTTGTTCCAATTAAAAAACAAGCTCGATGATACTCGATTACAGAGTACAGAGCATTTATATGTGATTTTATGAAGGCTTACCAAAGCATTCCTTTCAAGACACCAATGATCACCATTAAAGATATTTTTTCTTACAAATACTATTTATTCAAATTAAATGTTTTTTCCTACACGTGTTTCACTACCAAGCAGTTACTAGATGATTAATTTCTATAAGGAATAGGTTTAATAATAAATATTTTTAGAAACAGTATTTTGAATAAATAGTTTCTATATTAAGATTTTTTCTTGATGGAAGGGAGTTTTTTGCGGGATTGACATTCAACTCGTCGTGTGTTTATTTCGAAGGGTAATAAATCAACAATTGAAATAAGACTCTTTGAACTCGGACGAACATTTGTGTTGACTTTTCTTTGTGAGAAGTTGGATTTAGAATTCCCATACTATCATTGGATTGGAATGGTAACTTGTGAGCGGTATCCTGAATGATTTAGTTCTTTTGTTTTATTGTGTGTGGGGGGGGGGGGATTTATTCAGCTAACGTGAAAGTGTATTATCGCACATTGTTCCGGTTTTGTGTTTTTATTGAATGTATTTGGGACCGACTACTTGCTTGTTAGCTTGGTGGAAGAAATAATGCACAAGCTACTTTTCTAAGACTTTTCTAGGACTTTCTTTTCTTACCGTTGTTCTTCCTTGTTTTTTAAGTTTGACTTTTATTTTTATTTTTATTTTTATTTTTATTATATTTTTTTTCCTCTCCTTTTCTTAAGTGACCTCAACTATTACAACGCCACATTGTGTTTTGTCGGCAGTTGAAACCAGTATTCCAGACATTTAATTTCCCTGATGATCTGCCAAGCAAGTAACTGCTTGGTAGTGAAACACGTGTAGGAAAAAACATTTAATTTGAATAAATAGTATTTGTAAGAAAAAATATCTTTAATGGTGATCATTGGTGTCTTGAAAGGAATGCTTTGGTAAGCCTTCATAAAATCACATATATATATATATATATATATATATATATAAAAATGCTGCCCACGCTTAATATAACTATATGGTGATGAGATTATGAGACCCAGTGTGTCAACGTGATAATGCTGTATATATATATATATATATGCTTCATATCCATGTTTTTTTCTTTTTTTCACCATAATTATAATCATGTAGAAATTATAGGTATAATGACTATAAATGAATTAATACTCTTAAGTGGAAGACAAAAGACAAATCTGTTGTGAAAAACTATTTTTCTTGATTCGATTATAAAACACATATTCTAATATAGTTGAATATGTTTTTATTGGTCAAATAAATCATATTTAAAACAGACAATATTCTTGTAAATATCTGGACATTTTGCACTAAGAAGAATCTCTTACAGGCACATATGAGAATTCAAACTAAGTAAAAGCAATATTGATATGAAGTATGTGGCGTTTCTCTCAGCATAAAATTAAATTTATTACGTATGCAAACTATCACTAGATAAAAACCTGGGGAAAGTACAAATTTGTGAATATTCTTATTACCAGAAATGAAATTTTATAAAACATGCAAGTACACAGCAAAGAAAAGACATTTTTATGACTTATGTGATGTTCATCTTATCGTAGATCAAAATATTTATGAGAACTACTAGACACCATCTTCGAGGATTTCTAAGAACAACTTCAAGATACATATTTCTACAAGTAAACCGTGACAAAATATTCAAAATAACATAGTATTCGAAACCCAAATAAGATCACCTCGACATTACTATCTAATTGCTCAGGCAAGAATGGTGCACCTTCTCAAGTAATGTTACCTCAACTAAAACTACCAGACTAGATTAATGTTCTGGAATCCGACAAGACCAAGACACTACAAGAAATATATGCTATAACATAGTGAACTTATTAATTCGGAGAGGAAGATTAATGTTCTTAACTTCTTTACAAATGGATATAACTTGGTCAGAAGTTATAAAAAAAATAACCAAAGTGTAAGGTCTTTAAAAACCAATGGTTTATTACAACGTATACCTTGTACAAAACAATAGCACTACTAGTAATCCAATAGGATTAACCTAATACACTCGAATACTGTAGAATACAGTCCAGTGTCAATACTACTGGTCGTAATAAGACAATTATTCCCCTGTACCTTCTCGGAGAATAAGAAAATAACCTCATGCATCACAGGCTACTAAACTCACCATTATATTACACGTATTCACTCGAGCGTGTTTTAGTAAATTATTATTATTTTTTTCCAGCTAACACTTAATATTACATTTGGCCCACCATTCACGACTCTCTGACAAACCAACTCCATATAGGTGGTAGCAAAAACTTTTTTCCCTAACAATTCTGTACTGTCACTACACTCCTCAACACTGGGAACTAATAAACACAGTTTAATTTTCACAAAACACCCGTTCTTATTTATTATTTCCTGGTACTAATTTACTACAATAAAGCAATACGCAAAAACTTAATGACCGCTTCTGTTCACTCCAACGATTTTTCCCGAATATCAGATTACGTTTTTTCTTTTTCAACTTATGACTTCTATATGTATATTTATTCCGGAATTAAGCGAATGAAATTAACAAATACAGTTCCTACAACATTTAATCATTAAACATGGTGGCTACAATTTCTTGATCGAATCGACTTCCTATTTAATTCAATAAGCGCCAAGATACTCGTAGACCCTGACACATTTTCAAAATCATACACTTTTAACACACATATTATAGAAAACTTGCCCAAATCTATTCATTTCATCAACTACAAATGACCTAAACGGTGTCATTGCTTAACTTTACATTTGGTAGGCAGAATATCACGCATTTGAATAAAAAAACTTAGCTTAATTGGCCTATTTTCACATGTATTCTTAACTCGAAACCATGGCGCAGTCATTAAGAAGACAGGTTTCTTGATCGCCAGTTTTAGCGTTCGATCTCATTCTACTTTACCACTTTTTCCTTTTTTAATTTAAAACATTCGCCAACACCGTAGAGAGGGGAAAGAACAATAGGCCGCCAAACGTCATGCAATAGGTAGTACTTTCACCCGTGCAATGCCGGGCGACGGGTTCCGTTAGTATATATATATAGTACAGATTTTACACTTATCAGCCTTGAGGAGAGTCAAGTATCCCATCACATCACCTCCAACCGAAGCTGAAAATCTCCATTGAATTTTCTCTTCTTATATTTCTACCTTTTAGGATCTGGGCTGCATACAATAAAGTGTTGTCGCATATTGATAAAGGTGAACTCTGGGTTCAATTTTTATTTTTTTTGTTCAATCTCATCTGGTCATTTATTTTTAATATAGAATCATCTTTTTCGGCTTATTTTTTTATTTGTTCCAATGTTACAGATAATTGCTAAAAAATTCTGGATAGTTTTTTTCTTCTGTGTCCATATATTTATTTTTTGTAAGGCACGCTTAAACGTGTCAACAAATTTTTGGCTTGACCGTTCAATCTAGAATGATATACTGGTGTAGTAATGTGTTCAATGTCCAAAGAAATACAAAAATCTTTAAATTCCTTTCATGTGAACGCCGTAGCATTGTTGCTGACCAGTGTCCGGGGGTACAGGAAACTACCGAAAATGTTATCTAATGCACTAATAATGTTCCTAGACGTAGGATTCTTGCACTTAAATAGCTCAGGCCATTTCGAGAAAGAATCCCCCAAGATCAAGTAATACTATCCATTAATCGGTCCAGTATATAGTCAGTGTAGACGTGCCCACGGAAAATCCGTTTTTGGCCAAGGATTCCTTTTGACTGGAGGCGTCCTTGCAGTCAATTGACAATCTCGGCATAGTTTTACAAAACTTTCTATTTCCTTGTCTATTCCTGGCCAGTTTACGTAGCTCTGCATGAATTATTTAATCCAGGACATGACAGGATGACCGCTATTAAATTCTTTCAGCATAACTTTACGTAAATATTGAAGTATTATAATTCTATCAGCGTACATTAATGTGTTGTCGCATATTGATAAAGGTGAAATCTGGGTTCCATTTTTATTTTTTTGTTCAATCTCATCTGGTCATTTATTTTTAATATAGAATCATCTTTTCCGGCTTATTTTTTTATTTGTTCCAATATTACAGATAATTCTCTGATAGTGGTTAATAACAAACCGGATATTTCTTTTCCTCTTTTAGTGCTGCTATAACTGTCTCTTCTGAATTTTTTCATTATGCCTCTTTTTTGATCTGATTATAATTTTTCTATGACAGTAGAATACACATTGAAGCATGTGCGATCTTTTTAGTAGTACTGTCTTCATATTTGTGTAGCAGTGCAACGCACACTTCGTATTCACTAACATCAGTTGCATGGATAATTTCTTTCACAGGATCATAATGAGCTAAGGCTAGATCTGAGAGTAGATGTTTTAATTTTCTGGAAAACCATCTCACAATCTTTTGACCATGTCCAGTTTTTGTCTTTCCTTAATAATTCGTAAAGAGGGCTGTTAAATCGTATATATTTGGAATTTAAATCGCATAATTTTGGGCCAACCCCAGTATCGATTGTAGTTTTGCAACTGTGTCGGGTACAGGCATATTTTTAATTGCATCGGTTCTCTGTGGGTCCGGTTTCCTGCCTTAACTATCTATCACTTGTCCGAGATATGTAATTCTTTCCATGAAGAATTGATACTTCTCGGGACTTAATTTGAAACCGAATAATTCTAGTCGTTTGAACATAGCTATGATGAGTTTGTTGTGTTCGATAACGTTCTTACGTTTGACTAAAATATCATCTAAATAGGCGATAGCAAACTCAAAACCCACCAATATAGGTTCCATAATCTGCTAGAACAATGCTTGGACGACCTTTAAGCCGAGAGGAAGCTTATTAAGCTTTAAAATAGCCTTATGTGTATTTATGTACAAATATTTTGAGCATTCCTTGTTAACTTTAACCTGCAAGTATGCGTCAGATAGATCGATTTAAAATAATATCTTTCCTCCATTTAGCTTCGAGGAAATGTCTTCAGGCAAAGGAAGTGCATAATTATGATCCTTCAGGCAATCGTTTAACCCCGTTGGAAAATCGGCACACACGCTTTGTTTTTCTTTTCATTTAGACAGTGGGCGACACCCAGTCCATGTGGTTTACCTTAGATATAACTCCTATTTTTCTAATCTTTCCAGTTTCTTGTTAATTGTGTCTAATGAGGAAAAGGGGACGTTTCTCTCAGGTTTAAGTTCAAACTTGACTTCTATCTTTATACATACACCTAAATCCTCAGAGAAACTCTGGGATATTCTTCTTTCAATTCATTCATGAATTTTTCATTTTAAATGTTTTTCTTTTCTGCACTGTTTATTTCGTTGCAAAAAGAGTACATTGGGAATTTAAATAAATTGAACAGTACTATCGAGTCTATTAAGAAGACACATGAATTAACCCCTTGAATCACATATACTTTTGTTTTGGCAGTGTTGCCACAGACAGAAATATCGCACTTTAATTCTTCTTTAAAGTTTCTTTTTTTCCTGAAACCCCTTTATCAATTTTCTTGGTTTCAGATAATTTGGGTTTTTCAATTATTTTTTCTTTGTGTTTGTTCGTCAATAATACTTATCTCTGAGACAGAATCCAGTAAAAAGTGACTGTACGGCCATTTATACCTACATCTACGTATTTTCTGTTTTCATCTCTTCTGGATTTCTGTTTATAACACGTTTACTTTTTCAAAATTCTTTTTCTTGTGGCAAACAAACCATTTATGACCCTTAATTCTGCAAGATTCCACTGCTTTCGATTTTTTTATAACGCAACGTTTACTTTTTCAAAATTCTTTTTCTTGTGGATTACAGACCATTTATGACCCTTAATTCCACAAGATTCACAGAACTTGTTCTCATACCAACCTACATCTTTAGTATTCTTAGTATTTCCGCACGTCTCACATTTTCTTGTCTTTTTGATTTTTGAGTTTTTTAGTTTTTTATGCGTTGTACTTTGGCAACACTCTTTTCCTCAATTTTGGTATCATCCATTTTAAACATAAATTAGAGGCTGACATTCTTCTGTCACACTTTGTAACTTGATGTTTGTATCCTGTTCTACCATTAAGATTCTAGACCTTATTTCTTTGTTAGTCCTTGAACAAAAATTAGGCATTTGAATAAATCTTTGGGGATTTCATCTATCTTGAATTGCTCAAACAAAGAGTTTACTGTTCCTGCGTATGCCAAAAAATCCTCGTTATCTGTTTCCCCGCATTTGTATCGCATGTGGAATAGACTATTTCTTTCATTGAATATCTTCGACAGTATATTCATTGTTTCATCGAATGAAACTTCCTCATGTTTTCTGGGCAATATCAAGTTCGTATATTTGGTATTCTCCTCTGTTCCCAGTTTCTGTAATAACAGGGTGACCGGTTCTTCATTTGACCAATCGAAGCACATTTTAGTAAATATCGTTTCAAATTGTCTGAAATATGTTGAAAATGTAATAGTTGTAGTATTTGTTGTTGCAACTATTGATGTTGCTGCATGCTCATACACAGATTTTAGTCATTTCGACTAATTGTTCCATATTGAAATTACTCCGAATTCGACACATAATTTTTTTTTAGAAAAAGTAATAGCAGTGAGTGTACTATTATTAGTTACTAAAAGTATTGAACTTATAATAAGAAAAATAACCAGAGTGTAAGGCTTTTACAAGAGGATGGTTTATTACAACGCATATCTTGTACAAACAATAGCACTACCGGTAATCCAAAAGGATTAACATCATACACTCGAATACCATTGAATTAAGTGCACCATCAATTTGCGTTGTGCAGGTTTTCTAAATATTTTATAAAAAATATGCTTTTTATTATGGCCATTCCAGCGACTTTTCCAATGTGTGACTTTTCAAAATACCTTTTCCACGTAACCTCGTGGTACACACAGCCATATCAAAATTTTCGTCAGTAACATCAAGACGAATTTCAACTTGACTGCGATAACTATGTCTTAGTCAGGAAGAAAAAGGAAAAAGAAAAACATATGCTTATACTTCTAACGATGTTATATATTTCCGAAAGTACTCAAGTTAAAAAAAAGAAAAAACGATGTTTTTAAAGTAAATAAATAATTTATTTTTAAAAACAAATAATTTGCGTTGTGCATGTTTTCTAAATATTTTATAAAAGATATTCTCTTTATTATTGCCATTCCAGCGACGTTTCCAATGTGTGACTTTTCAATATATATATATATATATATATATATATATATATATGTATATATAATGTTTCTTGTTTTCTCACCGTAACGAAAATAATATAGTAATTCTAGATATAATTGTCTCTGGAAAATATCTTCACAAGCGCCTGTATCGACTGGTTCTGTATCTAGTAAGATAATATTGTTTTATTTTTCTAATTTTTCTCGTATGACTTTTACAGTGAACATATCAAGATTCTGTTAATTCAATCCAATAATATTTATAATAATGAATAAACAGAATGTTCATGTGTGAACACAAATACTAAAAGAAATTAATTGAATTTTTTTTTTACAGATGTTCCTGCTTGAACGTATCTGCTGAATTTGAATGGATCATCATTTTCTTTGAAAAATAGTATATAGAAAATTATTGTCTCATGTGGAAGATAACAGCGACCTCTTTGCAAAAATTTATTTCCTTGATATTACTATTTAACAAATTCTAGGAACGAATTGAGAGATACAAATTACAAAGTTAACAAAACCAATATTCTCATGAATTATGTGACTTTAGAAAAAAACAATGTTCTTATACAGTATAAGGAATTTTTTGCACTAAGGGATATCTCTTACAGATATAAGACAAGATAAATACCGTATACTTGTGAAGTATGTTGCATTTCTCTGAGCATAAAATAAAATGTACTATATATGAGAATTTACACTAGAGAAAAGAATGGATAAAATTCCATGTTCTTGAAAACTTTGTTGATAACTTTCCACGAATCAGTTTAAGGGAAACATGCAGGTACACACTGTAGAAAAGATACATTCTTGTAAAATATGTGAATATTCGTGTTCTCAAAAATCATATTTAGTGAAACATATAAGAACTCACACCGGAGAAAAGCCACATTCTTGTGAAATATGTGGATTTTCGTGTGCTGAAAAATCAAGTTTACTAAGACATATTAGAACGCACACTGGGGAAAAGCCATATTCTTGTAAAATATGTGAATATTCGTTTTCTGACCAATCATGTTTAGTCAGACATATGAGAACTCACACCGGGGAAAAGCCATATTCTTGTAAAATATGTGGATATTCTTGCCCCGTTAAATCTAGTTTAGTTGTACATATAAGAAGTCACACTGGGGAAAAACCATATTCTTGTAATGTATGTGAATATTCTTTTTCGCAGAAATCACATTTAGTGGGACATATTAGAACTCACACTGGGGAAAAGCCATATTCTTGTGAAATATGTGAATATTCGTGTTCTGCAAAATCAAGGTTAGTCAGACATATAAAAACTCATTCCGGAAAAAAGCCACATTCTTGTAGAATATGTGGATATTCTTCATCTAAAAAAAGAAATTTATTGAGACATATCAAAACTCACACCGGAGAAAAGCCATATTCTTGTGAAATATGTGAATTTTCGTGTGCTGAAAAATCAAGTCTAGTGAGACATATCAGAACTCACAGCGGGGAAAAGCCATATTCTTGTAAAATATGTGAATATTCGTGTTCTGAAAAATCAAGTTTACTGAGACATATTAGGAATCACACTGGGGAAAAGCCATATTTTTGTAAAATATGTGGATATGCTTGTTCTATTAAATCATCTTTAGTAAAACATATAAGAACTCACACTGGAGAAAGGCCATATTCTTGTAGAATATGTGAATATTCTTGTTCTGATCAATCACATTTAGCAAAACATATTAAAAATCACAATGGTGAAAAGCCATATTTTTGTAAAATATGTGGATATTCTTCATCTAAAAAAACTAATTTATTGAGACATATTAAAACTCACACCGGAGAAAAGCCATATTCTTGTGAAATATGTGAATATTCGTGTTCTCAAAAATCATGTTTAGTGAAACATATAAGAACTCACACCGGAGAAAAGCCATATTCTTGTGAAATATGTGAATTTTCGTGTTCTGAAAAATCAAGTTTAGTGAGACATACTAGAACTCACACTGGGGAAAAGCCATATTCTTGTAAAATATGTGTATATTCGTGTTCTGACAAATCAAGTTTACTGAGACATATTAGAACTCACACTGATCCGCAGCACAAATAAGATCCCCTCATACGAGCAATAGTACATATTCTCCTAGTGATGTTACTTTAAGTAACACCACGTAGCTGGATACTTTACCAGACTAGATGAATTCTTGTCCTGGAATCCGGTAAGACCAACAGACTACAAGAAAGATATATTATTACATACTTGAGTTGTCAGTTGGCGAGAGAAGAAATTTATTATTGGTAACTTTTTTACTAACTCAATGTTTGAGAAATAAAGGAGAATTTTTCAGGTATCTATGTATCTCATATAGAGATAAAGTGTTAGCCCCATGAGAGGGCCCCTTGATTTCTGAGAACTTCGACTGAAGTAAAATTAAACATTAAGGGAAATGTGATATTCATGTAAAATATGTGATAATTCGTTTTTCGACCAATCATGCTTAGTAAAACATATTAAAAATTACACTGGGGAAAAGCCATATTTTGTAAAATATGTGGATATTCTTCATCTAAAAAAAACAAATTTATTGAGACATATTAAAA
Organism: Sepiola atlantica; assembly: GCA_963556195.1. Taxonomy (NCBI): domain Eukaryota; kingdom Metazoa; phylum Mollusca; class Cephalopoda; order Sepiida; family Sepiolidae; genus Sepiola; species Sepiola atlantica. The sequence goes on from OY744525.1 coordinate 143,847,462, forward strand.
CTCACACAGGAGAAAAGCCATATTCTTGTAATCTATGTGAATTTTCTTGTTCTGCTAAATCAAGTTTAGTGAGACATATGAAAACACGGTGGGGAAACTTGTTAGGACTTTAATGCCTACTAGACACTATCCTTGAGTAGACAATGACCACCAGAGAAAGAAACTATAATCAAGTTAAGTGGTCAATTGAGGAGAATAAAATTATTCTCCACTGCTTCGCCCATTCAAGGTATGAGAAGTGGGGAAGAAAGAAAAAAGATGTATTCAGGGCTCAAATAAGGATGTCTGCCCTACCGAGAGAAAAAATATTGAACACTACAATTAAAAACCTGCTTCCGATTGTATCACAGATATATAAATATCTCCCAAAAGAGGTGAAAGATACAATCGAAGCAGAATCTGTTGGTGAAGCGATGATTGACGTCACAAAGACCAACAACTGAATTTACCCAAACCCTATGGAGCAGGGAGGCCAAATGGGTGCTTATATAGGCAATGGAGTATGCAAAAAAAAACACCAAAAACTGCCAGACAGATGCCAAGAATGCAAAAGATTTTCAGACACCACTGCCCAAGCAAGAAGGACATTGTGAAGGAAAACCTCACATGTCAAAAGTCCAATTTCTTGAAAAACAATGCCTTCTCCAAGGACCAAATTTCCAAGATGAAGCTAGATATCCGTGAGATTGTTGAAGACAAGCTTTGCTCAATCAACAACCCCTTCCCTGTGCCGGGGTATTGTGAGGCCCAATCAAAGGACAGTAGAAAAGGATCTCTGCTGACCCAGTTACCTGACATAAAAGCACCGAGCTCAAGCCTACCACCGATAAAGCAGATGCGTCCCAAAGAAAGCACACCACTAAACAATGTACATCTGTTTCAAGGGTCGCTTCCTACAGGCACGCGTGAAGACGAAGAACATCACCCTTGGCAAAAGAGCCAACACAATGCCCCGCCTGAACAAGAGACACTGGATACAGAAAAGATGGAACTGGAGGAAGAGCTGGCAAACATGATAAAAGTAATATGAGGCCTGGCTGTTGGAGGTCGACCCAGACTGGTAAAAATCAACAGTAATAAAGCCTTCAAGACCCTTGCCACAAAGGTTTATGATGCCCTTACAAGGATCGTCCCAAAGAATGCGTCTCTAAGTGAGATAAACCATACAACTTTTGGGGCAGCATGGTTCATGCAATCAAAACTTTTACCCCAACGCCAAGAAAGAAAAAAAGAGGGAAACTTGAAGAGCAAAGCTTATGAGCCAGCCTGGAAGAGAAAACTCCAACAAAAGATTGATAATCTGAGAAAAGGAAACGCTCAAATATCTACCTTTCTGACAGGTAAACACCCAGAAGAAAAATTGAAGAAGAAGGTGAAGAAACTTAAAACCAAGTATTCCCTTCAAAACCCACCGCAGCTTAGAGCTAAGATAGCAGAACATCAAGCTGAAATAAAAGCCTTAGCTGCACAGATAAAAAACAAAACAAAAAATATGAGTAAAAAAGAATAAATCAACTCTATGCGACTAATCCTAGGATAGTGCATCGGAGACGAAATAAAAGTGTGCTCCCTGCCTACCCAAGAAGAAGTGGGAAACTACTGGAGGCCACTCTACGAGGACACCAAACAACATCAACAAAAAGAATGGATCAACACCATCAAAGAGGATAACAAGGAGAAACCAAAGATGCCAGCCCTGGAAATTACCAAAGAAGTTGTCTGCAGAAAAGTAGCCCAGTATAGTAATTTCAAGACTCCGGGAATTGCAATGTTCCAAATTTCTGGCGTAAAAAACTGACAGTACTTCATCATCACTATGCCAAGGCGTTCAATAGAATTATCAGTTGTGATGAGAAGCCACCGAATTGGCTTACTGTAGGCAACACGTCCCTTATTCCCAAAAGTGAGGAGACCTATTTGGTTAACAAATACAGGCCTATCTGCTGCCTAACAACAACCTACAAGCTACTAACGGGGATTATTGCTGATGCAACATATGGACATCTAGCTGCCGGCGACTACCTGTAAAGTGAGCAGAAGGGATGTACCAGAAAAAGACTTGGCACAAAAGACCAACTCTTTGTAAACAGAACAATCCTGGAGGACTGTAAAAAGAGGCAGAGAAACCTCTCAATGGCCTGGATTGATTACAAAAAGGCCTTTGATAGTATACCTCACTCCTGGATACTCAGCTGTTTGAACTTGTACAATGTCCACGAAGATATTAGGTCATTCTGCTAAATGCAAATGACCAGATGGCGTACATCAATCACACTTCACCATATGCCAGCAAAATTCAGACTCCGAACGTCAAGATTGAGCGAGGAATATTCCAAGGGAACAGCCTCTCACCGCTTCTCTTTGCCTCACAATGGATCCACTGAGTAAGCTTCTTAAACGATCCAATGCTGGATACAACCTTAGCAGAGGGAGAAAGAAGGGTGAAAATAAAAGAATAAATCATCTCTTTATGGACGATCTCAAACTCTATGCGGAATCTGAGAAACAACTAGTCTCTCTGATAGAAATTGTAAAAGATTACACAGAAGACATCTGCATGAAATTTGCATTCGACAAATGTGCTAAATGTACAATAAAGAAAGTGAAAAAGACAGCATCAAAACATCTTAATATTAACACAGGCTTTATTGAAGACCTACGGGAAGATGCTGTCTATAAATACCTTGGAGTAGAGGAGAATGAAAAGATGAGATAGAAGTACAGAGAGAAAAAAATCCTCACATCTGAACTCTCATCAAAAAATAAAATAACTGCCATAAACCAACTGGCAATACCTGTCGTTGGCCAAAAGTCTATATCAACAAACTTGACAAAAACTCGGAAAGTGCTTGCACTAAATAAAGTCATTGTATGGACAGGCTATACTTACCGCAAATAGAAGGTGGTATGCTCAATGTGGGACAATATGTGGGACCTCCTGTGATCAAAAAATACCTTCCTCAGAAGACCTCAACAACAAAACTAGCTGATAATGTCAGTGGAAACACAATGGGGAATACTACCGAAGATTATGACAACTCAGCAATCCTGACTGCGCGCAAGAATAGGGAGGAGTACACAAAAAAGGAGCTGAAGACTAGACTAGAAAAATGGCGACATAATAAAAGAGCAGGAAAGTTCATTGAAGAACTTAACCAGAGCTATATCGACAAGGAGGCTTCACTACAATGGCTCAAGAGTGACAACTTCGATGAGAAACGGATACTAATAGCTGCACATACCAAGGCATACTTACAAATGGATTTAAGAAAATGGCTGGTCTACAAAAAATAAAATAACGGCTTCAAACCAGCTTACACTTACGGTCATTTTATCTGATTTATTATTATAGATTGGCCACAGCGTAACATGAATAGGCTCCATACCAAGACCAGAAAAATACTGCCGTTACATAGGATAATATACCGAAATCAGTAGATCGACATGATATATCTATCACAAAAAGAAGGCAGTGTAGGTCTCACTGAAATCAACCATGCAGTAAGCATTGGGAAGTACATTAGAAACTCTACCGATGTGAGAATGAACATCTATCCACACAAACCTCAGTCACACAGCTTGCTGATAACTTTGGTAGAGTCATGCTGGAAAAGGATTCTGAGACCTACAACGCACCAGCAACCTGGATTGTGAGAAAGAAGAATTAGCTTTAGAGAAAAATGGAAATTGGTACCATAAAATAGGATGGAAGCAACATAAGAGAGCAGGGAAGTCCTTGGAAGAGCTTAACCAAGAATATGTAAACGAAGAGGTCTCTCTCTAATAGCTCCAAGGCTTACTCACAAATGATTCAAATAAATAAGTTGAATGAGTTCATTCTGAACATCCAAAGAAGAAACAAACATTAACTTCTCTCTTTTTTTAACATTTTGTCTTTTTCTACAACAGAAAACTTGTTTTCGGAGGGCGTAGGGCATTTTTTTACCGACCCATTTAAAATAATTATTTCGTCTAATTCCTTTTTCGTCTAATGTTCAAAAGGTATCACTATTTTTATGAAGGTAGAAAAGCGTTTTCTACCCACCAAATTAAAAAAGTTTTTTGCATTTTCTTTTTTTTCGTATTTTTTTTATAAAAATGAAGATTAAAATTTTAAAGAAAAATGCTAAAAACCTAAAAATTCGAGTTTTTCTACTCACGTTTTTAGGTTTTTCGAATTTAGCAAAGATTCAAAACAACAAAAAAAGGAAACTGAAAAGCATTGGGCAAGATTAGTTATCTTCCCCTTAACAAATTATACGCCTTGCCCGAAAAATAAAAACTGGCGATAGCCGTCTTCTGAAGCGTCTTATAATGACGTTATTGCCGGTGTAATGATCGTAGTTTTGCCAAATTACTATAGTCCAAGTATGGTTTAAACACACTCGTTTGTGAACAAAATGTCTTTAATTCAATGTATTAATACTTTTTAATAGTATTACTGTATTAAAATTATTCTAACTACATATGTAAATTTGAGAATAGCAGTTATAAGTGTGCATTTGTAAATGTTAATTTATTAGAAATTTCAAACAAATTAATTATGTAAATTGCAAAAAAACGGATGCTCTTTAAAAATGGTTTAGTACATATAACAACACTTTAAATAATGTTATTATCACTTGTGCCTAAGGCGAATAGGAACATTTGTTTTTATTTCCATATTAAATATTTCATGTAACCGTTACTTTTGCCTAAATAAAATCACTTGCACGCTATTCTGTTCAGATATTGTTGTTGATCACGAAATTGGTGCTCATTCCATGTTTAGGTTTTATAGGAAAGTGATCCTCCACTATAAAATCTTATACATTGGCTTAAAAACATAATACTGAATTCGCTAGCAACATAGGCGGTAAGTGTACACACCAACAAAAAAACGCAAACGACACTTAAGGATACGAAGGATTAAGTTAGGGCTCAAAAATGTTTTTCAAACAACTGCCATTGTTAACTCACTTTTTCCATACCCTACAGGGGCAGTCTTAGCATCAATTGAGCAATCGATAATTTCTTGTTTTGTGGCAGATCTTTATTTGTTGGGATGAAGTATTGTAGTATTTGGAAATCAGAGATTACCCTCTTAAGCATTACATTCTCCGCCATTAAGTTGTTTTATTACCAGCATCCTGAGATACTCTAAACAAAGAATGCTGATGGCTCTATGCTCAGTTATTTTTGTATCCTTCCTCACATTACACCGACATTGTGTCACATCTTTTGTCGAGCTTTTGTAGACCCCTTGGCAAATTATGATTGTTAGGTCTATTTTGGGGGCAGGATGTAGCCCTTGCTCGAAACACGCACATAAAACATTACAGTTTGTATGAACTTTGGCTTCATAAAACGTGGTACTTTATGCACTAGCCACTTCTTGTTTATTTGTTGTGCAACTGCTTCTGGCAACTGCTTCTGGCAGAAGTTCTCTTATGATAAAAACCAGAGTATCCCCGAAATAACTGGATGTTTGAATTGATGATAAGTTTCTTTTTTGTCATTTATCTTGGACGTTAGTTGTGAGTAGTTGACTGGTCCTGGAAGAAGTTATCTTCTGATAAAAGCAGAACATCTCCAGCAACACTGAACTTCATAATAAGTTTCTTTTTTGTCGTAAGACATTTATCTTGGCCGTTAGTTGTGAGTAGTTGACAATCTCGACTCTTTTATGAAGAGTACTGAAGATACCCGTTCAGCGCTTTCTTCATTTTCGCTATCCAGCATCCATTTATCCGCCAAAGTTCATTTTTTCCTTGCCCAAATATTTTAGCACTTTTTGTACAACTTCTTGGACATAGGCAGAATTCCTGCTAGCCACTGCTTCCACATCACCCTTGCTAATCTCCAGCTTACAGTTTTCAAGAATGGCGAATCAAGTGCAAATCATTATGATGAAGGTCACTCTTTTCCAATATTCTTATGCTTACAGTTCCTCGCCAACTCTCAACCTCACAAAAAATACACAGAAACAGCTATCCGTCACAATTTCCCTTGATAACATACTTAAAATGCTTAAAAAATGAAAGCGTAAAAAATATTATCCAATTTATCCTGAACACCGTGTATTTAAATATCATATGTTTGTTATTAAATAAAACCTGAATGTATACTTGAAGTTTGTTTTCATATCATGAATTCACTCCTTATATTCTTGCCATTACACATTTTCACAAATAAGTATTTTTTCATTAAAATTTAAATTTACTTATTTCGTTGAATTGTTTAAATGATAATTCCTGAAATAGTAATTCAATGAATGAGAAAACTGAATTGGCAAATACCCAGAAAACAAGAACAGCAGAGTGAACATATTACTCTTCTATATTAATTACGGAGGGTGGTTTATTACTTGCCCTATCGCAAATACTGATTGAATAACTCGTCCATTCTCCAGGGTGTCTCACATTGTTAGGTCATCCATCGTCAACTGACTACCATAATAAATTCTTTTAATCACGCTTCCATGTAAACAGAAACAAAGAAATTGGCATTCTATGAAGTGAGATATTTTCTCCAGTAAAATGTCATTACCCACATCAATCTTCCTATTCATAGTCTTTACCCTTATCTGCTTTCAAATTACCAAACACCAAACTTAACAATCTACAATTGATTAATGTGTCTATCCCCAATTGTTAGTCATTATTTAGCCAATCTTACCCAGTTGTTGCTCATATGAACCGGTTTCATTTTTGCAGAACCAAAGTTATATTCGTGTTCCTGAACCTGTTACAACAGCTTACACAGCCTCCATGATTGGATCTACTTTTTAGATTAGAAATAATCTATACACGCCTACATAATGCAATTGATTCAGACGTTTTAAACACATTTCCGATAATACAAACTTACTTTGTCTTTTTGCTTCTCACGTCTTCTAAACTCGGATCAATATGTCATCTTTATTTATCTATGTGTGCACAAACACTCCTTAATTTCAGTAATTTGTCGCTTATTTCTATTGACGCTTGTGTCAAATATAGCAGTTCTACATATAACAGGAAAACCTATGGATATACTTACTTAGGTAAAAATATTAGTGTACACCAAAAATTACGGAATTACGGAAAATTACCGAGTAGAATTTGTATAAGCAATGAAATTCATTTACTATTCAGGGTCGATGAACTCCGAACGACGCAGTAAAAAAATACAATAACAGTAATGTATTTACGGTGAGGTATGAATACAATCGACCTGATAGTCAGCCGATAGTACAACAGAAAATGTGGTGGCTTGAGTTGATAAGGAAGAGAGTCCAACCTTAGAATCTTGTACGTTCTGTGACAACAATCGGCTGTCAGTAGAACTGCTTAAGATTATTGCCTCGTCGAGTGGTCATCATGCTATAAGTAAGAAATACAGAACCGGCGGGACAGTTATAAACGATGGGGGGGGGGGCTCTGCTAAAAAGTGGGGAGGGAACTGGTTAAACACATGCATATATAACTTCATTATTGATGACCGTAAAGTGGTCATAATGTCATAAGTAAGACATTATAGTTTTCCAGACGTTTCTAATCCACAGTTTCTAGGACGTCTATTAATATCGCAGCATGGCTTTCAGAGAGTTCATGAACAAATTGTGAATTAAGCTTCGGTTCAATATGATTCACGGCTGAGTAAAACAGATCGAAACATTAACAGATGTGAGCCGCGGTAAGATTGGCTCACCCAAATTAAGTATGTAGTTGTTGTCTATCGGGTTTCTAATATGATACTTGACTGTTTAGGTATCCAAACAGCCAATCTGCAAAGGGAAGATAACTCAATTGACATATATTGTGACCAAGGGAACTTATAACAGTATCTTAAATCACAGTAAAGTTCTGCAAAATTGTCTCATTGTCCAAGTGAAAAAATCAAGTTAGAAACTCAAAGTTCTTTAGCTGCCGAAAGTCTACGAGCAGCTTATCTTTTGGTTGTTCCTTTTTAAGGTTCCAGTTTTAAGGGCGGATATTTTGGGAAGAACCAGTTTTATAGATACATTTTAAAGAAAGCAGTTCTAAGTAATATTCAAATGTGTGAGAAAGCGAGAGGAATGTTATATGATAAACAAATAAAATAAAATAAATAGTGCAAAAGCATAGTTTCACAAAAGGGTTATTGTATATATGTTTAAAAATGGAAGTCTACATAGATAGGAAACCATAGAATACGTGTTCATATTTTGAGTGTCCTTGCAGAACAAGGGAGATTCATTAGTTGGGATATCGAGGAAATGTGAGTCGATAATTTACAGGCTGTGAATTATCCACAGGTTTGAAATATCGTCATAAAAACTTCCTCACTCAATTACATGAATTACATTTCATTGAAAGTTATCACATAGAGTCAATAATGATTTGTTTTCATGACATTTCAGTGAGAAAGTCATGACGTATTACAGTGTTTAAGTTCATACATTTGATTTCAATCAGTAGACGACATTGAAAGGGGATTTAAGAAAAGTGTGTGTCGCCTTAAGTATATGGATGCGTGTGTGTATTGGTATCAGAGTGGCTATGTGTGCATGCGTTTAGAAAAAGGGTATTTAGCTTTCCCAAGGTCCGACAGAGGGTCCAGAAGGATCAAGAAGTGTCAATGTTGTCTCTGTCGTGAACTTGGACCAAACATTATTGTTGAAGGAAAAATCTGGCATTACATGCATTCCGGGTGGATCAAAACGTCAAACTTGATACATCCAGAGAAATGTATCTTATTGGCTTAAAATATTTTTATTTGTGTTTATCTATCTAAGTGTATGCTTTCACGAAACCGTGCGCGCAGAAACGAGTTTAAACATTTTAATTTTGGGCACTGAAAAGTAAACTTCGCCGCAACCATCTTCAGCTTAAGATAGCCGTGCTCGAGAATCCAGTGTATAATGACAGGAGAGAGAGAGAAAAGGGAAGTCTTTATTCATGTATGTATTTTCGACTAACAAACGTATCTTTTTTTTTAAATTCGTAGTCATCTATATTTTTTAGTTTTAAGAATTGACAAATATGCTCTGAATTAATTAGGAAAACAATTCCGCACACTTAACTCATGAACGGACCTTTTCACACGAGGAACAAAATAATGATTTCACCGTGTCACGATGACCTAAATTAATTGTTCGTTTATCAGTCAATTGTTTAAGAATAAGTCCTTATTTAAATCGTTTTTTATATCTGTTAATTTTGATGTTTATATTTTCTTTACATATTTTATTTCTTACTGAAGGAAACTAAGGAAATCACAACAAACTGATCAAATTGTCTGTTTTGAACACAAAAGAAAAAGAAATCATCCGTTTTTGTAGGGTGTTTTCGTATTGATTTTTCTGGACTGAAAGGTAAGATATTTTCAACTTTTTATTTAATTGTGCTCAATTTTTTAAGCAATGTTCAACAATGAAATAAGTTTATTTTTATTGCAATCTATTAAAAATTAGGATTTCACCATGCTGGATAACAGATCTGATTTTAAAAAGTATGAATCTCCGATTTAAAAAAAACAACTTCTAAAAATTATTCAATCTGACATTTAGATTTAAGTAAAAAAAACAATGTGTTCATTACATGATTTCTAAGAAAACAATACTTTCTACGATAAAATAAATAAGAAATAATGGTATTCATGGTGTTTTTTACTATCTTACCCAGAATAGTTTACCCCAAAATAAAAACTAGATTCTACTTTTTTGGGGGCGATTACATGTAAACAGTCTGAAAAAATTTCCGCAAATTGTTTTTGGGGTTATTCAGAACAGTAACCCACTCCTAATTTATACGTTTAGCTTTTGTAAGTATGGATGGTCGGAACGACAATAATTCCAATAAAAATGTCGGGTATTTTTTACAATAGCCCTCAAACGAAAACGCTGAAAAAACAAATATACAACAAATAAAAGTTACCGAAGCCGATAAAAATGAATTTCCAACACACCTGTGACATTTATTAATAGTTATAGTCCGTTAAAAGTGCTATTATTTATAAATCGATATTTTTATCGTATACAAATTCGACTGAAAATATGGCTGCGTGTCGTTTAAAGTTTGCAGCCTCGTTTTTGCTGATTTTTTTTTACTGGGACTAATATTCAAAGCGCATCTTTTCATGTTTCAGCCAAGCAAAAGAACAAAACTACAATTTAAGCAAAAGGAATAGAATCATTTTCATTTGATTTACATGTCATTGTGCTTTTACTTACATATTATTTTCATTCGTCACACCGTAATGTTTTTTTCTCCTGTTGTTTCTTTTAAAAATTCCTAACCCTACCCCCAACTCCAGCCCTAACCCTAACTCCAACTCCAGCCTTAACCCTAACTCCAACTCCAGCCCTAACCCTCTCCAACTCCAGCCCTAACCCTAACTCCATCATCGTCATCAGACGTGTACATTTGCAGCATTTCATCTTCTGAGCTATAATGCCCACACTTCTGGCAAATTTAATTGTCTCGTCGATGTCAGTACTGAAACGTACTCCTATAGATATGACTATGAGAGTCAATTCGCTCAAGGCACGATGTATAATTTGAGCTTGCGTCATTTTCCCACGTCTTTGTAGTAACAAGATATACGGGGAAATGTCCCCCACCCACCACAAATGACGTAACGACATGCGCGCTCATTCGGTGACCAAATTGATCGTATAAATGTTCGTTTCATGAAATTAAATTTAAAAAATGAAAACCCCCCCAAAAACAAAAAAACGACGCTTTGATTATGAGTCCCGGTAAAAAAAAACACACACACACACGTGACAACGAGAACCAAGACTAGTGACGCCATCTTGTTTGAAGTAAGAAGACATGAAATTTTTTTTTTTTCATGACTAATAAAAACCCATTTATCTTACGTAAAAATACAAACAAATAGAATAGCTAACTAGGAAAATCTCCAGTCTCGACGTACGTCGCATTTATTTGTTGCATATTCATGTTTTTGACCACGTTTTAGAACTTTTTTTAATCCGACTCGCGAGTTTGAGGGCTATTGTTAAAGATTCCCAAAATCTCAAATCTATGTCAATGGCTATTTTAAAAACTAATTAGATGAAGTTAACATAATAGAATGAAAGATAAATAAAAAGTTTTTTTTTTTTTGCATACAATTTTTTTATTTATATTAAAAAATAAAATTAACGTCATGGAATTTTTTCATGACAAACATATTTCTTGATAAAAATTTGTACGTGTCAAAAATATTAATTTTTTGTTCATGATTCAATAAATTTTTTACATAATTTGTTTTTCCAAAATTTGTGTATTTTTTCTGTATAAAACGTGGAAAATCAATCGAAAGCACAGTAAAATAATGTGGAAAATCAATCAAAAACACGAACAATTTAGCGCCAAGTGCTCAGAGTTATTACGATGGTCGTGATTGTAACCAATATTATTTAATTAACTTATTTTTTCAGTATTAATAAATAAATAAAAATTTCTTCAATAAATATTTCTGTAATGAAAAAATTCAATGACGTTAATTTAATTAAATTTTTTAATATACATTAATATACATTTTTTTCCAATAACTAAATAAAGTGCGGAATGTTTTACAATACATTTTTAAAAAATTGTGGCTGGGGTGGGAAAGGGTTTAATTATGTTTTATTTCTTTTAAGGAATAGGTTAATTTGCAGTTGTGACGTAAGCAATTCCCTCTTTCTGGAAAAAGTCGAATCAAGTTCCGATGCTTCTACACAGTACAAACCTAACTAAATAGACTTTGCAAACTAAAACTAGCTTAGGGTTAGGTTACGGTTAGTTAAGATTAGCTTAGTGTTAGGTTACACATAGTTTGTGGTCAAGGTAAAATGAAAAGTAAACAGTTTGATTCATATTGTGTACATTGTCCTGAGAAGTTTATTGAATGTTAGTTATCGTCACTTTTACTTAGCCAAATATATATACGAAAGTGACCCCTCACCTTAAAATCTAATTATTTAAATATAGTAAAGATTTAGCATATTTTTTTACTATCTTAGCACTGTACCCCCGTCGCAAAAAAGAATAAAAAAGATACACTTAAGATTTTATATGTGGGGTTCACTTACCTATATAAATTCAACGTTAAATGAGCACCCATTACTGGGCTAGTAAGCAATCAATCAAGACGTGAACTAGTTTAATTTTATTTTGTTTGGTGGTGTTACTTTTTTTCTACAATAAAATAAAGGGCTAAAATAATATTTACGGTTTTACCATACATTTTATTCTGGCCCCCCAAATGGTGTGTTTTTTTGGCTTTTGGGGGGCTTGTTTTCACAATAAAATAAAGTGTGAAAACAATATTTAATATTTTATTTACACTCCCTCCTCAAAAAATTACTTGGGGCTGGAAAGTTTTGTACTTCTTTTCTTCAATAAAATAAAGTGTGGAAACAATATTTAATGTTGGTGCTAATTCAGAATAGGCACCCATATATTGACAGTCATTATATAAGCAGCTCTGACTACAAATAGAGAAAGCCAAAGTAGTTTCGACTTTAACTGAGTCTGAACACAACCGATACAAATAAAAAGGCAGTTACAGTTCGGCAGTTGGGATTTGCAATTTTTGTTTTCGTTTTCTTTCATCAATAAAATCAAGTGTGGAAACAAATAATTCAGAATAGACACCCATATATTGACAGTCATTATATAAGCAGCTTTGACTACAAATGTAGAAAGCCAAAGTAGTTTCATTTGCTCATCACCCGCTTTTATTTTATTCATGACCAAAAAATGGAGTGTTTTTTTGCCTTTTTTTCTATAATCTAATAACGTGTGGAAACAATATTTGATATTTTATTTAAATTTCTTCTAACATAAATGCAATAAAAAATTACCTGAAAATCTCCATTGAATTTTCTCTTCTTATATTTCTTCCTTTTAAGATCCGCGCTGAAGTGGTCTACTGGTTTTCTTTCATGTGTGCTTCTTCTTTTATTCGAAATTAATGGAATTGCATCCTTTCCAGTTTGGGGCAAAGATAAATTTTGTTAAGCTTGTATAGCATGTCTGGAATATGTATGAATTTTTGACTTTTTATGGTGTAGACTACTTTGCGTATCATTTTCTGAATTATACAATCCATCCAATAAATTTTTCAACCTTGAACATTTTTGAAATATACTTTATCTTCTGGAGAGTATCTTATTATGTTTACAATTTCTTTTTTAGCAACTTTTTTCTTTGGATATGGTATCAATCTATCGAAAATTGATTGTATTTTTCTTGTGAACATAAGTTGTGCACAAGAGACAACTTCGAGTCGTTGTTTCCATTAAGAGTCAGCCTCTGAATTGCTAAAAATTCTGGATAGTTTTTTCTTCTTTGTCCATATATTTATTTTTTTGTAAGGCACGCTTAAACGTGTCAACAAATTCTTTGGCTTGACCGTTCAATCTAGGATTATATACTGGTGTAGTAATGTGTTCAATGTCCAAAGAAATACAAAAATCTTTAAATTCCTTTCCTGTGAACGCCGTACTATTGTCGCTGACCAGTATCCGGGGGTCCAGGAAACGACCGAAATTTCATCTAATGTACTGATGATGTTCCTAAACGTAGGATTCTTGCACTGGAATACCTTAGGCCATTTCGAGAAAGAATCCACCAATCTCAAGTAATACTATCCATTAATCGGTTCAGTATATAGTCTATATGTAGACGTGCCCACGGAAAATCCGTTTTGGGGCAAGGATTCGTTTTGACTGGAGGCACCCTTGCAGCCAATTGACAACCTCGGCATAGTTTTACAAAACTTTCTATTTCCTTGTCAATTCCTGGTCAGTTTACATAGCTCTGCATAAATGATTTAATCCAGGACATGCCAGGATGACCGCTATGAAATTATTTCAGAATAACTTGACGTAAAGATTGAGATATTACAATTCTATCTACGTACATTAAAGTGTTGTCGCATATTGATAAAACTGAAATCTGGGTTCCATTATTATTTTTTTGTTCAATCTCATGTGGTCATTTATTTTTAATATAGAATCATCTTTTTTGGCTTATTTTTTTTATTGGTTCCAATGTTACAGATTATTCTCTGATTGTGGTTAATAAAAAAACGGAGATTTCTTTTCCTCTTTTAGTGCTGCTATAACCGTCTCTTCACTATCTATCACTTGTCCGAGATATTTAATTCTTTCCATGAAGAATTGATACTTCTCGGGACTGAATTTAAAACCGAATTATTCTAGTCGTTTGAACATAGCTCTGATGTGGTTGTTGTGTTCGTGAACGTTCTTACGTTTGACTAGAATATCGTATAAATAGGCGATAGCAACTCAAGACCCACCAACATAGTGTCCATAATCTACTCGAACAACGCTTATACGACCTTTAAGCCGAGAGGGAGCTTATTAAGTTGTAAAATTTCTCTTATGTGTATTCATATACACATATTTGGAGCATTCCTGGTTCACTGTAACTAGCAAGTATACGTCAGATAGATCAATTTTTGAAAATATCTTTTCTCTATTTAGCTTCTAGAAAATATCTTCTGGCGAAGGAAGTGCATAATTATGATCCTTCAAGCAATCGTTTAACCCAGTAAAAAAATCTCCACACACTCTTATTTTTTGTTTTTCTTTATTATGTAGATATAACTCCTATTTTGCTAATATTTCCAGTTCCTTGTTAATTGTGTCTAATGAGAAAAAAGGGAAGTTTGTCTGTGGTTTATAACATTCGAGTGATATTTTCCTTAAGTTCAAACTTGACTGCTGCCTTTATACATGAACCCAAACCCTCAGAGAAACTCTGGGATATTCTTCTTTCAATTGATTCATGAATTTTTCAATTTAATTTTTTTTTATTTTCTGCACTGTTTATTTTGTTGCATAAAGAGTACATTTGAGGTTTTAATAAATTCAAGAGTACTATCCAGTCTATTCCGAACAGACATAAATTAATCCCTGGAACCAATATACTTTTGTTTTGGCAGTGTTGCCACAGACAGAAATATCGCACTAAAATTATTCTAAAAAGTTTCTTTTTTTCCTGAAACCCGTTTAGCAATTTCTTGGTTTCAAATTATTTGGGGTTTTCCATTATTTCTTCATGTTTTTCGTCAATAATACTTATCTCTGAGACAACATCCAGTAAAAAGTGACTGTACGACCATTTATACCTATATCTATGTATTTTTAGTTTTCACTGTTCTGGATTTCTTTTTTATGAAATGTTTACTTTTTCAAAATTCTTTTTCTTGCGGCAAACAGACCATTTATGACCCTTAATTCTGCAAGATTCACAAAATTTGTTCTTATACCAACATACATCTTTAGTATTCTTAGTATTCCACACGTCTAACATTTTCCTGTCTTTTTAAATTTTGAAGTTTTTTTAGTTTTTTATGCGTTGTACTTTGGAAACACTTTTTTCCTCAATTTCGGTATTATCCATTTAACATTAATGATGTGCTGACATTCTTCTGTCACTCTTTATAACGAGATGGTTGTGTCCTGTTCCACCATTGTTAAGATTCTAGACCTTATTTTTTGTACTTAGGGGCTGTTAGTCCTTGAACAAAGATTAGGCATTTGAATAAATATTTGGGGATTTCATCTATCTAGAATTGCTCAAACAAAGATATTTGTATCGCATGTGGAATAGACTATGTCTTTCTTTGAATATATTCGACAGTATATTTATAGTTTCAGATAAAGAATTTGCAATTCCTCGGCAACAAAAAACTGTTTTTTCTTTCACTGGTTGTCTGTTTCAGAAGTTTTTCAAAACTTTTTTGCTGTTGTATTATTTGTTGCTGCAACTCTTGACATTTATGTTGTTGTTGCTGCATACTCACTCACAGCATTTTAGTCATTTCGGCTTATTGTTCCATATTGAAAATACTCCGAACTTGACACATTTAATGTACTATTATTAGTTACTAAAAGTATTGAAGTTTACCTGTTCTTCATTTGACCAATCGAAGCACATTTTAGTAAATGTCGTTTCAAATCGTCTAAAATATGTTGAAAATGTAATAGTTGTAGTATTTGTTGTTGCAACTCTTGATGTTGCTGCATGCTCATACACAGATTTTAGTCATTTCGACTAATTATTCCATATCGAAATTACTCCGAATTCGACACATTAAAAACGTTCTTTTTGAAAAAGTAATAGCAGTTAATGTATTAGTTACTAAAA
Organism: Sepiola atlantica; assembly: GCA_963556195.1. Taxonomy (NCBI): domain Eukaryota; kingdom Metazoa; phylum Mollusca; class Cephalopoda; order Sepiida; family Sepiolidae; genus Sepiola; species Sepiola atlantica. Next base: position 143,863,577 of record OY744525.1, read on the forward strand.
GTATTGAATTTTTTTTCTTGTATAGTTCGTAATATTAATGGTCCGATTTCGAATTTGAGTCACGGCCCATCATTATTTTTTTTACAAATCGAACAATAAAAGTAATCTTACTCTTTTAAAAAAAGTTTTCCTCTTTGATATTCCCCGCTAACAGATGTCTTTTACGTGTACTGAAAAATAAAACAAATCCACAGTAATCCTTGTTCGTTAGTGTACATGTACGTCGTACGATAAAAACTGTTGGATGCTTTTTTTCTCTTTTTGGTGTACCTTGTAGAGGTAAATCTTTCTTTATAGTGTGAATTCGATTAGCGAACCACGTTTGTAGTTGCTATCTTTAAATCAACGTCAGTCGGATTATTTCGTTCACAATGTGACTTGCATGTATGTACTGAATAAAACAAAGCATACGCGTGACTGAATATATTCCAAAATTAAGTTTCGAATCCTTGTTTGCCAGTTCATATAGTTGACTTTCTTATATCTTTCGTTTAAAAATTTTCGCCGCTGGCTGATATGACTTTGTTGGTGAATATTCCAGGTGAACAAAGTGCAAGAGAGATACAAGCCATTGCACTGAAAGAGATCTCCCGGTTGGGTCTCTGAAGTAGCAGGTGAATATCTTGTATACAGTAGGATGTCCAGTCCCCAGCAAAAAAGGATACATAAAGAGCTATATTCTTGTGAAATAGATGGATATGCTTTTTGTCAACACTCAAATCTGGTGAAAGATATGGGAAATCACACCCCAGAGAGTTTAGATGCCGACTAGACACCGTATCTTCAGTCTCTCTGTACAGGATGTGTAAAAATAACCTTAAATGCAGACACATTTCTTTTAAAATGAACCTGTAGCAAATATTTAAATGAAATAACATAGTATTGTACACTGATATAAGATGAGAAAAGTAATAGTCGTAAGTTCGTAACTCAATAATTAATGAGTCAAACTTATGAAACTAGGGAGTGCATAACGTTTCCAAGTCCACGGAATGAGTAAAGTGGCTCGTACCTCTATTGACAAGAAATTTTGCCAGATTGGCTGAGTTTATAAAGGAGAATCTTATAACTGAACACAGCTAATTTAATCAGACAATCTGAATGTCTTCTTAGATAAATACTTATTTAAATCACAAAGTCTATTGAAGATATTAAACACTTGTTTAAACACTTATTTATCAATCAATTAAAATATGTGACCTTTGTTTTACTAATTATACCGGGAACAGATATATGGTACATCATTTTGAAATCAACTATTCTTATTACTGTCTGATCCATTTTTAAAGCTTTATAATGGTGTGTGATTTGGCCTTTCTCTCGACCAATACCAGACATAATCTGCAGTTTCTGATGGATCACATAAATATTTTGACAATATTTTTATACAACCGTTGTAATATGAACATGTTTACAAGCGACAGCTTTATTTCATGTTTCAGTCGTTTTGTGATTTTTTTTCACTTTCTAAATTATCAATTAAGTTTTACTACTATTTTCAGTTGAATAACGTTAACAGGTTTGAAATAAAATTGTTTTTAGAGTATACAACAGAAGGAAAAAACAAATATTCAACAAATAACTTATCATAGACGATTAAAGATACTTTTCTACCAACCTGCCCAAATAATGAGTGTTTAAAATCTCGGAGCGTTGTCAATCCTATGTATTAAAGATGGCGTCGAATACGAAACCCTGTGTGCATCGACAATCGCTAAAAAAATGAAAATGTAAAAAAACACAGCTGATAACTGTCATATCGAGCAACAATGTGAGGTTCAACCGAACGGTATGTTTTTATTACTTGTATATTTTTCATTTTGAATTTTTAGGATTTTGTTTACGACCTCGCATTTAACATGGAATATCCGGCAACATTTGTAATTACACGACTGCAAAAGAGAGATAAAACATGTAACTAAAATCACTTTAAAATACTTTAAAACACAAACTGTCAGGCAGACAGGTAGAAAAAAACGTTTACTTGCTTGTGGTGACAGTTATTTATTGAATATTGTTTTTTTAACCTTTTTCCCAGCTTTGGGATACTCTAGGAAATATGCAAAATTGTTTTATTTCCGTACAGTTTTGCTTTTTTTATTCATCTAAGATCAAAAGTTAAGGATAAATAATAATTGTTTCTTAGAAATAATGTTATTACAAACCAATAATAGAAGATGGTTTGATGTACATGAAAATATTTGACATGAAGAGAAGAGTCAATTAAATACATGAAGAAATAACAAAATAAAGTATAACCCCGAAATACGATTAGGTAAAATGTTTATTACTTGTTGATATGCCTTTTAAAATTTGTTCCTACTGATGTTTGAAGATAACATATTTAACATGCCCGTGGTTACACGCCTGTTGCATACAAACAATTTTGACATTGAGTAATTAGGGGTGAACAGATGTTTTTTCTGTAAGCAACTATGTGTTATGAATAATGACTGACAAATTGAGAAATGTATTAGAAATAATAAACAATAAATAAGTATTGAATTTTAATGTAGCTTTTCTAACCTAATTGATTACTTTGTGGACACTGATGAAACCTCTCTAAAGAAAACTTTGTCGATGTTTGTATAATTTTGCATATACGTATATCGAATATGTATGTGTTGTAGGAAGGCAGAAATAATTGTGTGCCAATAAATACTTTTTTTGATAAACCTATGGAAATGTGCTCTCTTCATAAACAAATGTTTACATTACAGTGAAATTTATATATATATTTTTTTTACCTTCAAAACTGAAAAAAAATTTTGTTGAAAGATTTTAGTATAGTAAGTCAATCAATCTACTGCAATCATTATTTTAGTTTACTTCCAAGAATTTACTCTAATATAAATATATTTTTATATATGTTTTTTATATAAGGGATCGTCAGTTGTTTACCATGAAAACTGTTTCGGGATTTTAAAAACAAAACAGTATTTCTTTATCATGGCATCCCAACAGTGTTGATCAGACACCACCTCCCTATTTAATAATTATTTTTTAATTTAAAAAGTTTACAAATATTTAATTTTGTTTTGCCTCCAGATTTGTTTTTCTAAAGTATTAGAATATAGTTTCTCCTTACCTGTGTTGTTCCTTTCAAAGTGAGTATTCACTATTTTACAGAACATCTATTTTATAGAGTTAGATGATTCCATTATAATAACTTCCTTTTTCCCCTTGGTTATTTTCTTTGTCTACAAATATTTTAAAATTAAAAATATATATTTATAAAAATATTTCATATATACATATATATATATATATATATATATATATATATATATACATTGATTTATTTATTTCATCATGGACTATTTACATATGTTATACATTTTTATAGTAGAGTTTTGGATTTCTTTTATCAAGTTCTTTTGATTTATTTCATTTAATTTAAAAGCGTAAGGATAGAGTGTTATTGCCTTATTTAATTGTCTAAATATTTTATTTTTATCTCCACCTTGTTTAAGCATTCTTATTACTAATGAAGTGATTGGAGGTATAACATCCATTAACCTTTAAGTAACACGGGCTCTTCTTAGAAATTCAGACATTATACTCCCATAAAATATATACATAGGACAGGTACTACTTTTATGCAGCATACGAACGATATGAAAGGGAATAGAATTTCTTTTATCAAACATTTTATAAATAAATCTACCATCCTCAATGTTTATATCTAAATCTAGAAAGGTAGCATGTATTCCTGTATGTTCACAATTTAATTTTAATTCCCTAGTATATATATATATATACATATATATATATATGTTTCCTGTTGTCTCACCGTAACGAAAATCATATAGACATTCTAGATATAATTGTCTCTGGAATATATCCTCACAAGCGCCTGTATCGACTGGTTCTGTATTTAGTACGATAATGTTGGGTTATTTTTCTATTTTTTCTCGTATGACTTTTACAGGGAACTAATCTAGATGCTGTAAATTCAATCCGATAATATTCATAACAATGAACAAACAGAATGTTTATATGTGAACACAAATACTAAAAAAATTCAATTGAATTTATTTTTATTTACAGATGTTCCGGCTTGAACGTATCTGCTGAATTTGAATAGATTATAAGTTACTTTGAAAATTAGCATAATAAAGAAAATTATCTTCTTATGTGGAAGACAACAGCGACATCTATGCAAAAAATCATTTACCTGGATATTACTATTGAACAAATTCTAGGAATGGACGAATACAAATCACAAATCAACTAAGACTTTCGTGAATTATGTGGCTTTTGAAAAGACAATGTACTTATACAGTATAGGGACATTTTAGCACTAAGGAATATCTCTTACAGAAGCATAGGGAATTTTCTGAATAAGGTTACCAAACATGCAGGTACACACTGTAAAAAAGCTACATTCTTGTCAAATATGTGAATATTCTTGTTCTCAAAAATCAAAGTTAGTGAAACATATAAGAACTCACACTGGGGAAAAGCCCTATTCTTGTGAAATATGTGAATATACGTGTGCTGAAAAATCAGGTTTAGTGAAACATATAAGAACTCACACTGGGGAAAAACCATATTCTTGTGAAATATGTGAATATTCGTGTGCACAAAATTCATATTTAGTGAAACATATAAGAACTCACACCGGAGAAAAGCCATATTCTTGTGAAATATGTGAATTTTCGTGTGCTGAAAAATCAAGTTTAGTGAGACATATCAGAACTCACACTGGGGAAAAGCCATATTCTTGTAAAATATGTGAATATTCGTGTTCTGACACATCAAAGTTAGTCAGACATATGACAACTCACACCGGGGAAAAACCCTATTCTTGTAAATTATGTGGATATTCCTGCTCTGTTAAATCTAGTTTAGTTGGACATATTAGAACGCACACTGGAGAAAAACCATATACTTGTAATGTATGTGCATATTCGTCTGCGTATAAATCACATTTAGTGCAACATATTAGAACTCACACTGGGGAAAAGCCATACTCTTGTAAAATATGTGAATATTCGTGTTCTGATAAATCAAAGTTAGTCAAACATATGAGAACTCACACCGGTGAAAAGCCATATTCTTGCAATATATGCGAATATGCTTGTTGTGTAAAATCAAGTTTAGTGACACATATGATAACTCACGGTGGGGAAAAGCCATATGCTTGTGAAATATGTGAATATGCTTGTTCTGTGAAATCAGCTTTAGTAAAACATGTAAGAACTCACACTGGAGAAAGGCCATATTCTTGTGAAATATGTGAATATTCTTGTGCTGATAAATCAGGTTTAATAAAACATATCAGAATTCACACTGGCGAAAAACCACATTTTTGTAAAATATGTGAATATTCTTCATCTAAAAAAACAAATTTATTGAGACATATCAAAACTCACACTGACGAAAAGCCATATTCTTGTAATTTATGCGAATTTTCCTGTTCTGTAAACTCAAGTTTAGTGAGACATATGAAGACACACAGTGGGGAAAAGCCATATTCTTGTAATGTATGTGAATTTTCCTGTTCTGTAAAATCAAGTTTAGTGAGACATATGAAGACACACAGTGCGGAAAAGCCATATTCTTGTAATGTATGTGAATTTTGTTGTTCTGTAAAATCAAGTTTAGTTAGACATATGAAGAAACACAGTGAAGAAAAACCATAATTTTGTAAAATATGTGGATATTCTTGTTCTCAAAAGTCTAATTCAGTCAGGCATATGAAGACACAGTAAGCTCCTTAGAAAGTGTGACGTGCTATAAATGCTCGTAGAAAAAGAAAACAGGAAGAGAATAAAAGAGAAAACCATCTACTCTTTATGGATGATCTCAAACTCTATGCAGAGTCTCCCTGATAGAAACTTGACAAATATTCACTGAAGATATCTGCATGAAGTTTGGATTTGACACATGTGCTAAATGCACAATAAAAAGGGGACGATACGACATCAAACAATCTGTAAATAAATAACTTTATTTACGACCTGGGAGAGGATGCAACATACAAATACCTCGGTACAGAGGAAAATGTAATGGTGGGACACCAACAGATGCGAGATAAGGTGGCAAAAGAATACATTAAACACCTTAAAGCCTTCTGTAACTCAGAACTGATCCCCAACAAATAAAATAACGGCTGGTTTAAAGCTTACAATTCCTCTCATGTTATATGGTTTTGGTATTATAGATTTGCCACCACGTAACACTAATAGGTTGTATTATCCAGGCAAAAAGATGTACCTTGAAGATACATTGCCAAAGGCAATTGTTAACAGTGTGAGTGATGAACATTATGAAGAGGAGCTGAGTATGTTCCTGTTACCGTCAGACGTGAGACAATACTTCACAGTTTGAAGTGAAATTACAGTGCAACATGGGTTGATCTTCAGGGGAAACCGTGTGGTTGTAACCCCCGAGCCAGTTTTTCTTTTGAAAGAAAAAAATACATCCCTCAATCATTAAAGTAGAAGGATACTGCAGAAGAGCCAGATAATGTTTATACTGAACATGAACAACGACATTAGGGGCTATGTAGCAAAATGCTCCACATGCAGGAAGTATAAGGTGGCTAAGTCTGTAAAACCCTTAATGGTCCACGAAGTCCCCGAAAGACCACAAGCAGAAAGAGGTACATCCAGACTTTTAAGAACATATGCATTGATGAGTAATCTGGACAGACATGTACCATATACTTCGTCGATGAACTTTCCAAGGAGGATATTGATAAGGAAGAGTCCTTAAACTAACTTAAAAGGAGCGCCCTCTACTACGACCAAGACAGGCTTGTAATTGTCGCCCAAGACCAGGGCCTGATGACAAATGTGTTTAAAAAGATGGCTGGTCTCAGTAAGGACAACAAGTGCAGGTGTTGCCACACTTAAGTGTAAAGTGTGAGCCATCTGATATCGAGTTGCAAAATTATGTTCGCAGATGACTCTTATACAGTACGATATAATGGAATGTGCAGGTACCTCCACTGGACCATCTGTAAGAAACTGTAGCAGTGAGCCCTGAGAACATCTGCGAGAACTGTGGGGAATGAGACATACACCATCCATTATGACCATTAAATCCCCACAGCTACCTATCCGGGAAACGCAGCTGTCAAACCTGACATTGTCATATGGAATAAGAGAGAGAGAGAGAGAGAGAGAGAGTGGCAACGTTGGTTGATGTAAGTGTCCCTAATGATGGGGGCCTAAAGAGAGCTGAAAGGGAGAAAATAACAAAATACCAAGGTCTAATGTATGTTATAAAAAGGAGCTGGAACATCCGATAGATCTCCATCATTCCCGTTATCACAGGAGACACTGGACTCATGAAGTAGAACTTGAAAAAGTATTTGGCAAGTATACCTAGTGAACCAAGTGCAAGAGAAACCAAAACAACTGCACTCAAGCGAATAGAGAGAATCCTGAAAAGAGCTCTCGGTTGGAGTCTGTAAATAGCGGGTGATCGTATGCCATTTTGAAGCAAATGAAAGAAAATTAAAATTTAAAAAATTAAGTTAAAAACCATATTCTTGCACAATATGTCTATGTTAATAATTTTGTTCTCATAGTTATAGCTTAGTCAAACTCATCGTGAGGACATTCGAGATTCTGGATTGCAAGAAAGAAGAATATCTTCAGAGAAAAAATGTAATCGGTACCATAAAGCTGGACAAGACCAAGGCTTACTCACAAATGATTCAAATAAATATCTGGCCTAAAAAAAAGGGTCAGTATAGATTTTGCCACTCAGCAGTTGAGAACCCGAGTCACCTCATGTCTGGATGCCAGATCCTACTGGTTGATGGTCACTATACTTCCCACCACAACAGAGTATGTAGATATCTCCATCGGAAGATCTGTGGAGAGATGCAGCTTGACAAATTGGTGAACATCTGGGAACATGAATCCTCACCCATGACATCAAATAGAAAGGTGACAGTGTTGTATGATAAAGACATACAGGCAGGCAGATACATAAAAGACAAAGCTATCAAGTCAGACATTGTTATCTGGAATAAATCTGAAAGGACTGGTCTCATAGATGTTGAATGACTATTGCCTGAATACAGTCGAACACGAGAAGATCACCACATATTTGGACTTCAAAGATGACTTAAAAGCAACGTATCTGAAGGAAATATATAGTATACTGGTTGTGGTAAGCACAACTGGCTGAATGATAAAGAAACGTTTAAAAATATTTATACACTATTCCAGAAAGACCAAGCGATAATAGAAATACAGATATCAGCCCTAAAAGGGACAACGTGTATCCTAAAAAGAGATCTCAGATATGAATTAAGATCATCATAAAATCAAGTGATAGCTCAAGGAAGAAACGCCCTGATCTCTTCAAACAAACTTAAATAAAAATGTAAAAGTGAAAAGTCATATTCTAGCACAGCATGCCAATGATCTTGTTCTAATAGATCTAGGTTAGTGAGACGTATAAGAACTTACACTGGTGAAATTCTTGGGAAATATGTCAAATATCTGTTTAGTGATACCTATGCAAAAATGAGAACAATTCCAGAATCACAACATATGGGATATGTACAATAAATTACTTCACAAAACAAACCTAAATGAATTCGTACAAAGGGTAAGAACAATTGATGCTGATATTGACATTGGAATTAACCAGAATAAAACATCAGAAACTGACAGAAAGCTGTCATTTTCCAAACACTACTGCCCAAACAAGAAACACATCAACAAGAAAAAAGTTACATGTCAAAAGTAGAATTTCATGAAAAACAATGCCTTCTATAGAGAATTAATTAAAAATAAATGTAAGTGTACATCCATTGGATGGTTTAAGAAAACATTACCCAATCAGAAATCCCTTATTGTGCAAAAATAATTTGAAGCCCAATCTAATGATAGTATATAGGAGTCAACATACATCAGCTACCTGATACGATACGATGAAACCCAAGCCTAGGATTCCTTCTACTGGCAAAGCGTAGACATTTCCGATGGAACATCCCACTAAATAACTTAACATCTTTCCTAAAACCTTTTTGGGATAAACTGCATTGTCTCTTAGCATTCATCTTAAATAAATATTCGTTACACACAGTCTAACAAATATTGATAAGAAACTGTCTACTGAAATTTAAAAAAATATTAGAAACTCATGAAACCTGTGGTCTTTTTATGTTCAGTTATTGTTTGATCTGTCGGAGACAACTTTGTTAGAGATAATAACGGTTCAGCAATTTATTCATTTTTCACTATTATTTTACTTCATGTATTTTTTATAAACTTTGGATAAACTTCAAAATGGGAATATAAAATTAATAAACTCAGCAAAATGAAGTAAACCCATTTAATATTGACATCAGTTACTTAACAATAAAAGTCTGCTAAGACAGATAGTGTTGATATCAACCTGAGATCTGCAGTATTTTTTGTAAAACATATTAAACACTTTTAAGACAACACTTATTTTCTACAAGTATTAAAATATATAACTAATTGAACCGTGAACAGATATAGCACACGCTTTAGAAATTTAATATTCTCATCAGTATTTGATACAGAGCTAAAACATTTTTATTGTTGTGGAATTTCTGTCTCTAGGCTCCACATCCTTTTCGAGTTTTGTGCTTCGGTTTATTTTATTTTCGGTGGAATCGTTTTGGACCGCTTTCACCACATTCCTGACACCCATGTCTTATTCGATTCATATTTCTACTGGGCTCTTCTTTCTTTGAGCCCTTGAATGATTACACGTACATCTAATTGGCTTCTGATCGAGCCGGTGGAGAGGTGTTTTCGAGTGTACCCTGTTCTTTCCTTTTCCTCGGGCAAAGTTATTTACTTCTTCCTCATGTGATGATTTGTCGTGTTGTCAGCTGTAACAATGTTGTGGAAGTCATCAGCACCAAATTTAGTTATTTAGTTATTGTTCAGTGGAGGATCCTGGCTTTTCAGTCGATTTCTCCCTGAGTTTTTCTTTGTCATAAAACTAATGTAATACTATTGTGGGCCGGGTAGTGTAACTTGATGTGTCTGCGATGTACGGACGTTTCTGAATATATTGAGACAATTTTGTTACTATAAAACATAGATCTGGTCTTGTGGCTGTCGTTGCATATATTAAGCTTCCGACTATTTCTCTGTTTTCGTCTGCTAATTTATTTTCACTGCATATTTTATTAATATTGCTTTCACTAGGTGTATATTTTGGCGTACAGTTTTTCATTACCAATCTTTCCAATACACTTTGGGAATATCGTTTTTGATGCATGTATATTGTTTTATTTTCATATTTAAATTCTATGCTAAAAATATTTGATTTTGCCTTGTGTAATGTCCTTAACAAATAAAGGGAGATTACCGCAGGTGTCACAGGAGTTACGGCCCCTGGCGACATCCGGTTTTTCTCAGTCTGATATTCACCGAGCACCATCTTTGTTCGTTCGTCTCTCTCTCTCTCGTTAATCCCCGTCCATCTTGCAACCTTGCCATAGTAATAACCGATATCTAGCAAGTATCGGTTACTTACTACTCGGACCATCACATTGGCGACGAGGACAGAGCTATTTACAAAAGAATAGACACAAGAAAACACAAGAGAAAAAAAAAACAACAACAAACAGTCCCACGTGTTGCAAAACAAACATGGCCGCTTTACCTCACTACCCGGAATTCGACTGTGAGTCAGAAGCCAAAGCAGCAAGATGGACGAAATACATTAGCAGATTGAGAAACTATTTTATCGCCCACGACATAGAGAGTGATAAAAGACAAAAAGCAATTTTGCTAACGTTTGTTGGTGAGGCGATGAACGACCTCATTGACGAATTGCCAGCCGAACAGACCACACCAGTAGAAAACGAAACCCACTTCGACAAACTCGCCTCGGCCGTACAGGCTCATTTCAACCCCCAAAATAACACGGAATACAACCGGTTTGCATTCCGTAACATCAAACAAACCACGCCGAATGTAGAGGATTTCTACCGAAAATTGAAAGAAGCAGCAGCTACGTGCCACTTTGCAGACGCAAACGCTGAGATAAAGTCTCAACTGATAACAGGCTGTTCATCAGATAAGGTCCGGCAAAAGGGCTTAATAAACTCTAACATGCCACTACACGACCTGATAAATTATGCCAGGACGACGGAAACAATAACAACACACCTACAACAAATGCGTTTAGAGGACGCGACAATACGGACGACTACTGCAGTAGTAAACAAAGTCACGTACGAGCGACAGACACGTGACAGCCCCCGGCAAATTCAGTGCAGGAATTGCAACGGAAAATACCCACATGAACGAGGACCAACGTCTTGCGCAGCATTCCAGAGCCAATGCACTTATTGCCGGAGATGGGGGCACTTCACCTCTGTCTGTTTTAGTAAAATGAACAACGAGAACAGACAATGTGGAGCAAATCGCCCTCCACGCCCAGAAGCATAAACCAGTCACCGACCGGTGAACTGCATCGAGGACAACCAGCAAGACTCAACCAGCGGCAGTGACACAGAATATGTGTTCCATACAGGTAAGATGAAAAACCTTCCCTGTTTTGATGTATCTTTTGGCAGTAGCCACCAAATATTCAATGTGTTAGCTGACTCAGGAGCCACTATTAACATTTTGTCTGAGGCAGATTTCAAGTGTTTAAAACCGACACCCTGTCTCCGACCGACAAAAACTGTGATATCTGGATTTGGTGTCAAGCAAACTACTCCAGTTCTAGGTCAATTTAGGACTCTCCTAGAGTTTGGGGGCACCTCCTGCCAAGCTGATATACATGTAATAAAAAGCCCAGAAAAACCTATCATCGGCTGGGAAACATGTGAAAAGCTTAAACTTTTATCAGCAAAAAAGCTCCCAGTTAACCACATCAGCAACTCTGACACACAAATCCCGCAGACAACTCTTAAGCTTCTGGAGGACTATGCAGACCTATTCAATGGCTTAGGTAAACTTAAAGAAAAAAAGTCCATTTGCACATAAATGAAAATATACCACCCATCACTCAGAGATACCGCAGAGCCCCCTTTCATGTAAGGAAGGACATAGAAGGGCTAATACAGAAAGACGAGGAACTGGGGGTGATTGAAAAAGCAGAAGGACCGACCCCGTGGGTATCGCCTATTGTGGTGGTACCTAAGAAAGACCAAAGCAAAATCAGAGTTTGCATTGATATGAGAGCGGCAAACAAAGCCATCGAAAGGGAACGTCACCCTACCCCCACACTTGATGAGCTGAAAGCCATTCTATCGGGAGCCAGTGTCTTTAGCAAGTTAGACCTCAATCAGGGCTACAACCAGTTGGAACTAGCTGAAGAGTCCCGATACATTACCACGTTCGCAACACACCTGGGCCTATATAGATACAAAAGACTATTCTTCGGTGTCAACTCCGCCAGTGAAATATTTCAGGAAGAGATTAGCCAAGCACTCGCAGGGATTGAGGGGGCCATCAACATCAGTGATGATATTCTTTGCTTTGGATCGGACCAGCAAGACCATGACCAAAACCTCCAGAAAGTATTTCAACGACTACGCGGAAAAGGCCTAACACTGAATAGCAGCAAATGTCAATACAACAAGAGGTCATTGGAATTCCTCGGACACACATTCGGTAATGAGGGCATCAGCCCAAGTAACTTTAAAATAAAAACAATCTTCGAATTACCAGACCCCAAAAACGCATCAGAAGTCAGAAGTTTGTTGGGGATGACTAACTTTTGCGGTGCACAATTCATTCCAGACTACGCAACCCTGACTTATGAACTACGTCAGTTAACAAAAAAAAAAACACGCAGTGGTCCTGGACTGAGCGCCACACTGAATGTTTAAAAAACCTCAAGGAGGCATTGAGCAAAGCATGCTCACTTGCCTACTTCGATCCTAACAAACACACTGAAATATATACCGATGCCAGTCCTGTAGGCATATCTGCTGTATTATCACAAGACGGGCGGGTAGTACAATTTGCAAGCCGAGCCCTATCCACAGTTGAACAAAGATACTCTCAAACAGAGCGGGAGGCACTCGCCATCACGTGGGCATGTGAACACTTTCATATATATATCTTTGGGGCCCCATTTACTGTTCATACAGATCATAAACCCTTAACATCAATCTTCAATAACACTCGCTCCCAACTATCAGCGCGCATCGAACGTTGGGTTTTGAGAACACAACCATACAATATTACTGTCACATACCGACCAGGTCATGACAACCCAGCTGACTACCTCAGCCGCCATCCAATACATCTACCTCCAAGCAACAGGGAGCAGAAAATAGCGGAGGAGTATATAAACTATATTCTCTCAACGTCAACCCCAAAAGCAATGACAATTGATGAAGTTGCAACGGAAACTGCAAAAGACAAGACACTCACTACAGTCATTCAAGCTATTCTCACCAACAAATGGCAAGGTGCCAATGATGGCATAAACAAAGCCACATTTCTCACCCTGCATGACAACCGTGATGAACTATAACTAGCACATGAGGACAGCATCATTCTGAAAGGGCGCCGGATAGTGCTACCTGAGACGCTACAAAACAGAGCTGCCAAAATAGCCCATGCCGGTCATCAAGGCGTCGTGAAATCCATGGCCCTCCTCCGGGAAAAAGTCTGGTTTAAAAACATGCAGCCTTTGGTAGAAGAAAATATCAGGAACTGTCATACCTGTCAGATCAGCACTCACAAAACGGCAAGGGAGCCACAGAAAATGTCCCCGCTACCAGCAGCCCCGTGGACAGAGGTTAGCGCTGACTTTGGACATCTCCAGAATGGGAAATACCTTCTTGTTGTCACAGATGAATACTCACGCTACGTTGTTGTCGATATCCTGGACTCTATCTCAACAAACTCAGTCATACCCCGTTTAGACAAAATATTCGCCGAATTCGGAGTACCAGTATCCCTCAAAACAGACAATGGCCCACCATTCAACAGCTATGATTTCAAAGACTACGCCTCCATCACCGGTTTCAGACACAGGAAGATAACACCTTTATGGCCCCAGGCCAATGCTGAAACAGAACGCTTCATGCGCACTGTAAAAAATCCATCAAGGCCGCCCTAATCAAAGGTCAAAGCTGGAAGCAGGAGCTATTCAAATTCCTGTTAGATTACCGAACGACACCACACTGCACCACCGGTGTTTCTCCAGCCTCAATCCTATTTGGCCGGACCATAAAAAACCGCCTGCCACACCTAGTTACACCTATAGCTGGAGACCATAGCATTAGGGTACGTGACACCCAAGCCAAGGAAACAATAAAGAAATATGCTGACAGAAAAGCATACGTAAAACCCAATAATCTGAGTGTGGGTGACACCGTCATTGTAAAAAGCGACCACACTTCAAAGGCACACACCCCCTATCAACCTAATCCATTAACCATAACAAAGAAAAAGGGATCCATGATTACTGCATCACACAAGGGCAACCAAATTACAAAAAATGCCAGCTTCTTCAAAAAAATCCCTAGGCCACTAAGAAACTTCACACACGACGTACCTGAATACTCCTCATCTGAAGATGAGGGACACACGCATGTGACAGCATCACCAAAATCTAAAAAACACCAGGGACAACACCCTTCAAACCTCAGACGCTCAGGCCGCACAAGACGGTCACCCAAAAGATTTGATTACTAAATGCTACAAATACCCCTGTACATAATAATGCATAATTATCATTTTCTTTCACTTAGGTTGACAGATGTTTCCCTCGGACTCAGCAACGCAAACACTCCAGTCACATCACGCATGAACAAACTCTTCGATGAATAAAAAAAAAAAAAAGAAGAAAAAAAAAGCATTGTAATGTCCTTAACAAATAAAGGGAGATTACCGTAGGTGTCACAGGAGTTACGGCCCCTGGCGACATCCGGTTTTTCTCAGTCTGATATTCACCGAGCACCATCTTTGTTCGTTCGTCTCTCTCTCTCTCGTTAATCCCCGTCCATCTTGCAACCTTGCCATAGTAATAACCGATATCTAGCAAGTATCGGTTACTTACTACTCGGACCATCACACTTTGGTCAGTCAGTTAATAAATTTTTGTCAAGATAGTTTTTGTGTTTGTCATATTTTCGTTACACCTTGTTGCGATTAATATATCGTCTACCCATACTATGATGATTGTATGTTTTTCATATTCTGTGTAAACACAAACGTCTGCCAACGATTGGCTAAATCCATTTTCTATTAAATGTGTGTGTAACAGATTATTCCAATTTCAGCCACTTTGTTTTAAGCCATATAGCGACTTATTCAATCTATATGCTAGTCTACTTTTGTGGTTTTCATTTTCGATTTAAAATCCCTTCGCTTGTTCCATATATAATTACTTATTTATAGGTGCATTTAAATATGCTGATTTTACGTCAAATTGGTGTATTTTAAAATCATATTGTGTTGCAATTTGCATTAACATTCTAATTGAATTTAATTTCGCTGTTGGAGAAAAAGTCTCATCATAATCTTCATATGGTTTTTGAGTGTAACCTTTCGCTACTAAACGAGCTTTAAAGATTTCTCCCTTATTTTCGTCATTTTTTTACGGTATTCACCCATCGCGTTGGAATTAATGTTTTATTCTGAGGTAATTCCGTTAACTCAAACGTTTTATTTTCTCTTAAAATATCCATCTCAATTTTCATGGCCAGTTGCCAGTTTTCGGAATTTTCTGAATCTATGGCCTCTTGGTATGTTTTCGGTATATTTTGTATGTGACAGCAATAATCTATTGTGTAACTTACTGCGTCATTATTTTCATCTACCTCATAATAATCGCTAAGATATTCCGGGCGGGATCTCGTTCTACCAATATTTTCACCTATTATTTCTGCTTCTGGTTCAGTTAATTGAAAATCATTAGCCGTACCATTTTTGTCTTATAGATTCTGTAAATTTATCGGTGAATTTTACAATCCTTACGTTTTTTATTTCTCCTGTGTCGGGAAAATATTTTACGAAAGCTGAGCTCCTTCTATCATACCCTAAGAATATTACCTCTCTACTCCTATCATCCATTTTTGAGGGGTTTTGGATATATGCACAACAAATGCTTCCAAATAAGTGCATATTTCAAATATTTGGCTTCTTGCCGTAAAAGATTCGTATGGCGTTCTGGTATTACGGTTGTTGTAACATCTATTTCGGATATATGCCAGTGTTAAAATAGCGTGTGTCCATATATATTTTGGAAGATTAGCATGTTTTAGCATACATCTCGCCATTTACAAAAATTGTGCGCCATTTTGGTGGGGTGAATATGGCGCCGATTTTTGATGACGTATCTTATTTTTAATCAGTAGTGATTCGAAGGTTTTGGAAGTAAATTCCGTGCCTTGATCACTTCTTACTGTTTTTATATTCCCATACGGGGCAATATCAACTAAAAACTTTTCAAAGGCTTCTACTGTGTCACTTTTACTTTTTAACATGTATGTGACTATGAGACCTGAATAGTCATCTATGCACCCTAATACGTATTTAAAATTATCCTTGGCTGTAGGTTCAATTGGACCAGCTAGGTCAATATGTACTGGTTCGAGTCTTTTTGTTACCCGCTTGTCAGGCAATCTATTCTGGTGCATTTTCGCCTGTGGACATATTTCACAATTAAATTGATTTTTATCATTTATTTCCATGCCAGAAACAGTTTTTCTAATTTTATTATATCTGCGGTGTAACAATGTCCCATTATATTATGCAACTTTTCTAGTGAATGTTTTGTTTTCTTCGGCGAAGTTACATTATTTAAATAATATAGTTAAATTTTTTTTATATATATTAAATTTCGTCCCACTAGTGTAATGTTGCCGAGTTAGGTCTAAATTCTACCTGAGTACCTCTTTCTGTTGCCGCTTGTTATTATTGAAAGAAGGTATATACAACGCGTCTTTTAAAATGTTATTATGTACATTTCCATTCGTATCAGTCATTTTAATATAAGCATCTCCCCTTTTTAGCGCCAAATTATTATAACGGCTACCATCAGCCAATTCTACGATATGGCGGGAAGAATCAAACTTATCATCGAAGCTAATAAACTTGGATTCGTCATTTAAGATATGGTTTGTGGCTCCCCAATCCACTAATAAGTCAATATATGAATAATCACTATCGTTATTAACTGAAAAAAATATAAGAAGTTTCCTTATCTGATACATGATTTATCGCGTTTCCATTTGTAGTGTGTCCCTCGTGCGTTTTTCGGCAAAAGTTCGTATCGTGCGTTTTCGTCTTACAATTGTTGCACCAACGTGAAGATTTTCGGCCATTTTTCGATTTATGTCCATATTTTCCACATGAGAAACATGATCCATTGAATTGTTTGTAATCCTTTTGTCTGAATATGTTTGCTGCTTCTTTATTGTGTCGCTTTTCTTTCACACTCATTATCGCGTTTTCGCCTGTATCTCCCTGTTTTTTTTCAGTTTCCTCAAAATGTCGGAGCGTGGTCTTAAAGCTTTGAAATTTCATCGGTGCTTCTTTTTTGTGTTATCACCGTAGTGAAAGTTTTATATTCATTCGGCAATCATTTTAGAATCATTGCGATTAACATACCATCGCTAATCGTCTCGCCGGAATTTTAAAAAAAAGTTGCGGCATTTTCCGCCCTTATTACGTAATCGGTAATATTTTCTCCCTGCTTATTTTGTAATGACGTTAATTCTGTGAATAACGAGATTATCCTTGGCTTCCCTCGTGGCAAGTAATGCTCCCTTAAAATATATAAAGCTTTTATGCCGTCATTTTTCGCATCTCGGATGATCAACGAAAGGCTTCGGTCATCGAGGTACTGTACTAATTCACCAAAGGCTTCGGCGTTTTTGTTCTGGCTTATTTCAGTATTGCCCTCCGCTGTAATCGTGTTGTACAGCTTTTGAGTTCGCATGTAGCCAAGAAACTTGACTTCCCATTGTTCATATTTTCTTTCGTCTCCCTGGAACATAAGCCTATGCTGTCCATAACTGGGCCCATAACCTGTTAAACTTTGCGTGTTAGAGTGATACATAGTGGTAGGCAGTGAACCACAAAGACGAGGAAGAAAAGACAAGAATCAATGAGGAAAAATTAATACGCGTGCACGTGGCACGAACTTTTATTGTGAACTAAATATAAAACAGTTGAATCTCTTTTGGCCCCTAATTTGGCACTATTTACATGTCACGTGGTAGTTCCTGTAGCGTAGTGATTTCATCACGTAATATTAAGATTAGAGTCACTGACCTCGTCACTACTTCGTAAGGTGGACTATATTCAGTTGATTAAACTCAACAGTCTGTTAGATAATTTCCTGGCAAAGATAGGAACTATAATAATTTCCGTTTAACGTGAAAACAAGTTAAAGAAAGAGGAACTATTTTTTTCTACCTCCAAAACGTGCATTGCTACACAAACCTGAGCAGCCGTTCAGCGGTATCGAAAAATAACCTTGACCGTTAACAATCTGTTGACCCAACATCTCTAATGGCTTCTCATTTCTCAACGATAAACTGGTCTGACCCTGACCTTGGTGAAGCGATATCACTATTTAAACAAAAAATGACGTTATATCTGGAAGATGAGGAGATCGTAGACCAAAACAAACAAGCCAGAAAAATCTGCCGTGGCATAGGTGATGAAGGACTGAAACGTCTAAACGCCAGTGGTCTGACTGATGAACAAAAAAAGTCACCACAAGATCTATGGAATTTTTATGAAGCACAACTAAACATAAACGTGCACTTCAGAATTCATAGACTTCATCTAATACAATACAGGCAAAAGCCAAGTAAGAGCTTAGACGATTTTGTGACCAGGGCCAGAACACTGGCGCTGAAGTGTGACTTTTTGGATGAAGAACTACATGAGCGTATTATCGAATTGATAATTTCCTCTACACCGTATGATACATTCCCAAATGAGCTATACAGCAAACCCAAAGGTCACAAAATAGGTGATGTATTTGCTGAATGCAGGAAATATGACGCCCTTTCAGCAGGAAACGATCAGCTGCAACTACTTGGTGTGTTACAGTATGAAAAGATCCACATCATCAACCGGGTCAGAAAATGCAAAAACTGTGACACAAGCCACAAACCGCGACAATATCCAGCCTATCATGACGAATGTTCTGCATGCGGGAACAAGGGTCACTGGTCTAGATGCTGCAGTATAAAACAAAAACAAGATCAGAGCAAATGCAAAGGTCGCAGAAGCAAGTCACGCAACAACCATCATCATAGTCAAATGCGGAAATCAAAATACAGGGAAAGAAAAAACATATTGTCCACATAGAAGCTGGAAGTGACAGTGACAACTACCACAAGCATTTCTACTCCATTACAGTAAGCGCCAAGTGCATGGACAGTATCACCCCAGAGATGAAGCATACACAACACTAAACATCAAACCACCACATATCCCCAATTCGCCGCACACACTCCACTTGAAAATTGATTCAGGAGCACCAGGCAACACATTACCCCTAAAAACATTTCGACAAATGTATGGAACAGATGACATCGCTCTCTGTATCTTACGACCAGCAGAACATATAAAGCTCACGTCATACAGTGGCGACACAATCACCTGCAGGGAACTATCAATATCCCATTAAATATAAAACATCGAAATGGATAGATGCAACATTTTATGTTGTCGATTTCCCTGGACCCGCCGTTGTAGGTCTGTCTACAAGTAGGCAGCTCAAACTTCTCACAATAAACGTTGATACTATCGGAAACACAAAATTGCGATAACCACATACACCCATCACTAACGTTGAGCAACTGAGGCAAACTTATCCAGAACAATTTGACAGAATTGGCAACTTCAATGGTACAGCAAAACTTTTAATAAAGGAGGATGCAGAGCCATTTATTGACCCCCCACGCAAATGCAGCATCCACCTCAAAGACAAGCTGAAACAAGAGATAGGAAAGCTGATAGAACAAGACGTGCTTAGAAAGGTAGAAGAACATACAGACTGGTGCTCCAGCTTGGCCTTAAGTACGAAAACGGATGGATTCCTTAGGATATGCATCGACCCACAGAAACTAAACTCCAGCCTGAAAAGATGCCCCTACAAAATACCAACAGTTAAAGAGCTGAATCCGAAATTTGCAAAGACAAAAGTGTTCAGCAAACTTGATGCAAAGCTGGATATTGGTCAGTCCACCTGGATGAAAAATCTCAGTTGCTAACGACCTGCAGGACCCCTTTCGGGCAAGTTTGCTGGAAACGATTGCCATTTGGCCTAAGCGTCTCTCAGGATATCTTCCAGGCAAGGATGGAGCAAATTCTTGAAGGCGTACATGGTGTCGCTAGCATCACAGATTATGTAGTAGTATACGGGTAAATGATGTGGAAGACGACAAAAATCTGCACAACCTGATGATACGAGCAGCCGAAACCGGCCTCATGTTTAACAGCGAAAAATGCGTCCTTCGGTAATGTATACACATCCACCGCCATCAAGCCAGACCCAGCAGAAATATGCGACATACAAAAGATGTCAAATCCACAAAGCAAATATGAACTACAACGCTTCCTGGGAATGCTGAACTACCTCTCCTAGTCTATTCAAAACTTTGCTCAAAAAGCACACCCACTAGGTGGTCTTTTGAAATCACAATCACCATGGCTGTGGCACCCAGATCATCAAAAATGCTACCATGACCTAAAAGATATGATCACTGCTGATGACCTCCTATCATACTACGACCAAACAAAACCAATATCACTGGAAGTAGACACCTCACAGAGGGGGTTGGGAGTAGTACTGATACAGGAAGGCAAACCAGTGGCATTTGGTTCAAAAACGTTGACCGACTGCCAGTCAAGATATAGCAATATCGAACGGGAAATGTTAGCAATTGTGCACATTATACAATGTTACCACACATACCTGTATGCAAACACATTACCAGTGATGCCGGACCACAAATATTAGTCACTATATGTGTAAAACCACTGCATTCTGCACCACTACGGCGTATGCTGTTAAAAATACAAGGCTACAACTTCAGAGTCATCTACCGCCCTGGAAATATATGATCCTTGCAGACACACAAAGTCGATTACCCAACCCAGAAAAGAACAAAATAGTCGAATTAGACGAGAGAATCGACGAGATAGATACAGAACCTGATGACGAGCACCATACAATTA
The DNA here is from genome assembly GCA_963556195.1 of Sepiola atlantica. Taxonomy (NCBI): domain Eukaryota; kingdom Metazoa; phylum Mollusca; class Cephalopoda; order Sepiida; family Sepiolidae; genus Sepiola; species Sepiola atlantica. The sequence goes on from OY744525.1 coordinate 143,884,708, forward strand.
AGATCATCAACTTCTCAACAGAAAAAAAGAGATCTGCTATGCAGTGAGACAACGAGAGACAAAACTTTGAGCCTTGTCAAAGAAATTGACTTCCAAGGATGGCCAAAAACTATCCGAGATGTGCCAGCTGACATGCGATCATATTGGTCGTTTCGCGACAACAAGCGGTTGAAGCAGGAGTACTCTTCAAAGGAAAGCAAGTTCTAATTCCAGAGTCTATGAGAGATGACATTCTGTACCAGCTCCATCAAGCACATCAGGATATTGAGAAAACCCGCCGCCTTGCCAGAGAAAGCGTATATTGGCAAAATATCAACAAGGACATAGAGAAGATGTGCCGATCATGCCTACTCTGCCAGGGACATCAAGAGGCAAACAGACGAGAACTACTCGAACCTCATGACATTCCATCACGACCATGGAAATATATCGCATCTGACCTATTTGAGATCAATGGACAGCAATTCCTGTTAACTGTTGATAGATACTCAAAATACCCTGTCGTGGACGAAATGCCCACACCAATAACCAGCAAGGCAGTAGCTGACAAAATAAAAATAAATACACATCGCTATTCGGACATCCCGATGAGATAATGAGGGATAACGGTCCACAATACACAAGCTTTCCAAAGAATTATCACATCATGGGGTATTAAGCATGTCACTAGCTCACCCCACTATGCTAGAAGCAATGGATTCATTGAGAGACATGTGCGACACATTAAGTCCACAATCAAGAAATGCCTTAAGGATAAAGGTGACATTCAAATAACATTACTGCAGATCAGAGCAACACCTATAGACAGCAAATTACCATCATCAGCTGAGCTACTATTCGGACGGCCTATAACAACAACACTACCCAGCCGAGTAGAGCCTGGAAAGGAAGAACACCGACAACAACTAGACGAAAGATCGACAGTAATGAAAACAAACCACGATCTCAATAGATACACTAGAAACCTACAACCACTGTATCCAATCCAACACGTGTCAATAACAAACAAAAATGACAAAACGTGGCACCCTGGAACCATCGTCCAGAAGGATGGTAACCCAAGGAGCTACATTGTGGAAACTCCAAATGGAACAAGACTCCGCCGTACCCGTACTCACCTACGTGCTGTACCAATACCGACAGTGAAGGAGAAAGTACACTTTGCTGATCCAACATCAAGAACGGTACAATGTAATGACCAACCCAATACAAATGACGGCAGGAAACAAACCACCATCCCACATGATGATAGAGAAATCACACCCAACGAAAACCATATACAAAGAAACTCAACCCACACTAGATCTGGACGAGTCATAAATATGCCAGCCAGATTCAAGGACTCTATATAACCATAAACATCGCAGATAGAATCTATGACTACTCAACAAATACCAGCACTACAAGACAATTACAAAACAGACAATAATACATTAAAAAATAATCACTATATCCTAATCAATATATCAATTCAAACTCCCATACACTCATATGAACACAACTAAACAGGAAGGATGTCGTGATATATTGTATACTAAACATCTGCATACTAACACATAAGAACTACTTAGGGGTCGAACGTCTCCATAACCTCGCGGAATAAACGTACGTAAATTCTCTCCTCATCCAAGCCTTTGTTATTCTTTACCTAATAATACTTCATGCATGAGTTTAGAAAAAGGGTATTCAGCTTTCCCAAGGTCCGACAGAGGGCAGAGAAGGCTGGAGAAATGTCAATGTTTGCACTGTCGTGAATTTGGTCTAAACATTCTTGTTAAAGAAAAAATCTCGTCAAACTGGATACATCCAGAGAAATGCATCTGATTGGCTTAAAATCTTTTTGTGGTTAGCAAAGTTACCCCAGAGCGGTAGGGAGAGCAGAGTGAGGCTGACAGAGGAGACTGAAGTACAAAGAATTGTTCTTGAACTGTTGCTTACCGATTAGACGTTGAGAAAGATTAACCACTGTGGTTTGCCACCAGATTTACTTTACATTCGTCTTCACGGATTGACCACAAGCTATTTCCGGCAGTAACTATGGCAGGAAAGAGGATCAGCAGTGAAATGCTTAAGACGTTCTCTGGAGAGGGGGATGTTGTAGCCTGACTGAGCAAGGTTAAACTTGTCGCTCAGTTGCAGGACGTCGTGGATGTAGCCAGCTTGATACCGCTGTATCTTGATGGTGATGCTCTGGCTCTATATCTGGAGATGCGGGAGGAGGATCGGCTGTCTGCAGACACCATTGAAGATAAGTTGAAAGAAGCCTTTACTGAAGGATCATTTGTGGCATATGGCAAACTAAGCCGTATGGTGTGGACCGGAGAGTCTGTCGATGTTTTCGCCAACAACATCCGGAGATTAGCGGGACTAGCAGGATTCAATGGAGGAGGCCGTCGACAGATGGTTAAGATGGCCTTCATAAATGGCTTCCCAGACCATATTTACATAGCTCTGCAGCAACTGCCTGGTGTAAATACCATCGAGGTGGCGGAGTTGATTACACAGGCTAGGGTGCTGGCCAGGCAAAAAGAGCGTGAGCTGGGAAGCGTAGCTGTCGTTCAACGAAGCAATCTGAAGGACGTGAATTGTGAAGGACGAAGAGCCGAGAGGACTGTCGCAGAGACCCAGGTTCGCTGGCAGATGCTACCGATGCCAAGGTCCGCATATGGCGAGGGAGTGCAGGGAGCCGAAGCCGGAAGTCACGTGTTACCTCTGTCGGAAAGTCGGCGACATCAGCAGATTATGTCCCCAGGGAAACGGACAGGGGGAGCCACTGCGCCGGTAGCTACCCCACTTATTCGATGAAGACGCTTCAGGGTACGTCGCCACAAGTAGAGGTGACCTTGAATGGGCGAAGTGCAATAGCCCTTGTCGACACGGGCTGTACTTCAACACTTGTCACCAAAGACATAGTTGATACATGCAGTGGGACCACCAGCATTACGGCAGTTGACGGCAGATAGGCGAAGTGCTATGGCACAAGTGTCGTTCGGTTGATGGTATCTGGGATGTCGCTAACAATCCAGGCGATTGTTATTAACAAAATTGTCACGGGCGTCGATGTGGTGCTAGGGATGGATGCAATTGCTCGACTAGGGGGCGTCACAGTACATAGGAACACCGTGAGATTTGGAGGACATCAAGGGGCTGCAATATGTGGCTTGGCTGAAGACACTCCGAAGGATTTGCATGACATGCACCATTTTGGAGTTGATAGAACCTTGTTCTTGGCCAGGAAGATGGACCCCAGAATCACAAAGGAGGCCGTCAGGACAGTGGTTGAGAGATGCCAGCAGTGTCGATCAGTCGACCCTGCGCCAAGTAGACACGAAGGTGGTGATGTTCAGGTGGCAGAGAACTGGAGCAGGTTGGCGATAGACGTCACACACTATCGACAGAGGCCGTACCTGTCAATGGTCGACTGTGGACCTGGAAGAGTGGCCATTTGGAGGGAGATCAAGGTGGAAAACGCAGGTGAGATTGCAAAGGTCCTGGAAGAGGTGTTTTTGAAGAGGAGTCCAGTGACGGAAGTGCTAATGGACAATGGAACTGCCTTTCGCTCAGCAGCCCTGAAGAATGTGTTGGATAAGTGGGGAGTGCAGCGCTGTTTCAGGGCAGCATATAGACCAGGCGGAAACGGCATCACAGGACCATCAAAGCTGTTTTCTGGTATAATATGGCTCCAAAGTCAGGGCAAAAAGTTGAGTCAGGGCCGCAGAGGGTAGTCTTCAAGTACGAGTGGCGGCATCCCCGAACTGCGCTCGTAGCCACGGAGGAAAGGGAGAAGCAAGCGTCTGTGCGAGTGGGAGAGGAAGTGTGGATCAAACCGCATGACGCTCGCTGTACCACACGCTGGGGGAGGGGCATTGTGACAAGTGTCCAGTCCCCGAACAATGTGTCCATCAACGGCATCCCTCGACACATCCTTGATGTGCGGCCGGCAGTGGTGTCATCAAGGAAGAAGGCAGCGACGTCGAGCCAAGTCGCGACGTTCACGAAGAGGCACCGCGGAGATCGCAGCGAGAGAGACGCCCGCCATGTTGGTCGAGCGACTACGTGATGGGCTGACTAGTGATGATCGTGTAGATCAAGGGGGCGTGTGGTTAGCAAAGTTACCCCAGCCAGGAATGGATCCAGAAAGTGTGGTTTGAGTTGTCCCCCTTTGAAGACTGGCTGTTTAGGGAATTTGAAAGCTAGATGGCTCTGGTTGACAGTCAATTTGCTTAGGTGGGGCAAAAAGTAGTACAAACACTGTACTCTTTTCATTGAGCTGGTGAAGAGCGGTAGGGAGAAAAGTGAGTGTTTGTTACGATTGTTTAAAATTGAGCAGGTGATTATTTTCTATATTGTTATACTGTTGACGCCATTTTTGTTATTTGTTACTGTTATTGTTATTTACCCGTTGGACTTTTTTTCTTTGAACTTTGTTGTTAGTCTTTTTTCTTTTTTTTTTTGAACGACGCTGTTTTTTTTTCTCTCCTTTTTTGTCGCTAGACTGTTAACTAGATGACTGGAGACATGTCCAACATCGAGAACACGGAATGGTGCAAGCCACCAAAAGTTACTATTAACGTGAAGGAGTTCATTGAGGAGGCGAAAAACTGCTCGCACATGGTCACGGAGACCGGTATTTTTGTCGACATCCCGAAGTTGGAGGAAATACTGAAACGGACGGTATCTTTATTTGTCGTTGATAAAAAGATTAAACAATCCATTAGAGCAACTCCCGAGCTAATTTTAAAACTCCTACATACAGCGAGTTTTAAACCTCAAAGATTAATCAAATCAAAAGGATTTAACAACTGGTCGGCGCTTTTTTTGGATGAGAACACATGTAGCAGACTCTCACTGACACAAATCATTACACCGGAGTATGTCCTACGCACAGAATATATGGGGAAGAGGAGATCTTCCATTTCCATTTTTAACGTGCCATTTCACGTCAGAGGCGAACACATTGGTGCTTTCCTCTTAAAATTTGAGGGAAATTACTGACGTCAGTTATGACGAGTTTCCAGGTATCTGGAATTTTGAAATTCTAGTTGACAAAAAGTCATATGAAAATATCCCTTATTACCTGCCGATTATCTTAACAGGAAGAAGACCCATATGTTGCTTCTGTGAAGAAATGGGTCACTTAACCATGGATTGCCCCAAAAAGAAAGAATCAATCTTAAAAACGACTACCCCTATCACGAAAAAATCGAAAGCTGGACCTCACCTCGACACGAATCCAAAGATTGGCCATACCATAAATTCTGCAACCGATGATTCGGAAAATTAATCCCCGGCACTACCATCAAGCAAAAGACCTGACGATGAAGATAAAAAAGAAAGGCTGGATTATCATACCAGGGAAAAAGACCCCGGGACGTGTATCATTGGATGAGATGCGAGAAAGGGAAATTTTAAAGAATGACCCCGGAAAAGACTCTTATTTAAATGCGAACGCCTTAAAAAGTAAATTGGACAAAAGCAGTACACCCAAAACCACTCCTGACCCAACCCCTAAACCTAGTCCCCAACCGATCACCAAACCGAAACCCCCCCCAAAAAAATCCTCAGTCCCCCAAATCAATGCCCCTTCCAATAACCAGTCCCATCACGGACAAACCGTACAAACTTATCTCCCTCAGCCCACAAAAAGTTCCCAAAAATCCCAAATCTCCCAGACCTTCTCCTTTAGTTTCCCCTTTAAATACCCCCAGAAACACTCCACCTGCATCCCCCTCAAAGCATCCGTCCCCTGCGCCTCCTCCAGCTTCTCCCATAGAGCCTAGCTCCCCTTCCCCTTCTCCCATGGATGACATGCCTCCGCCCCCACCCGCTACGCAGAAAAGACAGAGAAGTCCTTCCCTGGAGAAAAGGAGAGTTAAAAAATCTGCTTTTCTCTCGGGAAGGGATATTTGTAAAAGCACTCAAACGCAAGTTGAGGCTGTCAAAAATTTGCGTGGTACCAACCTCATCGGACTATTAAAAATCGATGAGGTTGGAGGATTATCCATCGAAGACCCGGCAAACTTCACCAATGCAACTAAAGTGCTTACGGTAGTAAGAAAAAGAACCGAGGCAAAGGCTCTATGGCAGATGTTGGAGGAGGCGAACAGCGCCTTTGATTTCACTACCCCATTAGCTATTGTAAAACATAGTGAGTTAATGGAACTTCGTAACGATTGTTTTGGGAGACTACTCATAGAAATTCACCCATCCCTGTATAGAATAGCAAAATAAACTTATCCTCATGATACTGGCGGCATCTCCCATGATGGTCTGATTGGCGATAAAATGGGAAAGCAGTCTTTTGGGAGAGCCGTTGGTATCCTGACTACATCTATGTTCGTTTCTCAAACCCAACCGTAAGGAATCTTTATAGCTCTCTATCTAGCAAGTTTAAATGTGCGGGGCCTGAGGGCGAATGACCGTAAATTTCGAGTCGCTATTGACCTTCAGCGCCTCGGAATGGATATATGTTGTGTGCAGGAAACCCACCTGAATTCAGGGGGCCATTGGGGTGCGTTGGCTAAGCGTTTTCACGTTTATTCAGCGTACTTTAATTCTTCCGCAAGTTGAGTTTCCTGGCTGGTAAGCAAGACTTTAGATGCGTCGTGTGACCCTTGCTACATGGATCCGGAAGGGAGACTATGTGTTTTGGATATTACCATAAAGGGGAAAGCATTTCGACTCGTTGGGGTTTATGCTCCTAATAGCCATTCTGAGCTCAGTTCTTTCTTTCGGCGAATCGAGCAGTTCTTGAATACTACTCGGACGGTCATTTTAGCGGGAGACTGGAACGCGGTCCTGGATCCCGATTTAGATCGTAATCTGCCTAGGGTACTAACACTGATCGGGATGCTAAAATATTTCGGGACTTTCTCGATAAGTTTGATCTCATCGACAAGTTCCGGAATGAAAAGCCCCGTGATATGGTATGGACTTGGACATCTAGACGCGGTTCCGATTTGAGACAAGTCTCGAGCTATATCGATCGGTTCTTAATTAGGAGAGTCTACGTAGGGGTAGTTGAATGTCCAAGTCTTCATAATATAGTTTACTCGGACCACAGACTTATTCGGGTTCGTCTGAACTTAGATAGACCTAAACCTAGATTAGATGGGTACTGGAAGCTCAACACTTCGTTGTTCGATGTGAAGGGCTACCGGGACCAGCTTCTACTAACATTACAGCGGGAATTGACGGGGGCTGTAATTGGGAATAGGAAGTGGGTTCATTTTAAGTATGTGATTAGGTCCTTTACTGCCGATTTTAGCAGACGGCTCAACCTAACAACTAGGGCAGTTAAAGCGACACTAGAGTCTAGATTAGGTCGGGCGGTGGAGGTGGGGGATAGCTCTAGTGTTACTATAATTAAGGCTAAGCTGAATTCTTTGGATTACCAAGAACATCAGGCTTTAGTGATTAGGGCTCGGTTAAAAAGAATGTCTGAGGAAGCATCAAACTTAGCCACTGAATTGCGTGCAGAGGAGTCTCGTCACGCATCTGATCGACATATCGCTCGTGTCTTATTGCCGGATGGGCGACTCGTGACTACACACGAAGGTATTCTGGAGACTTTTTGCTCTCATTTTCAAGAGCTTTTTACTCGGGAACCCGGTTTGTCTTTAGCACAATTCGACCCCTATTTGGCTGACTTTTCTCGCCTTGAGGCGACCGAAGCGGCTAGGTGTGAAGGTTGCATAACAGAGGATGAAGTACAGGAAGCGTTAAAGCGGGTTGGTCTTGACAGATCTCCTGATGGTTTGCCCTATGAAGTGTATTTGAGGATGTCGCACATTTTTGTTCCCTTGCTGGCAGTTTTGTTCAATTCGTGGTTTAGGAACGGGAATATTCCTCAGTACGTGACCATGGGTTTATTGAAGCTGGTACGCAAAAACAAAAATGGTGGGGATGTGTTAGATAATTTTCGGCCCGTAACAATTTTTAATGCGGAGTTAAAGATTTTGGCCAATCGTCTGTAACTTGTTTTGCCTGGTCTTATTAGCCCTGAACAGACTTGTGCTGTAAAGGGTCGGACCATTTAGGATAACTTGCATTCGATACTCTTGATCATTGATAAAGTCAACACTGAAGCCGCGCTGATCAATTTAGATCAGTCCAAAGCATTTGATAGGGTGGACTATCGGTATTTGGAGGCTGTTTTGTCTGCGGCTGGTTTGGGCCCGCAATTCCGCTCTTGGATTCGCCTCTTGTATGCGAACCCCGGTGTTAGGGTGGAAGTGAATGGGGTGAGGTCGAAGGCTTTCAGATTGTCCAGATCTCTTCGTCAAGGGTGCCCTCTTTCACCGATGCTTTATGTGCTTGTTTTGGAACCCTTCCTTAACAGGCTCAGGGTGAATCCGGTCCTACGTGGAATTACTCTGCCAGGTACTTGCACCACGTTGAAGTATTCTGCCTATGCCGATGATGTAACTGTGCTTGTAACGAGCAATGCCGAGATTAGTGTCGTTGGCAAAGAAATCAGAACATATGAAACGGTGACAGGGGCCAAAATAAACTGCGTTAAGTCTGTTGGCTTGCACATCGGTGCCTGGAAGGGTGTTTCCTTGCAGGGACCCTTTAGCTGGACGGACGGACTTTGCAATCTACTCGGCGTCTGGTTCGGTCCTGATCTTCAGCTGGAGAAAAATTGGTCGGAAGTCTTGAAATCGATAAGGGCTGCAGCTGGTCTGTGGACCCGTAGAAGTCCTTCATTGAAGGGGAGATCGGACGTATGTGCTTCTCACATTTACCCGATCATCCTGTATCGTCTTTCAGTACTTCCACTCCCGTCGGATACACTGCTCGGGTTGCAGCGGGTTCTTTTCACCTTTTTATGGCTTGGAAAGGCCCATATGGTTCGTCGCGAGATTTGTTACCTTCATCCTTCTGAGAGCGGGTTTGGTATGCCGAACATCGAAATTCGATGTCACACATTCGGCTATTTTTTCTAGACCGAATGAGTTCACAATGTGAGGGAAACGGTGGCTTCTGGAAAGAAGACACTAAGAAAGCCTTCCCGGCTTTGAGAAGTGTGCACTTGGATGAGGGGGAGGCACATAGGTTACCCTGAGGCGAGTGCTCCTTCTATCGCGAATGTAGACATGCATTGAGGTTCCTTTTAAGGGTGACAGATGGCCTCTCTGACACCCTGCTGTTGTCCCGTAAGGCATTATATCGGGTGATGGTAAGGGGGGCTGTCCGTGAAGATATGATTGAGGGGCTCGGTTTGACGAGGGGGGAGCTTCGCTCAATTTGGCCTTGGGCGCCTGGGTTAAGGTGTCTTGATAACGAGGAGGCATCGCTGACCTGGCTGACGATTAGAAATGCACTCTGGGTCGGTAAGAAGCTTCATTCAGCCGGCTTGAGTAATTCTCCGACTTGTGTTAGATGCGGCGACGAGGACGAGACCGTAAGTCACGCCCTCCTTTCTTGCTGCATTGTCGCGCCGCTGATTAGGCTTGTTTCAGACTTCATGGTTCGTATTCTTAATGTGTCGTCTTTTGACCTGGAACCCATTAATGTATGTAGCAACTGGGCTCCGACAACTGATAGACAAAAACGTATTACGTTTTTAAGCTTGCTAGCCGTTTTGAGAGTTACGATTTGGAAGACGAGATTTAAGACAGTCTACGGAGCTGAGACCTACACTTCTCTCGACCTTATTGCGATTTTTAAATATTATCTAAAAGCTCGCATTAGGGCCGAGAGAGTGAGACTCTCTTCGGCGGATTTTGGTGAAAGATGGGTGACTGGTGCGCGATTGTGTAGAGTGGCTGGGACTAGATTAGAGTGGTATTTGGACGTGCCTTAGGCAAGAATATTGAGTAGGAAAAACGAACGTAGATTTCATTTAAGTTAGGTTAAGCTGTATTTTTATTTATCCTTTGTCGGATTTTTTGTTGAATTCTTAGTTCAACAACTTAGCTAGCGTGTGATTCTTTTCATTACTCGTCCCTTTTATTTTGTCCTCTTCCCACTCCCTCTTTTTATTTTCTACCCCTTATTAAATCCCCCTTCCCTCCCCAATTAGGTGACAGATTGTTTGATTTGTTGGGATGCGGGTCACCCGTCGATATTTTCGAAGGAGGTGTAAGATAATAAAGCGTTGGGGCCCGCATCAAAACTTTTTTTCGAGTTTTCGATTTCGACTGGCAAATCGGCACCTCTGCCACATTTCAATAACGGGGGGGGGGGGCTTTTTATTAACCTAAAAATGTTTTTTTTCATGTATATATTATCATTTTATTTTGTAAATATAATTTTTAGTCACCCCCTCCCCCCGTTGCATATTTTAATATGGGCTTTAAGTACGTTCTCATGGTATGAATTTTTATGGTGATAGCGATGGATGTAAGTATGAATGTGGTATTTTGGTAAATGGTGGTCGCGATTGAACTAGCTAAGTTAAGACCTTTTTTAAGTTAGAGTTGACCTATCCGCCCCCCCCCCTTTTCTGGCCCTGTGCCACATTTTATATGTATTTTTTTAAATATATGTAAATAAATATTGAGAGCGGTAGGGAGAGCAGAGTGAGGCTGAAAGAGGAGACTGAAGTACAAAGAATTGTTCTTGATATTGCTTACCGATTGGACGTTGAGAAAGATTAACCACTGTGGTTTGCCACTCGTCTTCACGGATTGACCACACTTCTTATTTGTTTTTATCTATTCAAGTGGATGCATGCGTGAAACCGTGGCTGAATTACGTGTATGTAATGTTCAGTGTCTTAGTACCACAATCCATTCCGGGTGGATCAAAACGTCAAACTTGATAAATCCAGAGAAATGCATCTGATTGGCTTAAAATATGTTTATTTGTTTTTATCTATTCAAGTGTATGCTTGCAGGAAACCGTGTGCGCAGAAACGAGTTTAAACATTTTAATTTGGGGCACCGAACAGTAAACTTCGCCGCTACAATCTTCAGCTAAAGATAGCCGTGCTCGAGAATCCAGTGTATAATGACAGGAGAGAGAGAGAAAAGGAAGTCTTTATTCATGTATTTTCGACTAACAAACGTATCTTTTTTAAAAATTCGTAGTCATCTATATTCTTTAGTTTTAAGAATTGACAAATATACTCTAAATTAATTAGGAAATCAATCCCGCCCACTTAACTCATGTACGGACCTTTTCACACGAGGAACAAAATAATGATTACACCGTGTCCCGATGACCTAAATTCATTGTTCGTTTATCAGTCAATTGTTTAAGAATAAGTCTTCATTTAAATCGTTTTTTTTTAATCTTTTAATTTTGATGTTTATATGTTCTTAACATATTTTATTTCTTACTGAATTTGACACAAACAGAATTTGTTTCGTTTTACTAAGGAAATCACAACAAACTGATCAAATTGTCTGTTTTGAACACAAAAGAAAAAGAAATCATCAGGTTTTTTTTAGGGTTTTTTCGTATTGATTTTTCTGGACTGAAAGGTAAGATATTTTCAACTTTTTATTTAATTGTGCTCAATTTTTTAAGCAATGTTTTACAATGAAATACGTTTAATTTTTATTGCAATCTATTAAAAATTAGGAGTTCACCATGCTGGATAACAGACCTGATTTTTAAAAGTATGAATCTCCTATTAAACAAACATCTAAAAATTATTCAATTTGATATTTAGATTGAAATAAAAGACAATGTGTTTACTTTAGTATAACTTGTATGAAACACAACAAAATAAATAAAAACTAATTGTATTTATGTTTTGTTTTTTTACTATCTTACCCAGCGTAGTTTACTCAAAAATAAAAACTAGATTCTACTTTTTGGGCGATTACTTATAAACAGTTTTAAAACATTTCCGCAAATTTTTGGCGGAGGCAGGGGGGGGGGTATTCAGAACAGTAACCCACTCCTTATTTATACGTTTAGCTTTTGTAAGTATGGATGGTCGGAAGTAAAATAATCTCTGTAAAAATCTCAAGTCTATGTCAATGACTTAAAAAAAAAATAATGGCATGAATGAAAAATAAATAAAATGTCTTCAAATTCTTTTTTTTTTGCATACAATATTTTATTTATATTAAAAAAAAATAACGTCATGGAATTTTTTCATGACAGAAATATTTTTTGATAAAAATTTGTACGTGTCAAAAAATATGATTTTTTTGTTCATGAGTTAATAAATTTTTACATAATTTGTTATTCCAAAATGTATGTATTTTGTTCTGTATAAAACGTGGAAAATCAATCGAAAGCACAATAAAAAATGAGGAAAATCAATCAAAAACACGAACAATTTAGCGCCAAGTGCTCAGAGTTATTACGATGGTCGTGATTATAACCAAGATTATTTTATTAACTTATTTTTTTTAGTATTAATAAATAAATAAAAATCTTTAAGAAATATTTCTGTAATGAAAACATTCCATAATGTTAATTTTATTTTATTTTTTAATATACATAAAAACACTTAGATTTTTACCGAAATTATTGTCCTTTAGACCATCCATACTTACATAAGCTAAACGTATAGATCAGAGGACGGTAACGCTTCCGAATAACCATTTTCTTTTAGTTTTGAATGAAATATTTAAGAGTGGGGTATCACTTTCCTATATAAATTTAACGTAAATTGAGCACCCACTTCTGGGCCGTTTAGCTGTAATGTGAAAACGTGGAACCAATTTTTTTTTAATTCGTGCTAGATGGAGGTAAGTGTGAGTTAACTAAGCTTATATTTTTTATTTAATTTCCTCCTTTTTTAGGTGGGGCGGGGGCACTTCTGCCGTATATATGAAGCAGCTGCCGATTCAGAAATCGAAATTGAAGAGTTCCGTTTTTTTTCTCCAAGTACCATTCATTCAGAATTCACCGGAAGTTAAATTTAGTATTTAGAAAATGGAGTTAAATGAAATTAATCTTCGAGACATTGGTAATTTAATGAACCAGCCGCAAAAAACAATAGATTTTTTACAGGCACACCGCCTGATTTCTTAGGGTTAGGGTTTGGGTTTAGGGTTAGGGTTTTTTATTTAATTTTTTTTTACTTCATATAATAAAAAAAAGAAATTGTTAATTGTTTCTTGTTACCCAAAAACAAATCAGTCTTGCATTTTTTTTTATGTTGTAAAAAAATCACTTCCGGTTGAATTACCTCCCTTTATTTTCAGTAGGACAGAAAATCTGCTGCTTCATATATACGGCAGAAGTGCCACTTTTTTCCAATAATTAAATAAAGTGTGGAATCATTATTTAATATTTTTGGATACATTTAAAAAAAAATAAAATGATGGATCGGGTGGGGAAAGGTGACATTTTTTGGTTTCTTTTGGTTAATTTGCAGTTGTAAAGTAAGCAATTCTCACATTCTGGAGAAAGTCGAATGAAGTTCCGATGCTTCTACACAGTACGAACGGACTTTGCAAACTAAAACTCACTTAAGATTAAGTTACGGTTAGTTAAGGTTAGCTGAGCGTTAGGTTACGGTTAGTTTTTAGTTAGAGTAAAAATAGAAAAATAAACAGATTGGTTCATAGTGTGTAGATTGTTCTGTGAAGTTTATTGAATGTTTGTTATCGTCCATTTTACTTAGCCAAACACGAGTATTTTCTACCATGGTCTTTTTATTTTTGCAAGTGGTTTCTAATTTCAAAATTTAAACATAGTCTACCCCCCAAATTAAACTTTTTAGAATCATCCCCGCCCCTCATTTATATTTAAAACAAAAGTAAATAAATTGTCTGAATTAAAAGATGCCCTCACTCCAATGTTCGAATCCCAAAATAAAGAAACATTTAAGTTTACGTCTCGATTTACCGCAGGAAGTGGGTGTTATTCCACATTACATTTATATACGAAAGTGATCCCTCACCTTAAAATCTAATTATTAAAATATAGTAAAGATTTAGCATATTTTTTTCACTTTCATAGCCATCCTACCCCTGTCGCAGAAAAGAATAAAAAAGATACACTTAAGATTTTATATGTGGGGTCACTTACCTATATAAATTCAACGTTAAATGAGCACCCATTACTGGGCTAGTTAGCAATCAATCAAGACGGGAACCAGTATTTTTACTTTCTTTGGTGGGGTTACTTTTTTTTACAATAAAATAAAGGGCTAAAACAGTATTTAAGGTTTTACCATACATTTTATTCTGGCCCCCAAAATGGTGTGTTTTTTTTTGGGGGGGGGGGTCCACTATAAAATAAAGTGTGGAAACAATATTTTATTTACATTCCCCTCCCACCTGAAAAAAATACTTGGGGCTGGTAAGTTTTATTGCATTTGTTTTCCTCAATAAAATAAAGTGTGGAAACAATATTTAATGTTGGTGCTAATTCAGAATAGGCACCCATATATTGACAGTCATTATATAAGCAGCTTTGACTACAAATAGGGAAAACCAAAGTAGTTTCGACTTTAACTGAGTCTGAACACAACCGATACAAATAAAAAGGCACAGTTATATTTCGGCAGACGAAATATTTTAGTTTTTATTATCATTAAAAGATTAACCTTGCTCCCAGAAAAGGATCCCCACCCCAAAATATGAACAAAAAGGAAACCTTTCACATTTTGAGTTCTTTTGCTCAAGCCATGTATTTGCCCATCACACTCTGGAAATCACTATTCCTCCTATCTTAGAGCACTGCCAGAAAAAAATACACAAATGAACTCAGAGCATACTTGCTTGACATGAAACAGAAACTGGCAACAAGCAAACTCGTTACCACCTCCAGCTTTATTTTATAGCATCTGTGGGCCATGCCTTGTGCCCCATCCCCATCAAAAAACCCAATATCTGTGTGCTTTAAAATCACTGTCATGTACGGCCAGAGGGATTTCTCAAGATTGATCTTGAGGCATGGGCAGGCTTCACTTAGGAGTTGGGGTTGGGCTACAATAAACTTAAAGCAGCGTTTTCAATATAGGTTCTATTCTCTTAAAGTATACATTATGTTTCATACTTATATATATATATATATATATATATATATATATATATATATATATATATATATATATATATATATGCTGTGCAGGATTAATATAACTATATTGTGGTGAGATAATGAGACCCAGTGTGTAAACGTGATGATGCTATATATATATATATATATATATATATATGCTTCGTACTAATGTTTTTTTCTTTTTTCACCATAATTGAAATCATGTAGAAATTATAGGTATAATAATTATTAAAAAGTTCATAGTCTTAAGTGGAAGACAAAAGACAATATTCTTGTAAATATATGGACATTTTGCATTAAGAAGAATCTCTTACAGGTACATATGAGAGCTCAGACCAAATAAAAGCAATATTGATATGAAGTATGTGGCGTTTCTCTCAGCATAAAATTAAATTTAATACATATGCGAACTAACACTAGAGAAAAACCTGGGGAAACGCCACATTTGGGTATATTCTTATTGCCAGAAATTTAATTTTATCAAATATGCAAGTACACAGTCAAGAAAATACATTTTTCTCAACTATGGTGTGTTCATCTTATCGTAGATCATATGAGAACTCACAAATTATCTACTAGACACTATCCTCGAATGCCTTCGGTCTCCCTGTACAAGGGTTTATCAGGACAATCTTACATGAAGATACTTATTCCTACAAGTGAACCCTGACGAAATATTCAAAATAACATAGTATTTGAAGGCCAAATAAGATCACCTCGACACGGCTGTCAAATTGCTCAGGCGAAGAATGGTGCACCTTCTCAAGTAATGTTACCTCAACTAAAACTACTTAGCTGGAATCCGGCAAGACCAAGCGAAAAATGGTGCACCTTCTCAAGTAATGTTACCTCAACTAAAAGTACTTAGCTGGATACACCACCAGACTAGATGAATTTTTGTTCTGGAATCCGGCAATACTACAAGAAAAATATACTATAACATAATTAACTGATCAACGCTTGTAGTTTTTCAACTGTGTCAGGTGCAAACATATTCTTAATTTTATAGGTTATCTGTGGGTCTGATTTCCCGCCTTCACTTGTCCAGTATATTTAATTCTTTCCATGAAAAAGTGATATTTCTTGGGACTTAATTTTAAACCGAATTATTCTTCTCGTTTGAACATAGCTCTGATGTATTTATTGTGTTCGTTAACGTTCTTACTTTTGACTAGAATATCGTCTTAATAGGCGATAGCAAACTCAAAAACCACCATCATAGTGTCCATAATCTGCTGGAACAAAGTTGGGGCGAACTATAAGCCGAAAAGGAGCCTATTTAGTTTTAAAATTCCCTTCTGTTTATTGATGCACACATATTTTGAACATTCCTCATTCACTTAAATGTGCAAGTATGCGTCAGATAGATCGATTTTTGAAAATATCTTTCCATTTAGCTTCGAGAAAATTTCCTATGGCGAAGGAAGTGGATAATTATGATCCTTCAGACAATCGTTTAACCCGGTTGAAAAGTCGGCGCACACTCTTATTTTTTGTTTTTTCTTTTTTACGTAGACGGTGGACGACGTCGAGTCCATGTGGTTTACCTTAGATATAACTCCTATTTTTCTAATATTTCCAGTTCCTTGTTAATTGTGTCTATGGAGGAAAAATGGAGGTTTCTCTTTGGTTTAAAAAATTGGAGTGAAATTTTCCTGAAGTTCAAACTTGACTTCTCTCTTTATACATAAACCCAAACACTCAGAGAAAATCTGGGATATTCTTTTTTCAATTCATTTGTGAATTTTTCATTTTTAATATATATTTTTCTTTTCTGCACTGTTTATTTCGTTGCAAAAAGTGTTCATTGGGAGTTCAAATTAATTGAACACTACTATCCAGTCTATTCTGAAGAGACATAAATTATTTTTCTTGCGGCAAACAAACCATTTATGACCCTTAATTCTGCAAGATTCACAGAATGTGTTCTTATACCAACCTACATCTTTAGTATTTTTAGTATTTCTGCACCTCTCACATTTTCCTGTCTTTTTGAATTAAGGAGTTTTTTGGTTTTTTATGTGTTGTACTTTGACAACACTTTTTTCCTCAATTTGAGTATTATCCGTTTTAACATTAAAGAGACACTGACATTCTTCTGTCACTCTTTGTAACGTTATGTTTGTGTCTTGTTCCACCATTGTTAAGATTCTAGACCTTATTTTTTGTACTAAGGAGCTGTTAGTTCTTAAACAAATATTAGGCATTTAGATAAATCTTTGGGGATTTTATCTATCTTGAATTGCTCAACCAAAGAGTTTACTGTTCCTGCATATGCCAAAAATCCTCGTTATCTGTTTCCATGATAATTAGACATTTGTATTGTATGTGGAATGGACTATTTCTTTCATTGAATATCTTTGAAACAATATTTATATTTTCAGCGAATGAAACTTCCGCAAGTTTGTATATTTGGTATTTTCCTTTGTTTCCAGTTTCTGTAATAACATCTTACCAATCCAAGCACATTTTAGTAAATATCGTTTCAAATCATCTGAAATATGCTAGAAATGTGACGCCAGAATCAGGTTCGTATTAAAATTCAGATAAAGAATTTGCAATTCCTTTGGTCAAAAACACTTTTTTCTTTCAATATTTTTTCGAAACTTTTCTGCTGTTGTATTATTTGTTGCCGCAACTCTTTATGCTCATACACAGCATTTTAGTCATTTTGGCTAATTGTTTCATATTGAAAATACTCCAAACTCGACACTTAAAAAAATTTAATTTGTTTAGAAAAAGTAATAGCAGTGAGTGTACTTTTATTGGTTACTAAAAAGTATTGAACTTTTATCTTGTATAGTTCGTAATATTAATAGTTCGATTTCGAATTTAAGTCACGGTCAATCATACTTTTTTTATAAATCGAACAATCAAAGTATTCTTACTTTTTTAAAAAAGGTTTTCCTGTTTGACACGCTCTTTTTAAAGATGTCTTTTAGTTGTACTGAAAAAACCCTAAAAAATCCACAGTAATTCTTGTTCGTTAGCGACGATAAAAACTGTTGAATGTTTTTTTCTTTTTTGTACCTTGTAGAGGTAAATCCTTTGTAGTGTGAATTCGATTAATGAACCACGCTTGAAGTTGATATCTTTAAATCAACGTCAGTCGGATTATTTCGTTTACAATGTTACTTGCATGTATTTACTGAACAAAACAACGCATGCGCGTGACTGCATATATTCCAAAATTTGGTTTCGAATCCTTGTTTATCAGTTCGTACTTTACCGTATCTTTTATCGGTTCGTTTTTTAAATTCTAGCCACCAGTTGATAAGCGTCAAAATTTATAATAACAAAAATAAACAGAGTGTAAGGCTTTTCAAAAGAGGATGGTTTATTACAACGCATATCTTGTACAAACAATAGCACTACTGGTAATCAAATAGGATTAACCCAATACACTCAAATACCATTGGATGTAGTCCACCATTCATACTAATGTTTGTAGTGTATATATATATATAACAAAGAAACAATAGCACTACCGGTAATCCAATAGGTAATTGAATATGCGAATATCTATGTATCTCATAGAGATCAATTGTTAGCCCCAAAAAGGGACTCCTTGATTTTGAGAACTTCGACTGAAGTAAAATCAAACAAAAAGAGAAAGCAATATTCTTGTAATGTGTGTGCATATTCTGGTTCTCATAAATAAAATTCAGGGACACACTGGCCAATTTAAATTACCTACTTGTTGGTTTGAATTTTTTCTAAAGACATTAAAATAGACTTTGGTCTGGACAAATGGGCTTAGTGTTCCCTCAAAGATTAGATCATGGTTGACGTGGAACAACTTGACATAGAAACTGATTTCAAAGATCTAGGAAAGCAGGAACAATAAAAATACGTTGGCATTGAAGAAAATGATTTAATTAAACCTGCTAAAATTGATTAGAAAATTGGCAGAAAATATGTAAGAAATATCTATGAGTTTAAAAACTAAAGAAAAATAACTGCCAGTAACCTACTTACCATTCCAGTTATAACACACAGCTTTACATTATATACTGGTTTGAAAAGGAAATAAATAAAGATTGCCTTGTTCATAATAAGGTACTGAAATCAGTATCTACTAAGGCTGCATCTGACCAGATTAACATGTGGTATGGGTCTCTTAGAAATTAACCATCAACATAGAGCAACTATTGTAAGCACTGATCAAGTCTGCCGAGATCCCGGAACCGAAACCTTATGATGGTACATCAACCTACAAGAGTGAGTGAAACGACCTCCATAAGAAAACTGGTAAAACATTTTGGACAAGACTATCTCACAAATAAGGCAGAAGTACCAAACAAGCCTGCCATAGAAATAGTCCAAAAGACCAGCCCGGAATACACTAATACCTTTCATAGTAGACAATTTGAAGAATGGGCCAACCAACAATAAGCTAGAGGGATCTATGCAAAACAACCAGTGCAAGAGCTACCACACAGAAGTAGAGACCTAGTTGTGAGCTTTTGCTGATGGACACAATGGAGTGTGTAAATATCCATTGGACCATCTGTAAAAAATGAATATCTAGTGTAGCAGTAAGTCCATGGAACATATACCAGAAATACTGTAAGAAATATGTCATACATTATAAATTAGGACTATGTAATACCCACAGCTTCATACCTAGAAAACATAAATTTTAAACCTGACATTAAGATATAGGACAAGGTGGGAAAGTAGAAACCTTAGTTAAAGTCAATGTCCTTCATGATACGAACTTAAAGATTGCTGAAAGGGATTACATAACTAAATACTTAGGTCTTACCTACGATATGAAAATAAAATGGAACCTTAGGAATATCTCTATCATTCCAGTGATCATAGAAGACACCGGACTCGTGAAAAGAGATTTCAAAAATACTTGGTGAATATTCCAGGTAAACAAAGTGCAAGAGAGATACAAGCAATTGCACTGAAAGAGATCTCCCGGTTGGGTCTCTGAAGTAGCAGGTGAATGTCTGGTATACAGTAGGATGCCCCATCTTCAACAAAAAAGGATTTAAAAAGAGGTATATTATTGTGAAATATGTGGATATCCTTTCTTGCTTGTGGTGACAGTTTGTTGAATTTATTTTTTCAAACTTTTTCACAGCTCTGTGGGATACCATAGGAAATATCCAAAATTGTATTATTTCCGTACAGTTTTGCTTTTTTTTATTCATCTAAGATCAAAAGTTAAGGATGAATAATATTTTTTTCTTAGAAATGATGTTATTACAAACCAATAATAGAAGATGGTTGGATGTACATGAAAATATTAAACATGAAAAGAAGAGTCAATTAAATACATGAAGAAAAAACAAAATGACGCATAACCCCCAAATACGATTAGGTAAAATGTTTATTACTTGTTAATATGAGTTTTGAGATTTATTCTCATTGATATTTGAAGATAAAATATTTAACATGCCTGTGGTTACACGCTTGTTCCATAAAAATTTTTTTAGGGGTGAACAGATATTTTTTTCAAACAACAATTTGCTTGGAATAATGACTGACAAATTGAGAAATGTATTAGAAAAAAAGAAACAAAATAGA
>OY744525.1:143910170-143947670 GCA_963556195.1 Sepiola atlantica
TATATATATATATATATAAATATATATATATATATATATAAATATATATATATATATAAATATATATATATATATATATATAAATATATATATAAATATATATATATAAATATATATATATATATATATATATAAATATATATATAAATATATATATATATATATATATAAATATATATATAAATATATATATATATAAATATATATATAAATATATATATATATAAATATATATAAATATATATATATATATATATAAATATATATATAAATATATATATATAAATATATATATAAATATATATATATATAAATATATATAAATATATATATATATATATATATATATATAAATATATATATATATATATAAATATATATATATATATAAATATATATATATATATATATATATATATAAATATATATAAATATATATATATATATAAATTGATGCTTATATTGATAATAAACCAGAATAAAACATCAAACAAAAAGCTGTAATTTTCCAAACACTACTGCCCAAACAAGAAGGACCTTGAGAAAAAAAGTTACATGTCACAAGTTTAATTTTCTGAAAAGCAATGCTTTCTTTGTACTTTATTTTTAAAAAATCCAATTATACATCGATGGGATTGTTGAGGAAATCCATTGCCCAATCAGCAAACCGCTAACTTTGCAAATATTATTTCAAACCCAATCTAATGACAGTACATATGAGTCCACCTGACACGATACCATGCAGCCCAAGGCTGGGATTTCTACCACTGGCAAAGCAGAGACATTTCCGATGGGACGCCCCACTAAATAACTAAACATCTTTCCCAAAACCTTTTTAAAATAAACTGTTTTGTGTTTTAGCATTCATCTTAAAGAAATATTCGTTACCCACATTCTAACAAATTTGGATAGAAAATGTCTCATGAAATAAAAAAAATAGTTACCCACATGCTAACATATTGGATAGAAACTTAGTTATTGTTTCATCCATTTGAAAAATCCTTGTTAGAGATAATAAGTGTTCAGCGATTTATTCATTTTTCACTTTTATTTTACTTCATTTATTTTCCTAAACTCTGGATCAACATACACATTTGAATATGTAAATTAATAAACTAAACAAAACGAAGTAATCCCATTTAATATTGACATCAGTTACTTAACAATTAAAGTCTGCTTAGGACAGATAGTGTTGCTATCAGCCTGATTATTGAAGTATTTTTTGTAAAACATATCAAACATTTTCTTTGCCACAAATATTTTCTACAAATATTAAAATATATAACCAATCGAACCATGAACAGATATATGGCCCACACTTTGAAACTTGTCAGTATTTGTTAAAGCATTTTAATGCTATATTATTTACTTTACTCCTGACAAATACCAAACATATAGTTCAGTTTTTCGTTGTTCTAATCGATATTCTTGCAATACTAGTCTCTATTGGTTTACCCTTTAATTTATGATAAAACAGATTCCGGAGCCCTTGTTCAGGAGTTTATGTCCTTGCGTTCCACTATCTTACTGATTTTTGTTCTTTGGTTTATTTTAAACCATGATGGAGCCTAGTATAGCCACTATTGGTGCCAGCTGCCAGTAGACGCCGTTTATTAATCGATCATTTATGATAGCATGTGGCCACTTGAGAGCCTTTCATTTGCAGCAGAAAATGCCTCCAATAACTTTGCCGGATTTAATCGATCCAAATCTGCCTTTATTACACTAACTTAACAATAGAAAATTTGATCCCGCCATGCTATATGATAGGCTTGATTAAAAATGTATGAATCTAAAATATAAAAACAATTCCCTTAAAAATAAATTATTAAATCTGAATTTAAAATTCAACTAAAAAATGTATTCATTTTAGCATAACTTCTGTAATTTCTGAGAAAGTAATAATGTTTACCATAAAATAAATAATTTAATTCGAAGGTGATCCAGTTGTTAGACAGTGTTAGCACAACAAACTGAGTCTTTTTCAGTATTTACTCAACACTTGTTTTAGCATTTTATTTACTCAACACTTGTTTTAGCATTTTATTTACTCAACACTTGTTTTAGCATTTTATTTACTCAACACTTGTTTTAGTATTTTATTTACTCAACACTTGTTTTAGCATTTTTTACAAACATTTTTTTTCTTTTTACTATGTACACTGACCATTTTTTTGCTATGAGAATTCCGTAAACTTTTAAAGAATTTTTATGGAATATTTTAGAATTTAGTATAGGGATAAATTGCACATAAAATGATCACCAATTTATTGACTATGAGCAATTTCGATGTTTTGCTGACGAACTTAACTAAAACTGACCTTGGTGACATAGTCTTACTTACTGTTACTGAACTGGACTTGGTTATATTGCGTCAGACTGGTTGTCTTTTTAAAAGGAAAGGTGTTCTTTAGCCTGATGACGAGTCATAATTTTGTTTTGTCTACCTTTCTATGTTCTTCGACGTTTTGTGTCTAACTGGCGTCCTAAGAAGTATCACCAGCATTGAATGATATGAAAAAGTATCACCAGCATTGAATGATATTAAAAAGTATCACCAGCATTGAAGGATATGAAAAAGTATCACCAGCATTGAATGATATGAAAAAGTATCACCAGCATTGAATGATATGAAAAAGTATCACCAGCATTGAATGATATGAAAAAGTATCACCAGCATTGAATGATATGAAAAAGTATCACCAGCATTGACTGATATTAAAAAGTATCACAAGCATTGAATGATATTAAAAAGTATCACCAGCATTGAATGATATTAAAAAGTATCACCAGCATTGAATGATATTAAAAAGTATCACCAGCATTGAATGATATTAAAAAGTATCACGAGCATTGAAGGATATGAAAAAGTATCACGAGCATTGAATGATATGAAAAAGTATCACCAGCATTGAATGATATGGAAAAGTATCACCAGCATTGAATGATATGGAAAAGTATCACCAGCATTGAATGATATGGAAAAGTATCACCAGCATTGAATGATATGAAAAAGTATCACCAGCATTGACAGATATTAAAAAGTATCACCAGCATTGAATGATATGAAAAAGTATCACCAGCATTGAATGATATTAAAAAGTATCACCAGCATTGACTGATATGAAAAAGTATCACCAGCATTGACTGATATGAAAAAGTATCACCAGCATTGAATGATATGAAAAAGTATCACCAGCATTGAATGATATTAAAAAGTATCACCAGCATTGAATGATATTAAAAAGTATCACGAGCATTGAAGGATATTAAAAAGTATCACGAGCATTGAAGGATATGAAAAAGTATCACCAGCATTGAATTATATGAAAAAGTATCACCAGCATTGAATGATATGAAAAGGTATCACCAGCATTGAATGATATGAAAAAGTATCACCAGCATTGACTGATATTAAAAAGTATCACCAGCATTGAATGATATGAAAAAGTATCACCAGCATTGACTGATATGAAAAAGTATCACCAGCATTGAATGATATTAAAAAGTATCACCAGCATTGAATGATATGAAAAAGTATCACCAGCATTAAATGATATGGAAAAGTATCACCAGCATTGAATGATATGAAAAAGTATCACCAGCATTGAATGATATGAAAAAGTATCACCAGCATTGAATAATAGTAAAAAGTATCACCAGCATTGAATGATATGAAAAAGTATCACCAGCATTGAATGATATGAAAAAGTATCACCAGCATTGAATGATATGAAAAAGTATCACCAGCATTGAATGATATGAAAAAGTATCACCAGCATTGAATGATATGAAAAAGTATCACCAGCATTGAATGATATGAAAAAGTATCACCAGCATTGAATGATATGAAAAAGTATCACCAGCATTGAATGATATGAAAAAGTATCACCAGCATTGAATGATATAAAAAGTATCACCAGCATTGAATGATATGGAAAAGTATCACCAGCATTGACTGATATGGAAAAGTATCACCAGCATTGATTGATATGAAAAGAAGATAATTATAAAAATATAAAATAATCTGAAAGATGTTTTATATATTCTTTTATACAGAAAATATTTTCAGGAAAATTCAACTACTGTAAATGGAGCCTCAATCTATTTGTTGAAAGATAGCGTCAAATTAAAGATCTTCAATAGATTTGTTATGGAAAAAAGATATAAACTTGGTCACCAGTGAATTATAAAATGCCAATCCATACATAATATATTTTACTTTTATTGATAATCGTCGTTAAACATGTAATGAACAGGTGTTAATAATATTGAAGGTAATCAAAAGTCAATGAATATTTAAAACGAAAATGTTATTGTAGATGAATCCAATTAGTTGGAAAATGAAGATTTGTTAATGGTATAAAAAGCTCGTAAAGTTTAGGAATGTACGTCCATGTGGCGGCGTGTCTCCATCATGATAAGGGGAGTTCTGTGTCGGGTTTCATTAGCGGGTCAAGATAAGTTTAGTTGTGATTTGATTGACGTGAGTTAAGCAGCTAAAGAGATCGAAACGCGCGGACGCAATTCTTGACATAATAATTGGCGCTCCTGAATAAACCGTAACCGATCCGAGGGAGATACCTCTAGTTTTTTTACACGCCACTATTCCGAATTCGCTTAAACTTTGCCATAAGATAACTTTTTTATCGCTGCAAAAAATGTTACGGTTTTTACACAAGAAAGAAAATGCGAGAGTAATTTTTAATAAAGTCTCATTTTTAAATGTCGCAAGGATAACTTTTAAGCGCTTTTATTTACATGTCACAAAGTTTATAACAATTAATGAAAAAAAAGTTCTTTAACACAAAGAAAGAAAATGCGACTGTTTTTGTAAATGTCACAAACTTTGTAACAATTATGAGATGTTATTTTTTGTGACATGTAAATAAAGACGCTTAAAAGTTATCTTTGTGACATTTAAAAACGTAGTAGTAACACTTTTTGCAGGGATAAAAAAATTAACTCGTCTCATGCCAAAGTTTCAGCGTTTACGAATTCGGAATAGCAGCGTATAAAAAAATAGAGTTATCTCCCTCAGTTCGGTTACGGTTTATCCAGGAGCGCCTAATAATCGAGAACAAGTGCGCGCCTCTAACAGGTATTGCTTTGATTGATGAACATTTTAATCAGGATTAAGTGTTTGGTCCAATAAGCACCAAGCTTACAAGTCAAACACGTTATTCTGGGGTTGTTGCTGTTGTTGTTAGGACAACTACTGTTACTGATATCGAAACTGTTGGTGACGATGTAATTTAATACACGATGGGTACACTATTTGGGACCTTAACTTTAAATTATTTCTTTAAACGCAGAGTTTCGAATATTCTACGGTTTCAGCAGACTTTCATCGTCGTAAAGTTGTTTATTATGTTTTTCGTTCCTCTTGTTTCTTATGATCTAAAAGTACCTGTTTATTTCCCGGGTGTTTATGTAACGCAACCCTTGAAGTGACCTAATCAGAAGGTCCACGTCTCAAACTATTTTTGCAACGAACAATGGCAAATAGGCAATTTGATATTCAGTTAATTAGAGCGTTCAATGGAATAGCGATCGATCTTCCTAAAATAGAATGGATCGACAATGTTGAACTAATCTTTTTTGTCTGTTGCACTGGCTGCTGTACACTCTCCTCTGATATACCCAAACTCTGGAAACACATTAAATGCTTGATATTTTGTGAGAAGACGTCAACAGGGTTCGCGTTGACATTAACAGTCGTATTAATAGTCGTATTCTGAGTTGATTTTTCGATACATTAATTTTGAATTGGCTGAAATTAAAGAATTTCGATAATCGCTAAAAAAAACGAAAGTTAAGCAATAAACTGGTAGAACATTATATTTTCCCACGATTGGTGACATTTATTTGATGTGTTTCTAACACTATTTTGTTTATTTTTTGATTTTTCATCAATTATCAAAGACTCCCGCCATTGTTTCCGTTCTAACTGAACATGTGAACACCAGGTTTGTTTTGAACAAAAAAACTCTTCAAAATGAGTTAAAACACAAATAAACTTAGTATAAGAGTAAATTATCTTGCCTTTCGTAACATTTATTTGATGCATATTAGTTTTTTTTAAAGTTTTTTTTTTATCCCGTTTCCGTTCTCTTAGCTGTCGTTATAAATGCCCATAAAATCTGATGTGGTGCGTCTTTTAAAAAAAATTGTTCATTAACAAAACGTTTTAATAAACAAACGACTCATTTCCTCTATTTGTCAAAACAAAAGATTCAATTTTTCGGGTTGTGTACGTTTTCAACGTCCTAAATTCCTGTTTTCGCCTTTTGAATACAACCCAAATCTTATTTAAATATTTGGACCAAGACTACAATAAGGACTCCAGTACATAAACACAATACGCGGAACATATTCCGGAAGTCACCGGCGTCTTCCGGTTGACCTCGCAATACACGTGGTCGCTATTTACAAAACAACTTGTAAATAAACCTTTTATTTCGGATTTTTTTTCTTTTAACATGTTAATATTTATTTTAAGGCAGCAGGTCCATAAATAAAACAAATAAGATATTAAAGTTTTCTTTTAAAAGATGTTTTGTCACATGTTTTTGTGTCACTATTTACTTGCCTCCTCACGAGGGCAGAAATGGGGTGTATGAAATATTTATCGCCGGACTTAAGTAATCTTCCGGTTTGTAGGGAAAAATCAAGCTTTCCAAAAAAGGGGCACTCTGGATCTTACCTCAATTTAAAAGTATTTTTTCCATACTACACTTTGCTCCTAGCCCGAGGAGCCAAAACGAAGATTACGCAAGTTATTTTAATAAATAAACGAAATATATACGCTTTTAAAAAAAATCGGCTGACTTGTAATCTTTCGTTTTGCAATAAACAAAACAATGTATCGTTTTTTTTGTTTTACTTTTATTCACTAAATAAAAAACAAATTTTAAACGCAGAACATTCTATATTTCGTGTTGTGTATTTTAAGAAAAAGGGGAGGGCTATATGAAAATACTTTTTTTTCTTTTTGTAGGGAGGCGAGTAAATAGCGAAGTTTCATTTATTTGTTTATAATTGTTGCTTACAGAAAAAAGGAAAAAAACTTCATAAACTTTAAATTGCTTCCGTTTGGAAACTGATTTTTGAAGTCTAACTCCGCTCTCGTGGGGAGAGAAAACGAAAGATTACAAGTCAGCCGATTTTTAAAAAAGCTTTAATAAAAAATTTTTTCTGTCTTTAACTGAACTAATTCTTGACAGAGAAATACTTCAAAATACCTTAAAATATGAAACTATTAACAAAAAAACAACTTTTTTCCGAATTTAAAACAAGTTTCAAACAACTTTAGACGGTCAGACTCTGCGACGCCGCGACGTATCCACCCTCCAAAATGGCGCGGACCAATTCTTTTGACTTCAACCGAAGAAAGTAGACTCAACAAACGACGAAAGAAAGCATTTTTTTTGCCTTCAACAAAAAAAGACTTTTGTTTTTACGAATAATTTTTTTAAAGGCCTCTTAAAAAGTAAGTACATTAGATGTTTCCATTTTACACACAAAATACATGCACTCAAATATATCTATCCCCTCTGTCACCCCAAAAAATAAAAAATAAAAAATACATACTTATTATTTTTTTTAACTTCTTGCCTTTCTACACTTACACAATTCCTCTTTCGTTTTTTCTCTCTGAAATGTTTTTCCATGACGATGTTTTCAATTTTTATTTAACTTAGATTTCTTGGTCTGGGGTCCCATAAAAAATGAGCATTTTACCTGCATTCGCCGGCGACATACTCCATGTGATAGAGCGACTTGAGAGAAACATGCGAAAATTAAGCATCTCTAGATCTCAATCGCCTAGACGTCGTAATCGTTCGTCGTCCCTACACCATCGCCACTCAAATCAGCCAGGATTGTGTTACTACCACAGTCGCTATAACAACCAAGCACATAAGTGTAAACAACCTTGTTAATTCCCTAACCAGGGAAACAACATTCTGTAGATCCGAGCACTGCACGGTCTCCACTAGGCCCTCATGATAGCCGTGCATATTTCATTAGGGACTCAATATCCCAAGCACGTTGATTGGTTGATACTGGAGCCGCTTGTAGTATTTGGCCACTGAAATTACTAGCTAAAATGCCACCAGTGTCGCCCATTTCACTGCAAGCCGTAAATACCTCCCCTTTCCCACGTACGGTCAAATTTCTCGTTCTTTGGACTTGGAATTGCGCAGAGACTTTACGTGGGTCTTTGCAGTCGCGGATTTACCCTACCCCATTCTGGGCGCGGACTTTCTGCACCACTTTAATCTATTAGTGGACATGCGCAGACGACGGCTGATAGATGCTAATACGGAACTTTCCGTACCGGGTTTTAAATCAAACACCCCATCTGTCAGCCCAGTATTCTTTATTGCCGCAATCGATGACCCATACCAGACCCTACTCCACTCCTACCCAGAATCTTAATTTTGTTGTGAGTAATCAAACTCACTCAACAAAACATTATATTGAGACCACAGGAGATTGGCGTCCGACTGGGGACGATCGACAACTCAATGCAATGACGGTACCTGATCGTTACCCAATCCCACATATACAGGACTTTGCTTCGTCTCTGCACGGTTGTAAGACCTTCTCCAAACTTGACTTAGTAAAGGCTTACCATCAGATTCCCCTGGATCCGGCCGATATACCCAAAACAGCGGTAACAACTCCTTTTGGAGCGTTTGAAATCCTGACTATGCCTTTCGGTTTGCAAAACGCGGCTAGTACCTTTCAACGCTTCATGGACGAAGTAGTGCGAGATCTTGACTTCGTCTATAATTACATAGACGACATACATGTTGCAAGTGCCTCACCTGAGGAACATGTCACCCATCTCCGCCTACTCTTCTAACGGTTTCAGCAATACCAGGTGAGGATTAACCCTGGTAAATGTATTTTTGGTGCTTCGTCACTTGTTTTCCTGGGCCACATTATCAGCCCTGAAGGCATATCTCCCTTGCCTGAAAAGGTTAAAGCTCTACAAGACCTTCAACCACCCACTTCACTTCGTCAACTAAGGCACTTTCTGTATCTGTTAAATTATTACAGACGTTTTATCCCACACTGTGCGGATCTCTTGTCTCCTCTTTCCGACCTGTTACGTAACAGGAAGAAGAAAAACGATCAGATTTCACTGAATGATATTCAGCTGAAAACCTTCAATGGAGTGAAGCAAAAACTAGCGACGACATCTTTGCTGGCACATTCTGTGTCCAATGCCCAGTTTTCACTGGTCGTTGATGCATTGGGAACAGCTGTAGGTACAGTGTTGCAACAGCAGCACCAAGGCCAACTGCAACCTCTCGAATACTTTTTGAGACAACTGAAACCGGCAGAACAACGTTACAGCACGTTTGACCGTGAACTACTGGCAATGTACCTCGCAGTGAAACACTTTCAGCATTCACTCGAGGGCCGTCAATTGGTGATCTACACTGATCACCGTTCACTTACATATGCACTGCGTGTTAAGCCAGACAAATATTCTCCTCGCGAAACTCGCCACTTGGATTTTGTTTCGCAATTTACTAACGATATCCGACATATATCTGCCGAACAGAATGCGACGGCAGACGCCTTGTTCCGCCTTCCTATAAATTCTCTGTCTTCACCTTCGGATATCGATCTACAACAGATGGCTTTAGACCAGCCAAGTCTGGACACTCTGGATCTGTCGTCACCTGAGTTTGCAACTTGCAAATTCAAATACCTGCCTGTGCCCACTTCGGACACGCAGACCATCTGTGACACTTCAACAGATTCACCTCGCCCTTTTGTTCCACTGACTCATCGTAGGGTTGTTTTTGATACCCTTCACAACTTGGCACACCCCGGACTCAAAGCCACAGTGAAGCTGATTTCAGCTAGATTTTTCTGGCCAAATATGAGGCGAGATATCACTGCCTGGACACGTTCCTGTGTATCCTGCCGAAAGTCACAGGTGCACAAGCATATCCGTGCACCCCTTGGAACATGCAGCACTCCAGACGCTCGGTTCAGCCATGTTCATATTGATCTGGTTGGACCATGGCCGGCCAGTCAGGGATTTACTTATCTCCTGACTTGCATAGACCGTTTACACGGTGGCCTGAAGCCATCCCTTTAAGTGACATTTCAGCTGAATCCGTAGCGCGAGCCCTTATATCGAGCTTGATATCGCGCTATGGAGTCCACTTAACTATTACCACCGACCGTGGTGGACAGTTTGAATCCCACCTATTCCAGGAACTTTCCAGGATTTTAGTGATTAAACGTAACCATACGACCAACTATCAACCAGCTTCCAATGGGATGATAGAACGCTTCCATCGCCAATTGAAAGCCGCGTTGCATGCTTATCCTGACCAGCAGCGATGGAGCGAGTACGTACCTGTTGTCCTTTTTGGCTGTCGCGCCGCGATCAAAGAGGACCTCGGATACTCTTCAGCCGAACTTGTCTATGGACTACCTATATCGTTGCT
Source organism: Sepiola atlantica (assembly GCA_963556195.1). Classification (NCBI taxonomy): domain Eukaryota; kingdom Metazoa; phylum Mollusca; class Cephalopoda; order Sepiida; family Sepiolidae; genus Sepiola; species Sepiola atlantica. Next base: position 143,920,652 of record OY744525.1, read on the forward strand.
TGGTCAGCTGCTGACCCCGATAGATTTAACGGAAACAGATGCAGCTCTGTATATAAACAGACTGCGAGCTTACTTTAATGAGCTCCCACCTATGCACCCTAGGCAACAGACCATTAAATCTTCTCTCGCTAAAAACATTTCCTCGTGGACTCATGTTTTTGTGCAAAAAGACTCTGTGAAAGCCTCTCTTACTCCTCCTTATTCTGGTCCTTATCGCGTGCTGTCACGCACTGACAAACTTTTTACCCTTGACAATGGTGGCAAAAAAGACACTGTATCCATCGACAGGGTGAAAAGAGCTTTTCTTAACGCAGAAACACCTGAGCCCCATATTCCCCCTACTGTGCATCAGACAACTATAAACACACATTTACTTTTAGAAACCCCTAAAGAAAATTATGTCATCACCACACGTAGTGGTCGACGAGTACATTGGCCCAACAAACTGTCTAAAACTGTCTATATATAGAATGAGCCTTGTACTCTATTTTTCAAAAAATACTTCTCACATTAAGGATCCACACTTCTCTAAAATTTATTTTTTTCAAAGAGAAGACAAACTCTTAAATAAAATAAAAAAAGTAAATATTTTTTCATTAATATACAAACATTTCCTGAAAATACTTCTTGCAGAAAAGACTTTTCCCTGCAAAGCAAAAAAAAAACAAAAAAACTTCTTAAACCTTTGTTAATTGACAACTTTTGTATTTTTGTTATTTCCCACTGCTACACTTCCTGTTATTTCCTGTCGGCTTTCAGCCTAAACAGGGGGTTATGTAGCAGTCACCAATAGGGACTACTTTTGAATGCGTAATCACTGTCCCTGTGAGCTGGCTTGTCCAATCAAATCACAGGGCGTAGTAATATCGTTAGTTTCCTAAGGGACTACTTACGTTCCCTTAGGGTTCGAGGAAAAAGATCAGACGACCTTCTGGCACCAGCTTGGACACATCGCAGAGAGCACCAGCGAGGAACGAGGAAACGCTCTCTCTCCCGCCGCCGTCGCCACTTGACGACTACTACCATATTCACCTGAAGAAATCCACGGGCGGCCCTAAGAACTCTTATATTCTTCCTCTTCCTCAGACGGACACTGTCCCACTCTCTTCTACCTATACTAAACGGTATAGGTAACCTTGAATTAATAAAACCCCTTTTTGTTATAGTTACAGACATACTTTTCGTTGTTCCGTTTATTTACGAGAAGATAAAAGGATAACCCCTTTCATCCCTCTCCATCATTACCTTACAACCCCGACCAGCAACGAAGAAACTAGTCCAGTCAAATCAGTGAAAAAGGTAAAACTAATTGCAACACAAGGTTTTATTTTTACACAATGCATTTTATGAGGTGTCTATATAAACATATTAAAAGTCTAGAAGAATGGACCGATGCAAAATATGAAAATTTTACAATTATCGATCTGCGATAATAGCGTGCGTTTATGACAAAGAAATGTAAACAACCTCGTTTTTATTTTGCCTTTTTCCTACGATTTTCAATAAAATTGATTGCTGGTCTTAAATGTATTTCTTTTCCTGAAATAAATTTCTAATTTACTTTGTAAAGTTTTGAGAATCGAACTTTAATTCAATATTTTAATCACTGGTTGCCATATTGTTTTTCCGTGCACCAAAATATTTTTAAGCTGTAAAAGTTTAATTACATAAAAATAAACGAAGTTTTTGATACAAAATAAAGTTGAACATTTTTTTACAGAAAAAATAATTTGTTTAAAACAATATGAAACGGTTAAAACTAAAACACATTCGTCGATGTTTAAAGAATTCCTTAGAATATATAACATAGTTGGGATGTTTAGAATAACTTACAGAAATAAATGTGTAGTCTATTATACACCGTTTGTTTTTGCTGTCAATTTCTATTTTGTTATAAATTGAATAATGTCTAATGCTACTACTCGATACCTGTGCATACTTTGTAAAGAAGGTATTATGGGTAACAATCTTAGGGATACAGTGACAATTACCCAAAAGGGAAGTGATAGCATCAACACAGCATGCGGATAATATGCAAGTAGTTTTCGTATATGTGCAGGTCAACGTGTTCATTAGAGCTGTAGAAAACGATAGTGTAACCCTAACATTATAAAAGCAGATGGAAGAAAATGGAATAGGTCAATATATCAGCATTTAATTTTAAGGTTACAATCTCGAACAAGAATTTGTGATTTACAGAATTACTGCCTTTTTTGTGGTACATCAATCAAATACCAAGGAAGGCAAAGATGGCAGAGTAAACATTTTGTGAAAACGTTAACATTTTATAACACTATAGAAAACATATGTAAATCCCGGAATGATGAGTGGAGTGATACAGTATTAGACAGGTTATATTCTGCAAATGGTGTACATGCCAAGGATGCATCTATCGCCAACGGTGTAGTACCAACTTTAGGACAGGCAAACAATGAAATAAATATATGACTCCAGACTCAAATTATCCATCCACAGATGAACTTACTTTAGAGAAAACCTTGGCATTTCTCCCTGATGATGTTGCTTACTTTATGCAGATTATTGCAACAGGAAAAATACAGAGAAGAAGCAGGCATCCCTGGAACATGCTATCATTTAAGCTATTTGACAAAGTATGGTGATTGCTCTTTTACAATTATGGTTAATCATAAAAATGCATCACCATTTTGGTTCTAGGTCATTGATAGGTTAATTACAGCAACATGGGTTTTATAGCTCATATGACGAAGTCCAAACATTTGAATGAAATGCTTCTGTAACTGTTATATCACTGTTACAAAATGTTAATTTATGCAGCAGACACTATTGACCACAATATACAAACCATTCATCGGATGAGTATGGTTGCATATTATCACCAGGTAAATTTGTCACGCATGAAGTAACGAAAAATGAGATCCTTAGGCTTACACAATTAACTATTTATTATTATCATTATCACATTTTGGTGAACTTACCCGTGATCATTTTCTTAAATCCCCATATTTACTTGATATTGTGTAGACAGTGTCCCTGTGTCTGCAATGACCATGCCCAGGGTTGTCAGAATTCATGCAAATTGTATATAAAGGAAATCATCCGAGAAGGGCAACTGTTGTGATTTTGCCTTTCATTGACTTAGATCCATCAAATATGTCATGTATCTATTTTACATTGATATTTCTGGTTGAACAAGTAAAAATATAACACAACTCCTGTTACCACATTTGGTCATCTTTTGTATCGGAAGGCTCAAACTATCATAGTTAATAAGCCATTTAGTAGCCGTGTGAAATCTATAGTGCTGTGAATTAGAGGATTACACATGGAGATGAGTTTTATTGGGTGTATAGACAATCTAATGGAAAAAGCAGGATTGTCAGAAGTTCTGGAAAAGATATATGGCCACAACTCGGTGTCATATATGCTTAGTGGAAATGCCCTTAGTAAAGTATGACAGTGTTATTTCTTAATAGATGGTGCACTTAATATATTACTTCTTTCACACACACATTCGAACTGTGCCACATAATTCTGTATCTGAAACTGAAACTCAAAGTGAAGAAAGACTCACACGTGAACAGAGAAATCTAATATAATTCAAGTGAGAGATACCAATTTAGTAGAAAGTTTTATAATGTCATTGCTAATCCATATGCGATGGTAGATAATGAATCTATGGTAGCAGCTATGACTATCCATGAGGAGTTTGAAAAGAAAAAAGGAAAGTTTGACTAATCGTACTTGCTGCTTATGGTCGCAATATATGAAAATGCCAGACATTTCGAAGCATTTTCTCTGGGCTGAAAGAAGATGAAATTGGAGTCTCAATCTTGCCTCATTGTATGATATGCTACCATTTTCTGTTACTGCAGGTCACAATTTGTATACTAAGACAAAAATGTTAATATCTTCAACAAATGGCTACCTTATAAAGAGACCATCCTGATTTGTATTTAGTTTAAAAAAAAAATAGTTTTCATGTCGTTTGCGATAGTGATACTTGGAACGACTTTCCACTGATCGTTTATGCGAAGTATCAAGTCAACTAGTAGACTCACACGGGATAGAAAAGCAGCGACTTATGTGGATTAAATATTTACCGGGCAGTACGAATAGTCAGCATACCAGCGGCGGAACAATGGAGAACGCGAATGGTAGTAAACGGCACATCGCCCCGTTTCGGATCAACGGACGAGAGCTCTTCTACGACTCCGACATTACAACGTATGTCATGACCAAACAATGTAACAATACTTGGAACGACTTTCCACTGATCCTATTGTTTATGCGAAGTATAACATCAACTGGTAGACTCACAAGGGATAGAAAAGCTATGTAGATTAAATATTTACCTGTTTGTTCTGAACTAAATCAAGTTATGCAGATTTTAAGGGTGTTGATTATAAAATTAGTAAACAGCACAAAGTAACTGACAGCCGACAAAAAACGGATACAAAAAAGCATATCAGCTTTTTGGAAGCCAGAAATTCTCTCAGTAAATATGATATCACTGCACGTATTGATGTATTGGATTCAGTAAATTTAGATCAAACAGAAAATGTTGGTTATGATATTCCTCAATCCATGGAATGGAATAAGGTATCTAACAATTCATTCAAGTGAAAAGAAAACAAGCACTTTCCCTTGAATCAATAACAGATGTGATTATAGACAAAAGTAGTGCATATTAATCTACGAATACTGTTTCAACGCCTAACATTAGTTGCAACAAAAGAAAACTTTAATATACACGACCTCTTTTAATATAAACTTTGTCGTTAAACAACATCTATGTTTAATTCCTTTGTTTCTCCCAGATCTGCAAGCACAGCAATTCTAGGAAGTGCCCTATGGAACCAGCTTCGATGCCAAGAATGCTCACTTCCAACGTGTAGACACTTTGTTTTGAATTGAGATGCATTACTACATCGGATTATTCCGCATCATGACCTTACATTAAGATAATATATTATGTATATATTAAATGCACACCGTGCAAATATGACAAATGCGTTATTATATTTGATTGTTTCTGTTACACCGGCCGTTCTTACACAGGAGAAACAACACCGGTTGTCACTATAAATAGTGCGAGACACCAGAAGATAAAACACAGTCTTGTAACTGTCTAGCCATGAGCTAGTCACTTTCTTACTTTGTTAATACACTTTTTAAACCAACCCTCGACTTGACTTCCTTTATTTATTATTTACTGTGGAACAACTTCACAACAGATTGGCGACGAGGAATCGAAACAATTTCACTGCAAAAAAAAAAATCACCCAAAGTGATTCGCAAGATCTTCACGGAAAAAAACCCATCTTAGTCAGATATTTGGATTCGCAAGGATTAACAGCAAATTTACTACTGACTAGTTAAGCGAAAAAAAAACACAAGTTCAAAACTTACTACCAAAAATCGAAAACTAAAAAACGCGTAAGACATTTTCAATTATTGAAATAATTGAATACACTGATACCTTTATTTTTTTTCTCTTTAAGTTTCACTGACTCGTTAAGATAAATGTTATCCGCGTCAACTATTACAGATATTGTGTAAGTTTGTCGTTATTATTAGGACAACAGCTGATATTTGAGCAAAATCCGGATTGACTATTTATTAAAACGGTCTACCACAGAATTGTCGAGAGCAAAAGACGGACAGTAAAAAAAATATATTCGCGTAAGTCATTTGTGCTTCTAACAAAGAACTGTTAAATAAGCAAGTCGCATTTTTGCAAAATGAAAAGGGGTTAAAAAGATTTCCCATAAAACTAGTCTTATTAGGCTTATAGCGACGGACTTTGGTTTTGTAAAACTACGTACACATATATAATTAAAAAAAAAATTCTTAGTTTTATTTTTCAAACAAAAGAGCTGGGATTGAATTTACTAAGAAATAATATATTTCTTGTTTTGTGTATTAGTTGAGCAAATTAATTATATTAAGCACGTTGTGGGGAAAACTGATTTATTTTTACAAGTGTAAATTGTGTGGTGCATAACTTGAATTCGTGAATGATGGACACTGAATTCAAAGATTCTCTTTTTCAATTACTTAAATTCCAAACGGAACAAAATGTTGCGTTACAAAGACAGCAAATTGAACAACAAATGGAACTTCAAAGAAAACAAGTTGAAATTGAGGAGAAATTTAAAAGAGAGTTGTTGGAACAGCAAAAAGCCCAAAGAAAAATGCATGCTGAACAAAAAGAGCTGGCGACAACACGAGAAGAAAGATTCCAAGAAAGACTGCTACAACAGCAGAAACACTTCGAAGAACTCTTGATAAAAACACAGAAGGAATAAAGAAAATGTCTGGAGGCAACACAGTTAACAAAAGCAAACGAGAATCATAATGCATTCTCCCGGACGGCTGTGTGGAGCGCTATCGAAATTTTCAATTATAATCCAGAAGACGATGTCACTTTTGCTCACTTCTATAGAAGATATGATGATATTTTTGTATCGGACTGCAGTACATGGACATACTCTAAAAAAGTTAGATTTTTTCTAAGAAAATTAGGAGCTGCCGAGCATACACAGTTTGTGAATTTTATCCTTCCAAAAAAGACCAGTGAGTTGAACTTCCAGGAGGTAGTTACTTTACTAACAGAACAGTTTTCTACAAAAACTTCTCTTTTCCATAGGAGATATAAGTGTATGAATGTCACTAGAAGAGAGGAAGACGACTACATTACGTATGCAAGTATAGTAAATAAACTTTTCGACGATTTTAAATTAGAGGAATTATCATCGGATAATTTTAAATGTTTAATATTCTTGCAAGGTCTGGTCTTAAATAAAGACTCTGAAATCAGACATTGTGTTTTAAATAAACTCGAAAATGAGCCATGTCTAACAATACAAAACTTAGCGGAAGACTGTGAACGTTTTGTAGCGTTGAAACAGGACAATCGTGACATAGAGGAAAACGGAGTGTCGCACATTAAAAAAATCCATCAGAAGAAAAAATTGACTTCAATGAATACCCAGAGAATAAAACATGGAAAAGATCGACTTGGACCGTGTTGGAGGTGTGGAGATAACCATTGGTACAATGAGTGTCCCTACATATTCAAATAATGTGACAACTGCCACCAGAAAGGACATAAGGCATCACGTTGTAGAAACAAATCTGGTAGAAAGACAGCCATTAAACTGACAAAAATTGAACCTGAAGAACAAAATATCCGGAAATATGTACAGGTCAAAATGCTTAAAAAAGTAAGACTACAGCTTGATAGTGGGTCTGACATTTCCATCATTAATGTACAGACATGGAAGAAGCTTGGGAGACCCACTATGATCAAATCACAAAAAAAAAACGGCGAGAAGCGTCAGTGGTTAAAAAATAACCTTCGAAGGGGAATTATTGACGAATATTTTTTTCCAGAATAAGACCGTAAAAGCCAACATATTTGTTATGCGAAAAATGAATAACCTTTTTGGAACTGATCTGATTGAAAAGTTTAGCCTATGGGATTTGCCTTTAAGCTCCTTTTGCCAAAAGGTTGAGGATTCGAATGTGGAGGCAGAAAAACTCAAGAGGGAATTAAAAGAAAATTTTCCAGGCGTATTTTCAGGCGGTCTTGGAAGGTGTACAAAAGCGGTAGCAAAGTTTGAAGTTAAAACAAATGAACTACCTGTGTTCAGAACGAAAAGAAATGTTCCATACGCCGCTATAGAGCAAATAGACGGTGAATTAGAAAGATTCGAGAACATGGCTGTCATTTGAAAAATTGATCACAGTGAGTGGGCTTCACCTACAGTTTATGTTAAGAAAAAGAACAAGGAGATTCGCGTTTGTGCTGACTTTTCCACAGGTTTGAACAAGGCATTAAAAGATCACCATTACCCTCTTCCAAGCCCTGAAGAAATATTTGCGAAACTGAGTGGAGGAAAATATTTTTCTAAAATCGATCTCAGCGACGCTTATCTTCAAATCCCTGTCGATGAGGAGTGTTCAAAACTGCTATGTATCAATACCCATAAGGGATTATACAAATTTAACCGACTTCCTTTTGGAGTAAAGGTTGCCCCTGCGATTTTTCAACAAATTATCGATATGATGTTAAATGGAATGGATTTCGCAGTAGTGTACCTGGACGATGTGTTAATAAACAGCGTTAGCAAAGAACAACACAAGACTCATGTAAACCAAGTATTCAAAAAAATCCAGGATTATGGGTTTAAAATCAAAGATGAGAAATGTACCTATTTCATGGGAAAAATAAAATACTTAGGATAACTCATCGATGAGCAAGGAAGAAGGCCAAACCCAGATAGGGCAATGGCGATACGGAACATGCCTGCTCCAGAAAATATTGCGTCTCTACAAAGTTTCTTAGGGTTGGCAAATTACTACAATGTGTTCGTACCAAACATGCATAAACTAAGATCAGCCTTAAATGAACTGTTAAAGAAGGACCAAAAATGGGTCTGGACGCAAGAGTGCGAAGAAGCATTTCAGAAAATTAAAGATATCTTAACGTCTGACTTGTTTCTGGCACATTATAATCCCAAGCGCGATATTGTAGTTGCAAGCGATGCCAGCAACTATGGTATAGGAACATGCATATTGCACAAAATGGATGATGGAAAAGTAAAACCCATAGCCCATGCATCCCGAACACTTCTACCAGCCGAAAAAAACTACTCTCAAATTGAGAAAGAGGCGCTAAGCATTATATTCGCGGTAAAGAAATTTCATCATTTCCTGCACGGTAGACAATTTCTGTTACAAACAGACCACAAACCCTTATTAACGATTTTCGGATCGAAAAAGGGACTACCACAACACACTGCGAATAGACTCCAAAGATGGGGTACCATTCTTCTTAACTACAATTTTCAAATGGAGTATGTACCATCTAAGAAATTTGGTCATGCAGACGAGTTATCAAGGTTGATACCTAAGCAGACAGAACCATTGGAGGATATGGTGATAGCAGCCATTCAAGCGGAAGCTGAAGTAAAAAATACGTTATGTGACACAATAAGAGAACTTCCAGTAACGCTTGATGAGATTAAGTGTAAGGCAGAGGTGGATGAATTTATCATAAGCACGAAAGAAAAAATCAACAATAGCCAACTAGATGATGGAATTTATTCAATTTGCGACAACGTCCTGTTATATAGCGACAGGGTTGTAATTCCTATGTCATTACAGAATAGAATGCTCGAGAAATTCCATGTAGGACATCCAGGCATATCGAGAATGAAAAGCCTTATGCGCTCTTTCGTTTACTGGCCAAACATGGATAAGCATATCAAAGAAAAGGTTAGGGAGTGTAGAGGATGCGCCTTAGCTACAAAAGCTCCTCCAACTCAATTCGGATCGTGGACTAAACCGGACCGACCTTGGTCTAGAATTAACTTAGATTTTGCGGGACCACTGGATGGGTTCTATTATCTCATTGTTGTAGACAGCCTAGCTAAGTGGCCGGAAGTACTAAAATGCAAGAACCCCACATCCGAGGCAGCTATCAACTTTCTATACGAACTATTCGCTAGGTTTGGAGTAGTAGACTGCATTGTCACCGACAATGGTACTCAATTCACCTGTACTGAATTTAAACACCTTTGCGAGGATCATCACATCGAGCATATAACAATCCCTCCATACCATCCAAGAAGCAATTGACAGGCAGAGAGATTCATTGACACATTCAAGAGAGCTCTGAAAAAAGCTAGTGGATCACCAACGGATAAGTCAATCCAACAGTTTCTGCAGGTTTACAGAGTCACTCCGAATGCAAACATCAAAACGTCGAAGACACCTGCTGAGGTCATGTTCGGACGCAAGGTTAGATCGATTTTCCACAAGTTGTTACCAAACCAGGATAGGGCGAATATAAAAAGAACGATAACAAAAAAAACGGTATAAAGTTGGCGAAAAAGTTTTTTATAAGATCTACAGAAACAATATGACTTTCAGGGAGTCCGGCACTGTGGATAAACAAATAGGCAACATGGTCTATATGATTAAGGGACCAGATTTCGTGCACAAACGTCACACTAACCTAATCCGAAAAAGATATTCGAACAGTGAGGTGACCAGATCGCCCGATGGAAGACATCATGGATGCAGTGTTTGATACTTTTCAGGTGCCCATACCAGAGACTGCTCCTGAGATTAGGAGATCAAATAGAAAACGGAAATCGACTGAGTTGATGATGGTGATTCCCAAACAAAAATGTTATTAATCCCCAGAGGGGATATTTTCAAAGGGGGTGTTACACCGGCCGTTCTTACACAGGAGAAACAACACCGGTTGTCACTATAAATAGTGCGAGACACCAGAAGACAAAACACAGTCTTGTAACTGTCTAGCCAAGAGCTAGTCACTTTCTTACTTTGTTAATACACTTGTTAAACCAACCCTCGACTTGACTTCCTTTATTTATTATTTACTGTGGAACAACTTCACAACAGTTTCAATAAAAGAATAATTTATTTGGAAAGAGGAGTAAATACTGTATCCGTACACTGTTAATTAACTATGGTTCCAGCAACGAAAAAGGACATTTTCTTGTCAAATAAATCTAATAAACATAGACTTATCCATATATTTTCTGAATGGTGATGCTGTTAAAATATACACTGTTCAAAAGCTGACACTGGCCCAGCATATGCTTACATTTTATATTTCTTCATGCCTTACTTGGATGAGACACAACTTCATGCTTATCTAATGCAGGCAAAGCAGTTGCTATTAAATTAAGATAAAGACTTACAGTATTGTGCTGGGGTCTTCTGTAAGTGTGGGGTACAAAAGGAAAGCATTACTGTATCTGAAAACGCCAGAGAAAACGTCAACAAATTGCGTTATCATCGGGTTTCCCAAAAGATATATTCAAACATAATCACAGTGGATTAAATATCTTGCCTCCAACAACAGCTGCTGAAAAATTCTATTCTATGCCTGTATACTAATATGTACAGATATGGTTAGTAACTCGTTTTTTAAATCCCATCAATTGGTGATGACATGTGATCAAAGGTGTCATCTTACCAGAAATGACTGATATGCTACCAGCACCAGAAAGTCTGTTTAACTTGATCCGGTGCAACTGCAAAAATATTGTAATACAGCACGGTGTACATGTAAACCGTATGGACTTAATTGTTCTACACACAGTTGAAGAGTGTTGTCGTACAGCTTGTGCTTATTTGTTAGTGCCTGAAGATAACATTGAGTTAGATGATTGCAAAACAATTGAATAACAAAAACGCCCTAAAATTTATTGTGTTACCCTACTATGCAAGTGAAACTTGATAATGTTTTTGAAAATGAGACACTACATAAACATAAGAAAACTTTACACAGATTGATTAAGAAATGCCAGATTGACAGAGATTCATATAAATTTGTTAAATAGGATGTTCCATGTTAAAATCGAAAAATGCCGGCAAATCTTGAATCTGTTTTAGATCTAGGTAAAATTTGATGTGGTGTTATGTAATACTATCCGGTACCTATGTTTCAAATTTGAAAAGAATAGACAAGAAATTGACTGAGATGTGATTTTTAAAAAACTCTGACATTGAAGAAAAATAAAGATTTTCCGAATTTACAAAAAAAATTTGCATTCAGATAGATCATATTCAGAATTTATTATGGGACATCCCTGTGCGTAGATACAACTTTAGTACTGTTGTGAAGTAGTCCAACAGTAAAAAGAAGAAGCCAAGTCGAGGTTGGGTTAAGATAACAAGTGTATTAACATAAAATGCACAAAGGTAAGGAAACTGACTGGCACTCGGCTAGACAGTTACAATACTGTCCTTTTTCTCCCTGGTGATTGTCTATTTATAGTGAGAAACGGTGTAGTTTCTCTTCAGTTGGTACGGCCGGTGTAACAGGTAAAAAAATGCATTGAAATCTGGTGATTATTTTTTGCATAAAGTTAATAACAAATGGACAAATAAACTAACAAACACATAAATAAACGATGATTAATACACGACCTCTTTGTGTGTTATTGTGTGTGTGTGTGGGGGGGGGGGTAATGTATAGTATATTCATTATGTAATTCATAATAGATTTTTTTTTTAATTGAAACATAACGATGTAACAGTATATCTAATCAAATAATTCCATGAAATATTCCAATAACTTGATAATGTGAGAATATTCTCTGAATGCATACGATAAAACGGTGTATTTTAACGAGAAAAATTATCTCCTAACTTAAGATTTACCCTAAAATACATTTTATATAGGTTCATTTTTTCTGTGAGAATAAAGAAGCGTTCTATATACATCATTTCATATCCTAATTTTTACCTATAAATTTCAAACGATGCCTTGGTGCGATTGGTAGCATACATCATGTTCACTGAAAAATATAGGGCACCTGTTTATAATAAATGCCAAATTTGCATATTTCGTATCGGTAGATTTTTCTATACTTTTAGTATGTTAAAATAGAGACCTTATAGAAATGCATTCTAAAAAAAACACTTCTGTTACAATTAGTTTGACCTTTTGCTAAAATTAAGGCTTATTTGACTGGACTAAACACTTTACTTTCTCTCTCTTCTGCCCCTGTCAACTGGATGTGCCAGCAACTACTATTTTCGCCTGAAGATAGTTGCTGGCAAACCTCTGGCAGCTCTAAGAACTATTAATTTCCTCTTCCTCTCTCAAACACTGTCCAAGTTTCTTCCTGCCCCCTTCTTTACTCTATTGGCAGCAAGTGGTTATTTAAACGAAAATATGATGCTGATTGAGACATGGAACAACACAACCTCGACTGTTTGTAGAACAGTGTGTAGAAAGTGCGTATTCAAACGAAGTTATGATGCTGATTGAAACATGGAACACCACAACCTCGACTGACAGTTATTTGTAGAAAGTGCGTATTCAAACGAATTTATGGTGCTGATTGCGACATGGAACACCACAACCTCGACTGACAGCTATTGGTAGCAAGTGCGTATTCAAACGAAATTATGATGCTGATTGAAACATGGAACACCACACCTTGGACTGACAGCTATTGGTAGAAAGTGTGTATTCAAACGAATTCATGATGCTGATTGAAACATGGAACACCACATCCTCGACTGACAGCTATTGGTAGAAAGTGCGTATTCAAACGAATTTATGATGCTGATTGCGACATGGAACACCACACCTTCGACTGACAGCTATTGGTAGAAAGTGCGTATTCAAACGAAGTTATGGTGCTGATTGCGACATGGAACACCACAACCTCGACTGACAGCTATTGGTAGAAAATGCGTATTCAAACGAAGTTATGATGCTAATTGAAACATGGAACACCACAACCTCGACTGACAGCTATTGGTAGAAAATGCGTATTCAAACGAAGTTATGATGCTAATTGAAACATGGAAAACCCCACACCTTCGACTGACAGCTATTGGTAGAAAGTGCGTATTCAAACGAATTTATGATGCTGATTGAGACATGGAACACCACAACCTCGACTACGGCGATACATTTTGTCCAGCTGTCAGGTTTTAATTGTTGCGAACCGTTATTGTGTTAGGAGTACAAATTTACGAGGGTCGTGTTATTTGTCTTTGGTGATTAGTAGATGTTTTTCTTTACAAAACAACCGGGCACTTCTTTAGTTTAGCTGTAAATCCGAATTTATTTGTCAGGGGAGACAATCAACCGGAAGTAATGTAGAATTAGACTTTTTTTTTCATCCAAAACAATCAATGATGCGAACAGTGTTTTTTTTTAATTTACTTTATAATGTAAAATTTTATGAAAACGAATAGTCAACTCTTCTTTTTACAAATCTTTAAATTATAACTATAATTTAAAAATTTATAAAACGAAGAGTTTGTCTGATTTTTTTTTATCAAACAGTCAACATTTATTTTCTTTATATCTCGCAGATTAAGATCATTAAGATCCATTTTTCGATAAAAAAAAATCTGAAGTCTGAATTACCTACGGTTGATTAGGTTATGAGTGAATGTAACTTTTCAAAATTGATTTATGATTCACAGCTAAACTAAAGAAGTGTCAACAACCGATATCGTCATAAACCCAGGAACATTTGAATTTGTAAATAAAAATAGAAGGTCGAACATATTGAGTGGGTGAGTAGTTCAGAAGCAGAGTTGGGCTGGCGCATTTTTGGTAGTTAAAAACCTATATTAGGGTCTGCCTTTCCCCATTCGTCGTGAACAGTGGCGGACGCCATTCCCATTTCAGCATAGACTCTATCACGAATGAGATATTTTAACTACACTTTTTTCAATTACAGTAGTATATCAACAGATTCTCTTACGAGTCGGCATCCATTTATACAGGGTGGGCCAAAATAAGGGTCCTATCTTTAAATTTGAATAACTTGAATTTGAATAACTTCCACAAAATAAAAGTTAAACTCACCAAACTTTATGTGTGTGTAGACTGACCCTTCCGAGATTTTTTGAAATAAACAAAACAAATTTTAGCCGAAAAACACTTCTTAAAACTTACAAAAACTAAAGTATTCTTTTTTACACTGTTTTGAGTTTTTTAAGCAAAAATAATGTTTTCTAAATGAGGGTACGTTCCTTAGGGCTAATACGGCTCATGCTTGCTTCGGAAGGGGTCCTTTACTTATTCTAAAAAAAAATTTTTTTTTTTAAATCAATAAATAAAAAAGTTATGAATTTTAAAAAATAGGACCCTTATTTTTGCCCACCCTGTAGTACATCGTCAGACTCAGTTCGAGTCGTACCCTCAACAAAAAACTACAAGACGTCACAGGCGAAAAAACCGCCGCAAATCCTCGTGTCTTCACAGAGACAAACCATCGACGGAATAAAATCGAGTCGAGCGGACCGTTCAACTTTGCTTCAACCAGAGAATGCCGTTCTTACATTCGTTCTGCATTTTTTTTTACCAGACCCTGTTGGGTGGGTCGCTTAGGAGCAATTATTTGTTTAATTCGTAGTCATCTATATGTTTTAGCCTTAGGCATAGACAAATATGCTATAAACTTGATAGCCAAACAATTCCTCACTAATGAACGGACCTTTTGACATGAGGAACGAAATAATGATTACACCGTCTTACGATGACCTAAATTCATTGTTCGTTTATCGGATAATTTCAAAATAATAATCTCCTTTTTAAATCGTGTTTTTCATCTTTTAATTTTGATATTTTTATATCTTCATGAATTTTATTTCTTAATTAATTGGACACGCAAAACATAATTTGTTTCGCTTTACTAAAAAAAATCCCAAAACCGACCAAATTTTCTGTTTGAACACAAAAGAAAAAGAAAATATCTCGTTTTTTGCTCTCTTGTGTTTTTCGTATTGAATTTTCTGGAATTAAAGGTAAGATTTTTTCTATTCTTTTTTTTTAATTGTGTTCAATCACTTTTTGAACAATCTTGAACATTTAAATAAGTTTATTTTTATTGAAATCCATTAAAAATGTCGATTCAAACATGCTGGATGACAGACTTCATTTTTAAAAAGTACGAATCTCCGATTTAAAATAAATCTCATAAAAATAAATTATTCAATCTGACATTTAGATTTTAAGTAAAAAATGTGTTCATTTTAGTATAACTTATATAATTTCTAAGAAAACAATACTTTCTACGATGAAATAAATAAGAAATAATGGTATTCATGGTGGTTTTTTTTTACTATCTTACCCAGAATAGTTTACCCCAAAATAAAAACTAGATTCTTCTTTTTGGGGCGATTACATGTAAACATTCTGACAAAAATTTCCGCATTTTTTTTTAAAATAGATAGTTTAGCTTTTAGAGTGAAGGGATCACTTTCCTATATAAATTTAACGTAAAATGTGCACCCACTTAGCCGTAATGTGGAGAAGTGGAACAGATTTTTTTTAAATGATGGAGAGTGGTGTCGGTTAACTAAGCTTATATAGTTTTATTTAGGTACGTGCAAAATCAATGGCCGATTCCCAGAATGTAAAAACATTTTGACCTCCCTTCACTTAAAAATTCACTAAAATTCAGGAAACGAACCAATTTTAATGAAATTTTCAATATTGATTAATCAACAATAACGGAATATAACGAAACCATTATTTATTTTAAAAATCTTAGTGAAAATCTATTTTTTTAAACAAAATACACCTTTACTAAAGTTATATTTTTATATATTAATTTTAAAAATGCATGATTTTTTTTTGTTTTTATGAAAATAAAGCATTGTAGATGTTAACAATTAAAGAAAAAATGTTTTTAATATTTTTTATATATTACACAAAAGGCCCCAAAATACCGTGTTAACAAAATCACTATAACTCGAAGAAAAATTAATTTTTTGAATTAGCGATATTATTATTGAATAAAGCATTGTTTAATCAATATTTTCACCAATAAAAATTATAAAATTGCAAAAAATATTTCATGTGATTTTAATGAATAAAGTTTTGGGGAAAATAAAAAAAAAGCGACATAATTACATAATCCCTTTCATACATTAACGTTTTAACAGACCTGATTTTAAAAAGTATGAATCTCCGATTAAAAAACAAAAACAAATCCTAAAAATGATTCAATCTGACATTTAGATTTAAGTAAAAAAAAACAAACAATGTGTTCATTTTAGTATAACTTATATGATTTCTAAGAAAACAATACTTTCTACGATAAAATAAATAAGAAATAATGATATTCATGGTGTTTTTTTTTACTATCTTACACAGAATAGTTTACCCCAAAATAAAAACAAGATTTTTCTTTTTTGGGGCGATTTTTTTTTTCGGCAACAAAAGGTTTACTTAATAAAGATGGCGTCAACAGTTGTCACGTGGTGTGTTTTTGTTTTACCGGGTCTCATAATCAAAGCGGCGTTTTTTTGTTTTGCATTTTTGAAATTTAATTTTATGAAACGAACATTTTAACGATCATTTTGGTCACCGAATGAGCGCGCTTGTCGTTTAGTCATTGGGGGTGTGTGGGGGGACATTTCCATGTATTTCTTCTTGCTGCAAAGACGTGCTGAAATGACCCAAGCGCAACTCATACATCGTGCCATGAGCGAATTGACCATTATGTCGATAGGAGTACGCTTTAGTACTGACATCGACGAGACAATAAAATGTGCAAGTAGTGTGGGCATTATAGCCCGGTAGGGTCGTTCTTTGCCAAGTCTAAGCTGCCCATGTGGAAGTTAGATTTAGGGTTAGGGCTGGAGTTAGATTTAGGGTTAGGGCTGGAGTTAGGGTTGGAGTTAGGGTTAGGGCTGAAGTTAGGGTTAGGGCCGTGGTTAGGGTTCCGGTAAAGAATTTTTTACATAAACAGGGGAAAAAAAACCTTTGGAGTTAGGGTTATGGTAAGGAATTTTTTACAGAAACAACAGGAAAAAATAAACATTACGGTGTGACGAATGAAAATAATATGTAAATCAAAGCACAATGACATGTAAATAAAAAAAATGATTTTATTTATTTTGCTTAAAATGTAGTTTTGTTTTGTTCTTTTGCTTGGCTGAAAAATGAAAGTGCGCTTTGAATATGAGTCCCAGTAAAGAAAAAACACGAGCCTGCGAAGATGTGAAGAAGTGGCCGCAATTTTATTTTCCAGTCTGCGTGTGATAAAAATATCGATTTATAAAAAAACAGCACTTTTAACAGATTATAATCATTAATAAATGTCACAGGTAACTTTGAAATCAACTTTTACATGCTACGGTAACTTTTATTTGTTGCATATGTGTTTTTTTTTCAGCGTTTTCGTTGTAGGGCTATTGTTAAAATACCCAAAATTTTGATTCAGACATGCTGGATGACAGACTTGATTTTTAAAAAGTACGAATCTCCGATTTAAAAAAAAAACTCCTAAAAATTATTCAATCGGACATTTAGATTTAAGTAAAAAAACAATGTGTTCATTTTAGTATAACTTATATGATTTCTAAGAAAACAATACTTTCTACGATAAAATAAATAATAAATAATGGTATTCATGGTGTTTTATACTATCTCACCCAGAATAGTTTACCCCAAAATAAAACTAGATTCTACTTTTTGGGGCGATTACATGTAAACAGTCTGAAAAAATTTCCGCCAATTCTTTTGTGGTTATTCAGAACAGTAATCAACTCCTGATTTATACGTTTAGCTGTTGTAAGTATGGATGATCCGAACGACAATAATCCCAATAAATCTCAAATCTATATCAATAGCTTTTTTTAAAACTAATTAGATGAAGTTAACATAATAGAATGAAAAATAAATAAAAGTCTTCGAAATCTTTTTTTTTTTTGCATACAATTTTTTTTAAAATTTATTTAAAAAAATAAAATTAACGTCATGGAATTATTTCATAATAGACATTTCTTGATAGAAAATTGTACGTGTCAAAAAATATGATTAGATTCTTCTTTTTGGGGCGATTAAATGTAAACAGTCTGACAAAAATTTCCGCATTTTTAAAAAAATAAATAGTTTAGCTTTTAGATTGAGGGGGTGGCACAGCCCCCGGCGCCAGCATTTTGGCTCACGTGACTCAATCGTAGTCACTTATAAACAGAATAATTTTCCGTATTAACAATTAGCATATATCCAACCCCCAATACATTTTTTTTTGTTTATTAATTATTTACCTTACGAAATAGAATGAAGATTAGTGGATTTTCCACCCACCACCGCCGCCTAGTCCCCGGCGCCAGCATTTTGGCTTACGTGACTAAATCGTAGTCAATTATAAAGAGAATAGTCTTCCGTATTAACAATTAGCATATATCCCACCTCCAATACATTTTTTTGTTTATTAATTATTTACCTTACGAAATAGAATGAAGATTGATGGATTTTCTGCCTACCGCCACCCAGCCCCCCGGCGCCAGCATTTTGGCTTACGTGACTCAATCGTAGTCACTTATGAACAGGATAGTCTTCCGTATTGACAATTAGCATATATCCCACCCCCAATACATTTTTTTGTTTATTAATTATTTACCTTACGAAATAGAATGAAGATTGATGGATTTTTCGCCCACCGCCGCTCCCCCCCCCCCAGGCGTCAACATTTGGGCTCACGTGACACAATCGCCGTCATTTATAAACAGAATATTCTTCGTTATTAACACTTAGAATATATCTCACCCCCAATACATTTTTTTGTTTATTATTTTGTTACCTTACGAAATAGAACGAAGGTTGATGGATTTTCCCTTCTGAGTATATCCCCACTGAAAAAATAAATGTTTCAAATTCTTTAAAATCAGTGCTCTGAAAGTCATTGAACCAATTTTCAATTAAAAATTTTTTTAATACTGCACTTTGTTCCAAGCCAAGAAGCTAAGAAATGTTGTTTAGCCCTTTCATATTTGTTTTACGACTGTTTCAGATAAAACACACCTAAATTCAATTTTCACGAACGCGGTAAACATTGTCGTTCGAAATAACCTGCATAATTATATATATATATATATATATATATATATATAGTCTCGGAAGTTTCTCAACCATTAAAACTATATAAAGGAAAAAAAACAACAAAAACACATTTTAGCATATATTGCTAATATACATTTTTTTTGTTTATTAATTATTTACCTTACGAAATAGAATGAAGATTGATAGATTTTCCGCAAACTGCCGCCCAACCGCCGCATATATATATATATATATATATGTATATATGTATATATATATATATATATATATATATATGTATATAATGGTAATAATCAAGAATACTGGCCGGCCAATGACCGGGTAACCTAGCTGGGCAGTGACAAAGTGTGCCAGCAATAAAATAAAAATTGTCCTGGGCCGATTTAATACGACCAAAGAGATGCTATATGGCCACTTAGCAAATAGGTGTCAACACAAATTTGAACATTGCAAAAGGTTTGATAAACATAAGTGAACTCCAGAATGTCAGGTTACCCGGTCATAAAGTCTTTGAAATTAATGGAAGCATTTACACACACACACACACACACACACACACACACACACACATATATATATGGTGGCTGTCTGAGAGGCTTGGGTGTGGATCTTCAAGCCTGCCAGACTTTTACAGACCATACCACACACACATACACACACACACACATATATATACGCATATACACGTGTACATATATATATATATACATACACGTGTGTATATGTATATACATACACGTGTGTATATATATATAAATGCATACACATGTGTATATACTTACACACATGTGTATATATACATATATATATATATATATATATATATACACATATACATATGCATGTGTATATAAATATATATACATAAATATAGAAATACATACACAACTGTATATACATACACATATGTATATATATAGAAATACATACACATGTGTATATACATACACATGTGTATATATATATACACATATGTATATATATATGTATATAAATACATACACATGTGTATATACATACATACACATGTAAAAATAAAAATGGAATAAAGGATAAGCAATTCAACAACTAGTAAAATTAAACTCAAAAACACATTGAATAGTTCTACCAAAATATTTCGATCGTTTATAATACCATCATCCTCAGTAGGTAACAGAACTTTGAACACATGTGTAAAGATATACATACACACATGTGTATATATACATATATATATACATATGCATGTGTATATACATATATATACATAAATATAGATATGCATGTGTATATACATAATCATAAACACACATATATGTATACATAATCATACACACACACGCGTATATATACATACCCATAATCATACACACACATATATATATACATATGTATATGTACATATATATATATGTATGTATGTGTATATACATACACATATGTATTTCTATATATATTAATACATACACAGGTCTATATACACACATGCACATATATATATGCATATACACATACATACAAATTAATCCTAAAATTGCAATGTATTATGCCAAATTTATTGGATTTGAAGTAATGGTACTTATATTTAAGTTAGTTATATCAAATAAAACTAAAAATCGCACTGAACACAAAAAAACAACAAAAACAATGACTACAAAAAGAAAAAGAAAAGCAAGAATTTTCTTCAATAAATGTTCTATGAATATACTGAAATGCCAAAAAAAACCTTTTCGGTGAAATTACGTACTTAAAGAAAGCGTTAGCGTTAGCGGATTTCTGGAGATTTTCTTTCCGATTTAGTGGGTTTGGAAAATCGCTAGTAGGTTTATGAAAAATGGGTCATTGGCCAGACGGTATTGTAGATTTTTACCATATATATATATATATATATATATATATATATATATATATATATATATGTGTGTGTGTGTTACCGTGTTCGTGAATATTAAATTTGTGTTGCAGTATCTGTTCTAATGTTGCACTTACTTTATTCTGTCCTCGGTCAATAAAGGAGAAGCCATTCTAGACTGAGGCATTTTATTTTTGTTCCAATCCAGACTTCCCGTTTTGGGGGAGCTACATTTTCTCCAGATTAAAAATCAACCTTGTGTCTAACTCTGCCCTAGTGGGAAGACAACTAAATAGGAACGGCAGTCAATGGTAAAAGTTCAGAATAGTTAGCAGTCGAGAAATCGTACACATATACGCACATACACTCATATACATATATATAGTATATATACACACACATATATACATACATATATCTGTACATATATACATATATGCATGTATATACTTACATGTACACACATATATACACATACATATATCTGCACATATATACATATATGTACACACACATATATATATATATACACATACGTACACACATATACATGTACATACACATATACATACACACAAATATATACATTCATATATACACACATTTCAGCGGTAAAAAAAATTTTTACATATTTATTTCCGTATGTTCCAAGAATTCCACATCAACCATGGTTTCCGATAACAATTTCAGTGGTATACTAAACTTTGGATTATTTATTTGTGAAAAAAATTTAAAATATATATTTTGACAAATAAGGCACTATGTCATCAAGTGTTTGGGTCGCTGGTCCTGTCTTGGATGACTCTTTTTTGGCTATCCTTATCTTAGAGAAAAATCATTTCAGTTAGCACAATACTCAAGTGGCCATCTACTTTAAATATCCCTAAAATGTTGATAAATTTAATTTTATTCATAACTCTAAATCTACACTCTGATTCTAGGTTGAGGGGCGAGAAAAATCTATGTGTCATTATTAAGTTAAGTGTGTCTATTAATCGGAGATATTTAGAAAACCTTCAAAAGATATCAGATATAATTATGGATTTTGGGAGTTGCTATTTGAGAGATAGTTTAGCAGTCCTAAGTATTACAATTTTTCATAGATTGAAAATTCATTCAATTACTTTCAGAGCACTAAGTTTAAAGAATTTGAAACATTTATTATTTCAGTGGGGATATACTGAGACCCGATGAATGCCTGGAAAGACCTATGGCGCCTGTAATAAAAACAAAAGCTTTTCCCCCCGGAGGGTTTAATACTCAACCATGAAGTATTTGAGAGATGCCATATAGCCAATTACCAAATAGGTGTCAATACAAATTTGAACATTTAAAACGGTCAGATAAACACAAGTGAACTCTAGAATATTAACCTATTTGTAAGCATAGTTTATTCTGTGGGAACTCCTTAAGAAGTAGACGAGGACATGTCTGTGCATGGCATTGAATTGGGAAGAAATTGCTGAAACAGTTAGCATCCCAATTAAAAATTTATCAAGAGATTACAAAATATCTCTAACAAATTGTGCTGCAGCATCAAGTTGGTCAGATGCATTAACAATGGCATCTGCCACCCATGCATATGACATATGTATAAGGAGTATTTATCCTCCAATTAATGGATTATTAGATTTTGCATTTATACATTTGAATACTGAATTTAATAAACAAAATAGCTCTAAAAGCATCGCAATAATGTGGACTACTTGTAGTATATCTGAGAAATGTTGGGAAAAGCATTGGCAGCCAAACCATTTTGTTGCAATTGTTGAATGTGCAGGTCGAACTCTTAACAATGTAAACATCAATATTTGTAAGGATGAATCAGAAAGTTTTTCGCCAACAATAAGCTTACAGGTAGAGACTGACGAGAATTCTTTGAACAATAGTACCATTGATGACGCAACGAAAAAAAAATCAGCCTAGAAAAGGCCATATCTATTGATGGTGTGGAAGAATTAAATCAATTGTTTGATATTTTGCAAATTTATAAACTGTTTGAAAAATCCATTATTGTTCTTCAATCTCCCCCTATTCTTGATAAATCAAACTGCTATTTCTTTTGCGATAATCATTCAAATTTGGAAAGGATTCGTAAGAATCTAACATCAAGATTTGTGGACAATGTTGGAGACTGGAATTGCAAGACATATAACTGTCATAATGCTTACTATTTTGAAGAAACGTTTAAACTATATTTATAAGCGTGATGAAGGATTCTGCATCCGAAAACGAGTTGATGGCATCCGAAAATTCGCAAAACTTACTTCTCAGCCTACAGAAAAGGAAGTGTTCATCTTCAAAAAGTCTACAGTCAAAAATGTTCATAATGCTTTCTGCAGATGTATAGTTACGTTGCAGCAATGCTTCAAAATGATACACATTTTGAAATCAATGTCAGCAGAATTATTTTTGGCAATGATCAAGAAAAGGCAATCGTGAAAGCAGTTAGAGCGGTCTTCAAAAATTCATTCTCTTTTCTTTGTGCGAGGCATTTAAAGGAAAATTTGACTAGATATTTGAGTGATAACTGCAACTTGGATCGTAAGACTGTATTTAAATATAAAAAGATTCTGTTTGGTAATGGTCATTTGATAGATTCACAATCAATGACGGAATTTGAATTGAAAAATAAAAATTTGCTCGATGAAATTGAACATTTGAATAACCACTTAGGTTCGCAATACATTTTAGAAATGGTTGACAAAATTTACAATTATGTTTGTTTCCCTAAATGGAAACTTATAATCGAAAGCAATTGGACTAACAATAATGCTGAGTCAATGAATAATTTAGTCAATCGGTACAATTTCTGTTTTGTGTGTTCAATTTATAAGAAATAAAATATGTAGAGAGTGAAAAGAATCAAAATTTAAAAAAAAAAACGATTTAAACGTGAAATTATTTTCAAAGTAAAAGAAATGACAGATAAACGAACAATGAATTTAGGTCATCGTAAAGCGGTGTAATCATTATTTCATTCCTCGTGCCAAAATGTCCGTTCATTAGTTAAGTCTGCGAAATTACTTTCCTATAACGCTTGGAGCATAAATATGCTCCAAACGTTATGCTTACGGCTAAATAAGTAAATATGAATACGAATTCATTTGTTAGGCAAAAATCAGCTTTACTTTTTGAAACTGAACATTTCACATAAACAACTCTAATAAGAAAAAGAAAGAACAGAAACAGCGGAGTCACCGTAATTTTAAAAAAATAGATTTAGATAAGAAAGTAAACTAGTATTACAATATTACATTAGAAAATGAAATAGTTTATTTGACGTGTTCTCACTATTTCACGGTTTATTTAAAGTATTTGCAATATTTTCCGGGTGGCACTTTTACCCCCAGCCAGGCCGCCCACCGACGCCCAACCCCGCCCAGCGCCAGCATTTTGGCTCACGTGACTAAATCGTAGTCACTTATTAACAGAATATTCTTCGTTATTAACACTTAGCATATATCCCACCCCCCCAATACATTATTTTTGTTTATTAATTATTTACCTTACGAAATAGAATGAAGATTGATGAATTTTTTGCCAACCGCCGCTGAGCCCCCGACGCCAGCATTTTGGCTCACGTGACTCAATCGTAGTCACTTATGAACAGGATAGTCTTCCGTATTAACAATAAGCATGTATCCCACCCCCAATACATTTTTTTGTTTATTAATTATTTACCTTACGAAATAGAATGAAGATTGATGGATTTTTGGCCACCACCGCCCACCGCCGCCCAGCCCCGGCGCCATTTTAGAAATGGTTGACAACATTTACAATTATGTTTGTTTGCCTAAATGGAAACTTGGAATCAAAAGTAATTGGACTAACAATAATGCTGAGTCAATGAATAATGTGAAGAATTCATCAAATTGGAAAATACTGCGAACCCATGAATTGATAGATACATTGAGAGAAAATGTTGAAATACACTACTTAAATATAAGAAAAGGTCTATATGGAAAAGGGGATTACCTTTTAAGCAATTTTATACTAATAAATCAAACACTATGGCAGAATTAGGGAAATGAAAGAAAACAATTGATATTTACAAACTATCTCTTAAATCGACATGAACAATTATATTCCAAAAACGACGAAATTGCCACACAAAAAAAATTGATAAATGTTGCGCAGAAACCGGGACAAAGAAAAAGAGTAAAATCAGCAAAAACTCAAACTTTTTCTAAATAATTTCTTTTTAATTTATTTGCAAAAAAATGCTAGAATTTGTTTATCCACAAATATTGACTTTTGTTTTGTGATAAAAATTGTTTTCCACATGCTATAAAAAATAGAATGTTGCAATTTGTTTTTAATAATGTTTGACTCATTAATACACAAGCTAACTTGTTCTTTTCTTTTTGCTAATTAGAAAGATTAGAGATTACTTTTTCTTTTCCTTTTCCTTTTTTATCTATCCTACTCCCACAAAGATGTGACACAAGGTCGGAAAGTGGGATTTGAAAAGTCAGCACCCTAAAGGAAGGGCAAAAATGCCTGGAGATCTCCGTCGCCATTCCTCGGTGGGGGCGCCTCAGGCGATCACCAATAAACTAACCCCTCCTAGAGCTTAACAGAACCATACTTCAGCCCGTCAGATGCAAGTCCACGGCAATGGTCTTGTTCCTGACGGACGGATTGTTGGGAACGGATCCTCGATGTGGTATGAAAAATCGCCCGCGCCCAAAAGGACGCGGAATCAAAATGTACTATCGGTTCTGATGTTGCACTAAGTTTTTATGTTCTCGGTCAGTGAAAGAGAAATCCTTCTAAATGAGGCAATTGAACTTTTTGTTCGGATCCAAGATGTCCATTTTGGGGGAGCTGGATTTTCACCACTTTACATATTGACATTGTGCCTAACTCCGCTCTCGTAAGAGGAAGTAAATAGAAGCATCATCATCAGCAGCAAATAATAATTTATAAAATAGAATAATAAACGCATGTATTTAATTATTAGTATTTATTATTTGGGATATCTAAACGAAAAAACTTAGCTTCAGCACGATAAAATATACTGGTCGGTAGATACTTACACTCTACTGCGTTTGGTATAAGTCTCCTTAATGCTATTGGTACTTTTACTTTGTAATTTTTCGACTTAACTTTTCTGCACTAATAGAAACAGTTAAGGTTTTTTGATATATATATATATATATATATATATATATATGTAAATGAATAAATGCGAAAGTTTTTTTCGTTTATCCGAAATATATTAATATCAAAACACCTTAACACTTTCTCATTCAATTACAATGAAATATTTTCACATATCGTATACATACGCACAGAAAATCTGACTTACACTCTCAAGGTTATACATAAGTTGCATATTTATTTTTTAAACATTGTCTAATAGATTTATATTCAGTAATATTCACTTATAATTTGATTCTGCTATTTTATTATGTATACGAAAAACGTTTCTTCATAATAATTTCTTAGTAGTAATAGTATTTTAAGCCATTTCATGAATTAAGTTTAAAATTCAAAATCATAACTTCTGTTTCATTGTTTGTTTTTGTTTTTTGTTTAGATTTCATTTCACTATATAACCTGTTTTGTAATGGGAAATTCATGTTCATTTTTATGTTGAAAAAAAAATTTGAACACTTTAAACATCTTGAAGACTATATAAATTAAGCTGTTGTTTTTTGCCTAAAATAATAAAATTGGGATATATTCATGCACAGTAAATTATTTCCACGTTGAAATATATCAAATAACACTACAACAGCCATCATTTTGATGTTTTCCTCCAAACTACTAAAATGTGAATTGCAAATTATTTCTTTAGTTTTTGTAAAGAAAACCACAGCCGC
>OY744525.1:143952670-143960170 GCA_963556195.1 Sepiola atlantica
TTCTGTGGAATAGACTGGCGCTGATGTATCCTCACAAACTTTTTTCCCAGACAACCTCTGACAAGATGTCCAGTCTTGTTGCACAAATAACAGTGTTGATTGTTGGTTGCTATTCTCTTTATGCAGTTTCTCACATGTTTAGGGCCATTGAAGTTATAGAACTCATAATCAGATCGGCCTATGTCAACAGGTGGTTGAATGATTTGCCACAGCCATGACTGATTCCTCCACTTAGACAGTGACTTTTATCAATGTTAGAGTTTGAGCCAACAACTCTTCTAAAGTCAGATCATTTATTCTGGATAAAGACGGCAACAGCCTTTTCACACAGTCAGGAAACCTATGCACAAAGACGCACACAATCACGCGAATAGGACTGACAGCTTCTGCAAACAGGCCAGATACAAATGTCCGGCCTGACCTAGATGCAACACGTGTGCCCTGAACTTGTCATATGCTGTAAATAATTCTTCTTTAATTTGTACTGCATTGTATTTATCTATAGTTACTTGTTTGTAAATTGCAAAGCTCTCTTAGTTTGCCAAGGTGGGCTAATATGGTTAAGCCGCTTCACTCCAGATAAGTCAAACACTAATTGCAATTACTCGATCCATTCAACAATTGCACCAGTCACATCAAACTTGAGGGTGATCTTTAAGTCAATACGGCTGTCCATTTTAGGCTGAAATAGCTTGTAATAAAGTGACAAAGAAAAAAATCGTCACAATAGTAATAAAATATTAAAACACTTTATTCATTTATGCTAGATAGTTCCAACAATAAAGATCCACCACTGTGAATGAATAACTTTCTCTCTGGTTGATGTGCACATACAACATGAAAAATGTCTCATTTGCTTTTCAGCTGGTAAGTTCTCGTTTCTATTAATACAAGAACTAATTTCAGATTGGAAAAAGTTTAACTGGCATTGCAAAGACTTTTCCATACCAATCAGTAGAGTTCTTAGCATCACTATGCCAATCGAGAGATTGTCTTGTCTCTAATCAGATCTTTATTTGTTGGATTTATTTTAAGATTACCTCCTTCTTTGGGAGAAAATGTGTTTATTGTCTGTCACTTGTTATGCCCTGAATAGAGAATAAGTTATTATTGTATTCTTCATGAGTGTCCTTGAGAAGTGCTGGTTTTCATCACAGTATACCAATTTTGTGTCACATCCTTCTGCTTTTTGTGGTCTTTGGGAAATCTTTGACACATTCTGATTTTAGGGTTTAGTGGGGGTATGGTATTACATAGCCATTGCTGGTAACACACACACAAAGATAATTACAGTTTGAATAAACTAGTTCTACATGACATGTGGGTCTATGTGCAGATGGTAGGCGTGTCACTTGTTGTCCTGTGGTGTTTTCTGCAACTTCTCGATTTAATTTAAGTCTGTGAACATGGGCAACATGCCTGCTAACCACATCTATTCATCAGCACTCTTTAAAAAAAATGATGCTATGTAGTCGTCCGTGTCACCAGCTCTCAAACTCACCAATATTAAATACTGAAAATAGTTTAAAATGACTGACAATGAGGTCCACCATTTTGTATTAACATATACTTTGGTAAATCTGAAGTGGGTCATAATTAAACCATGAAACCTCGTATTTGAAGGGACATTCATATTTAAGGACCTTAAGAGTTTTCATTGATCAACATGAACATCCATTTAAAGAGGCAATAACTTTTTCAAGTTGGAACATTCCATGCCAAGTCATCCAGGCCCCTCACCACACCCCTCATACTTTTTTATCCTTTTGACCCCTGTAAGATATACATAAGTTATGGTGAACTGCCAAATTTCAGACACAGAAATCAATTGGAACCCTGTTTTTTAGCCCAACTAAAATAAGGCCCACAGGCCGAAAAACGACTGTCGCGACGTGTTGTGACGGGACTGCCCATTGTTACAAGATTGTACATTTTTTGAAAAGTATTTAGTTTCTGGCCTATAAAATTACACCTAGTAGGGTTTTTTGACCAAGGAATCCGAAAATCGACCTTAGAAAGTCAGGGGAGTTTATCTTGTGGAACTCTCTTGCACATTTATATGCTGAGACAGCTTCCGCGGGAACCCCCCCCCCCAAATGGCGTAACTTTGGGGATCAAAACTAGAAAACTCGAGGGGTCAGAGGTGATATTTGTTTTAATATTTAGAAAGCCACAAGATAGAACATTCAGAAAATATATAGGTTCATACTCGGTATTTTATTCCTTCACATTGAAATTTAATGTCGAAAGTTGCTGTTTTTCAGTTTTTATGCTAAAAAACAAAAATTTGTCACATTACCAACACCAATAGTCCTTCCACATATCGCCTAAAAGGATTTAAAGGAACCCCATGACAGGAATGATGAGATATCACAACTTCAAGAGGATTGAAACACAAAAAATGTAGATTTTGGGACGATGAAAACTGCATTTTTGTCAAATTTTATGGTTTTTTGGCTTATAAATTGGATTTTGCAGCATTTGTCAAAGTGATTTGTAAGAAGTGATTTGTCAAACGGGCTTGTAATTTTCATTATGCAGATTTTGTGGCAAGACGTGTAGCCTGAGATTTGGAGATGATCTATAAATGACAAAATGCATTTTCAACAGTATTTTTGTAAATTATAGCTTTATAATGACCACAAAATGGATTTTGCGACAGTTGGTTGTAGATGGGATTTTCTTGAGAACCGTCCATTAGATTTTTATGATTTTTACATGAAGTTACATACCAATGATGGTCAGATTTTCTCCAAAGCTTTTTTTCAGAAAAAACTCTGGTTGCATCCCCAGGGGCTCGAAAGGGGTCCAAAATGGGGCAAAATACCCCAAAACGGGCAAAATTGACACATTCTGCCCAATAACTTTGGATCCATCCATTAGATTTTTCTGAAACTCTCACAAAACCAAGATATAATAAATACACTTATATAAGTATGACACTTACCCCCGGAAAAACTTTTAGGGTTCTTCGAGTCATTTTGGACTTTTTGTCAAAAATTGTAAAAACATCCAAAAAATTAGAAGAAGCCTGATGGGACACACAACATATCACTCGCTATGGCTGTAGGGCTATGGTCCATGGAATTCAGAATCAATGACAAAACTGTTGTTCCCGGATGGAAGGTCTGTAAGAACTGTCATGCACAAGTAAAGGAGCGTCTGGCTGGAGACAAGGATTCAACAGATAACTATGAATCCTTGGAAGTGGAGAGTGCAGAGTGCGAACCTAATGTGCTTGAATCGACATTACTTCAGTCCGAGCAACGGGACCTCCTAAATGCTACTCTTGGAATGATCGGGATATCCCCATTAAAATCCCATGCTCTACAAAAGACCGGAAAAGTGAATGATGCCTGCGAGAAAATCTACATGAGTTTCGAGAAGCAGAAGGAAATGGTGAAGGAGCTGTTTGAGTTATCGGACACCTCTCAGCTGGACATGACCGAACGGTTGGTGGAGATGGATACCGAGGCAAAAGCGAGAAACTTTGATCGTCTCATGTTTCTTCTGAAAGAGAAGATTAAAGACAAGGGTACACACACACAAGAGAAGATACAAATTCTTACAATGGCTCCACTAGATTGGTCCAGAGAAGAAGTTGCCATGTCCTTTGGGGTAAGTGAATACCTAGTTCGAGAAGCTCGGAAGTTGGCTGCAGAAAAAAGCCTTTCTGGCGCAGCCTAAATCTAAAAGTAGACACAGTCTATCACAAGAAATTGAGAACTCGGTAAAACTATTCTACGAGGATGAGGAATTCTCAAGGTTGATGCCAGGAGGCAAAGACTATGTCAGCATTGCTCGGAACATTCACAAACAAAAGCGCCTTCTATTGTGTAATCTCAAGGAGCTCCATTGTGCATACAAGAAGAAGTACCCTCATCATAAGATTGACCTCTCCAAGTTTTGCCAATTGCGTCCTAAGTGGTGTGTCATTGTGTGTTCATCTGGTTCTCACTCTGTGTGTTTGTCAAATTCATCAAAACACAAAATTGATGGTCGATGCTTATTGCAATGTGATCAATCGTACAATTAAGCAACGAGAATGGGCAAAAAGCAAAAAGAGCTGAAAGAGATGGTGAACCAATAGAAAATCCAGAGGAAGAGCATGAAAAATTCCCTCTGATCAACACCGCATACAAAGACATGATATCATTGATAGTGTGTGATCCAGAGAAGCTTGAATGCATGGTGCATCGATGTTCTAATTGTGCAAAGAGCAGTTCTTTACGCGAGCATGTTACTGCAAAATTTGAGGAGTTTGAGATTACAGACGATATAGACAGCACTGACCGTACAACATTACGCACATACTCATGTCCTGTAGAGGAATTTATTGACTTGTTGGTTGACCAAATCGATTGCATCACTAAACATTCGTACATTGCAAAGAGTCAAGCTTGGTATCTAAAGAAGAGGAAAGATGCCTCTTAATGACAAAACTGACCCTTTTTGCCCTATAACTTTTGATCCATCCAATCAATGTTCCTTACGAAACCCCTGAAATGGGGGAGGTGGACTTGTTGTTTTTCGACAAAATTTGGAAAACTATTTTCCAAAAATTTATTTTTTTACGGATAATATATAATGGTTTTCATGTTTTTTAAAATATTTTACAAGAAAAATGATTTTGTTCTTATTGTAGGAGCTGCACTTTATCGTTTTGCTATCATTTTGAAAACAATTTTTGCCCAAAAAACCTGGACTTAGTTATTTTTCAAAAAAAAGTGTGCACTCGTGGCGGAGGACTACGCATGTGTGGCTAGTTTGGTATCTTTTGGGCGAGGTTTCACATAACTTCAATCAGGCATTGAAATTTTGTCTAAAAGTAACATAATGTCTAAGAGTAACATAATTTAACCACTGAAATATTAAATGATAAGATAAACGCATATATACCTCTAAATTACACCCAGGCAGCCATACAAGTTTCTTACATTTATCAACATTAGATGAAACTTTAGCGTTTTCAACTACGATTTTGTGAAAATTCTCAACTTTCGGCATTAAATTTCAATCTGAAGGAATAAAATACTGAGTATGAACCTATATATTTTCTTTCTTGTGGCTTTCTAAATATAAAAACATATATCATTTCTGACCCCTAGAGTTGTCTTTTTTATCCCCAGAGTTATGCCATTTTGGGGGTTCCCGCAGAAGCTTCTCGGCATATAAATGTGAAAGAAAGTCCCACAAGATGAACTCCCCATGCTTTCTAAGGTTGATTTTTGGATTTCTCGGTCAAAAAACCTACTAGGTGCAATTTTCTAGGCCAGAAACTAAATACTTTTCAAAACATTTACAATCTTGTAACGATGTGCAGTCCCGTCGCGACAGTCGTTTTTAGTTGGGCTAAAAAACAGGGTTCCCATTTATTGCTGGATCTGAAATTTGGCAGTTCACCATAACTTATTTATATCATACAGGGGTCAAAAGGATAAAAAATTATGAGGGGGGGTGATATTTCGATCTTTTACTGGATGATTTGGCATGGAATGTCCCAGTTTAGAAATCAAATTTTGGGTGGTCAAACCCTGAGCCAGATACATTTCCCATTTCTTATGTGGTATCTCTTCTCTTCGGTAAATATTTCTCCCATCACAAGCATGTCGTCCGCATGCATTACAACTATGCAACCCACTAAACATGTAGCATACAGCATATATAATGAGGATAATATTTGCCAATGTTTAAACATAATCAAATGTGGGCAAACAACAAAATGTAAAACACAAAAGAACTTTAACATGACTATGTGTTAAGTTTTTAAAATGTCGTCATTATGCAATATATAAAGTATTTAGTAAAAGAATTAAAAACCTCTTCACCCCCTCTCTCTCTCTTAACCTATCTGTCTTCACCCTCTCTTCACCCTATTTCTTCACTCCCTCTCTCTTTCCACTCCATTTTCTCTCTTCATCCCATCTCCTCCTCTCTCTCTCTCTCTCTCTCTCTTGGTAATGCTATCGTCCTAATTAAAGACATGATGTAAATGAGAAAAAAAGGTATATTCCACGCATATATATGGGAATCTATTCAAAGAATAAACTACATGGTCAATTGATAAAAATCGACTATTTTTAAAGAATTATGTGCTTATTAACAATACTATGTATGTATGGATGTTTCTTTGCCGATTTTCAAAATTTTGAGTGGATCTAACCTGAGGATATTGCTTAACATGAAAATTGGCAGTTATAGTATTAAATATACTCAACATGTACCGAGTACTGCATTCACCCTGAGTGGGTTGAACCGGCTTCCTTCGAAGTAGAAAGTTTCATAGGAGTATAAAATTCGCAAGCGTACCCCAGTCGCATGTATATCCCGGTTAGGGGAGATCACAAAGATGATCCGATTGGACCATATGAGAATACTTTAGTGACATAGAAATATAATTTGACAAGTGGGAGACACATTCTTCTTTATTTCTTATTCTTTTTTTATATTTTTATTTCTTTTTCATTTTCACTTTCACACCTACTGAGCTAGTATAGGGGAGGCGGTAGGCGGAGGGAGTAAAGGTGACAAGAGGTAAGAAAACAGAAACTAGCCAGAATAAACACACATAGAGTGGGAGATATATATATAGATAAGCAGGCATGCAAATATGTATATATAACTTAAAGAAAGGGGCAAAATGCCTCCAAAAACCATGTGTTAGATGCAGATATTTTTATTAAAATCAAAATACTATTTTTTTTTCATCTTGACTTTTTTTCTAATTTTTTTTTTCGTAAGAATCCTTCCTGGTCTTTTAGAAGTTACGTCCGCTGTTGTGTGTACTTAAGTAATGTCTCTTTTAAATTTGAATTTAAATCGCGCATAGTCGGTGGTAGGTATAAATTTGGGAAAGTTCATTATATATATATATATATATATATATATATATATATATATATATATATATAATAAAATATAGTAACACGAAATTATATATTCGATGCAATAATTTATTTCAACCATGTGGTATTTTCAAGCATCCGCTCAGGGTGAATGCAGTACCCGGTAGAGGTCGGGTATATTTAATACTATGACTGCAAATTTTCATGTGAAGCCTCCGGTTAGATTCACTCAAAATTTTACAAATCGGCAAAGAAACATCCCATGGTATTGTGTATTAAATGTACTTTTTAAAATAGCCATTTTACTTTACAATTGATTAAGGGACATAAACAAATGAGTTCAAAACATTATTTGCAATTCAACATTTATTGATGAAATCAATAATACAAAAGCCGCATTGTGTACCTGAAATGCAAAGGAAAAAGCGCTAAGGTAAACTTGAACATATAATTATATCAGACAAATAATATAGATAAATTGCATAAGTAAATTTATGTTCCTCTACACCGTCTCCAGGTCTTTGGATAATAGGACAAAGAGTGACCATGTTAATCAAAGAAACAGAATGTTTTATTTCAATAGTCTGTCTTGTCAAACAAGAAACAAATATAATGTTGCATAGATAATCAATGGTCAGAATTCAAGATAACAATC